>CM022703.1:35616079-35818166 GCA_012295165.1 Asparagus setaceus | reverse complement strand
AAGGATGTAGGCCGCAGATCAAACTGCATGAAAGGAGAGATAAAACTCTAAGCATCTACTGTTAGTTCCTTGGTTTTGATGATGTTCTAACAAACAATTTATAACTAATCTTGTTTGTCTAGTGTTTGTGTTTTCATGTTTATTCTAGGCAAACAAGGTGTTGGAGGTTGGATGGACTTGCGCCTACACGATCATATCCATTGGAGGATGGGAGGAATAGTGGAGTGAAGCAATGCAATTCAAGTCAAGATTCAAGATCAAGCTTCATCCGTAGCCAAGACAAGCTTATTGTAAATCTCAAGCTTGGGTACATTAGTTTAGGTTTATACTTGTGTGTTTATACTTAGAGCTCAAGATTCATACACACACACATTTATTTTGATTTATCACCGTTTTGTACTATAGACTTAACGACATGATTTTATATCTTTTCTCAAGTTTATAAATCCATTGGAAAGTGTTTCAAAACGTGTTTGAAAAAATCTCAAGTTTATATATTTTCAAACATGCACGCATACACACTTTTGGTTTCTATTGCAAAACAAGTTAAAATTGAGAATTTATTGTATTCATGGTTCATTGACTTTAGCACATTAATTTATATTTTATATAAAGTCCATAAACCAAATCACAAGATCTCAATACTTGTTCATGTTCAAAACCATGCTTTTCACATATCGTATTTTTCATGATTTTACAAAACAGATGAGTTTTAACAATTGGAAAATGCAATTTAAAAAATTTCTTTGTTTACATGTTTATCTTTATATATACAAACATTTTCTCAATTTTACTAATTTTGAGTTGTTTTGTTATTTTCAATTAAGTTTACAAAAGAAGTTTTCAGCAGTTTTTAGAAACTGTTTATCTGTGTTCAAATAATTATTTCTCACAAATGGGAAGCTATATTTCAGAAATTCTTTTTGTAAAATGTTTATCTATATCTTTATAACCTTCCCTAAATATTTCATAATATTTGGAGTTGATTTACTATGTCAAATTGATTTTACAATGTCAAGCATTTTAGCAGTTTTTCAGAATCTGAAATATCTGTCTTGAAACAATTATTTATCACAAATGGGAAGTGATATTTTAGAAATTATTTCTCTAACATGTTCATATACATGTTTAGAAACTTCTATCAAAATTTCATGATTTTTGGAGTTGATTTACTATTTTTAATTAATTTTACAAAACCAGATATACAAATTTCCAGAATGCTGGATTTTGGGGTATTTTGGTCTTTTCAGCCTATAACGGCTAGTAACGGCTAGTTTTTATTTTTGAGCGTTTTTACTGGGATTTTCTGATGTTTTAGGCTTTGTCTCTTCATCCTATATATACCCCATGCCCTCATTTATTTCAGTAATAATCAAGAAGGTTTTAAACACGTTTTTGAAGAGTTTAAGTGTTTGTTTAGTTTGTGAAGAAACTTTCACAAGAGCTTGAGGAGATCATCCTTTGGTGTTTGAGCATTTAACTCTTCTCCTTCTCTCTTGTCATCTAGAGAAGTTTTTCTAAACTCATATCTAGCGATTTATATGTTTGATTTTCATTTCCATAAGCTAGAATTTATTTGAGTTTAGTTTTGATTAAATCTCATTGTTACACACACCCACTTGAGCTTATAGTATTTTCATACATAGTATATTGGGGTTGTGAGAGTTTGTAACATTGAGTTGTGCTTAATTGAGTTCTCATCCATAGAGAATAAATATTTGTATTTGTGAGCTTTAATTGTGAGATCACATTGTATTACACTAGTACACCAAAGGAGTGTGTGGTGAGAGACGGGTTGTCCCAAGAGTAGTGGCGCCGGTAGTAAAGCCTAGGAGAGGTGGTAAATCCGAGCACTTGAGGGAGACACGGATTAGAGACCCACACTTGAGGTGATAGTTAGTGTAAGTACATTGTGAGTGATTGTAAAGTTTTCGTGAGCTAGAAAACCGAGATAGTCCGTGTAAACGCTATTCGGGTGAGCGAGAAAACCCGGTTGATATAGTGGAGATCTCCTCGAGGTGAGGAGCGGGACGAGGTCGTGGGTTGACCGAACCTCGTGAACATATTATTGTGTTTGAAGTTTGCTTGGCGATTCATCTTGTTCATCTTTATTGCCTTGCTCTCATTTGTTTTATTTCCTATCTTATTTACACTTGTTTACTTTTGTTTACTCTTTGTGTATATTACATATCCTTGCATATTATTCTTTGTATATCATACTTGCTAGGATATATATATTTGTTAATTAGTTTTAATTTGGCATTAATTCGATTAGATTAGCATATTGCCCTATTCACCCCTCTAGGGCAATTTCAATTGGTATCGAGCTTGGTGCTCTTTGATTAGAGGCTTAACAACCTAGAGTCAAAGATCCAAGTTATTATATTGCTAATCTAGTTTTGTAATTTTATATCTTGCTTGCATAATATATTTATTATGGATATGTGTGGTGCACCTTGTTTAGGCTATGATCCACATGTTGCTCCTTTGTTTAATGATTTTCCTTATGCACAATGGATGTTTAGATTTAAATTATTTGCTAGATCTAAACATATAGATATATGGAAAATCATTGAATGTGCATATGTTGTGCCCAACTTGGATAAATCTAAATGGAGCACAAATGATAAAAGATTGTTTATTATGAATAAGATTTTGTTAGAATTTTTGCTTAATGCTTTTGATCATTCTATTTCTAACAAATTTGCTCATTTTGATAGTGCTTACAAATTATGGAAATTTATAGAAGCACATCAAGGTGACTTGGAGAAGATTAGATGCGCATTGGCGGAATCGACTTCAAGCAAGGTTGGAGCATCATCATTATCATCATGCACACGGCCACTAGGCGATAGCCCTAGTGTGGTATGCGAGTCTAACTCCGATAGTGATTTATCTTTTGATGAACTCACTTGTACTAGTGAAAAATCATTGCATGCCTACAACAATTTGCATAAACAATTTATTGATTTGCAAAGCAAGCATGTAGAATTAAAATCCGATCATGATATGCTAGTTTCCAAATTTAATGTCATTGTTAAAGAAAATGAGATGCTCAAAGAAAATAATGACTTATTAAATTTGGAAAATAAAAATTTGATCTCATCCATGGCCAGCATAACTCATGAGAAAAATGATGCCATTTTAGAGGTAGAGGCTATTAAAAATAAATTGGACACATTTGCGAATGATTATGCTAGCTCTACTTCTAATAACAATGCTTGTATGCATACTGGTGAGTTGAATCATGTTAAGGATCGCATATCATCTCTAGATTCAACCCTTAAAATATGCATTGCTAATTATGATAAGCTTATGGACTTGTTTGCAAAGTCCCGTGTAAATGCTTCCAAGAAACCTACACACTATGCACACATGTATAACAAAATATATAAGTGTTCCATTTGCGGCCGAAAAGGCCATATTGCTAAATTTTGTTATAATGCACAAAAATCTAAAAGGCCTAATCATGTTTGTGCATCCCATCAAGCTTTATCATCACATACATATTGTCATGCACATGCACCTTTTGCTCATCATAAGCATGCTAGTGTGTTCAAGTGTGATTATTGTGGTCGTTTTGGTCATTTGGCCAAATATTGCTTTGATTTGAAAAAGAAATCATGTTTGCCAAATATTTCTAGTAGACCACATAGTTTTAAATGTGATGTTTGTGGTAGGTTTGGACATCTTGCGAAATTTTGTTTTGATTTGCAAAAAGCTTTTAGTTTGCAACATGCTCCAAAAAGACCACCTTTGGTTGATGATGGTTCTCATTTGCAAAATGATTTTAAACATCCATCTTTATTTGCAAATGCTCCTCATGCACGTCTACATGGTCAACACAAATTGCACAATTCTTGCCTTGACCGGACTAGTGCACCAAATGTGCCCAAGAGGGATCATAACCCTAGGGCTTTGAACTTTAATGATAGGGGTCATGTCCCTAAACTCTTCAGTACCAAGAGTAATTGGGTACCAAAACATGTTTAACCTTAAGAACGAATTTTTACATTTTTTTTCTTAAAGATGATTTTTGTTTGAGATTTTTATTGTAAACAATTTTTTTTAAATCTTTAAAGGGAAGTATTTGTTCTACATTATTGAAAATTTTAAAATGATTTTTTGTTTTTCAATATGAACAATATTTTTGTGCTTGATGGAATCATTATAAAACACTTACATGATGATATTTATGTGTTTAAGCTAATGGATCATTATTTGGTGGTTTATAATGTATTCTTGGTGTGGTTTGATCAAATTTTATAAAGAATATATCTTTTATTGATCAATCATCATTTATATGAGAGGTTTGTGTTTGATTAACCCCGGGTTTATTGGGTGTTTATTTCCCAAATCATATTTACCGTATTCACATGGGTTGAAACAATCTTATTTGTTCTCTTATCGAATGTACTCCAAGTTTATTACCGTTTGTTTTATCCTAAGCATATTTTCTTTTGATCCTTGTGGATAAAACACATAATAGTTCGACATTATTTTTGGCATGTTTCCCTTGCCAAGAGATTGTTTTATAAGAAGTGATTTGAGTATTCTTATTTAAATATTTGCTTGATTTGAGCACCTCTCTTGCCTTATTGTCAAATATGGAAAAATTTTATTGTTTTTGGTTTTGTGATTTAAATTGTGATTTATGATTTTATTTGAGTGATTTGTTTTCATTTGAAAACTTTTTGCATGATTCTCATGTTTTACTTTCTTTTGATTTCATAAATCTATTTTCACATGATTTTGTGTATTGAGACACACTTTTACATATTGATATATCCATGTGTGCTCTCATAGTCTTGTTGTATGTGAGTGATATTTAGTATGTTTACTCACATATATATGTTTGCCATGATCATCCATTGCATATGTTATGTGGCATTTTGATAGGGGGAGCAATCCCTATTAATGTTTTTATTTTATACTCACGGTGCTTATAGGAAGGGGAGCCTCGCTTCTTCATTCTTTTATTTTTCCCCACTTTTGATGTTGCCAAAGGGGAGAAAAATTGTGAGTATATTCATGTTTAAGAGTATTGTACCTTATTACATATTTTATATATACTCTTTAGGTAAATTGTTTGTCATCATCAAAAAGGGGAGATTGTTAGTTCCTTGGTTTTGATGATGTTCTAACAAACAATTTATAACTAATCTTGTTTGTTTAGTGTTTGTGTTTTCATGTTTATTCTAGGCAAACAAGGTGTTGGAGGTTGGATGGACTTGCGCCTACACGATCATATCCATTGGAGGATGGGAGGAATAGTGGAGTGAAGCAATGCAATTCAAGTCAAGATTCAAGATCAAGCTTCATCCGTAGCCAAGACAAGCTTATTGTAAATCTCAAGCTTGGGTACATTAGTTTAGGTTTATACTTGTGTGTTTATACTTAGAGCTCAAGATTCATACACACACACATTTATTTTGATTTATCACCGTTTTGTACTATAGACTTAACGACATGATTTTATATCTTTTCTCAAGTTTATAAATCCATTGGAAAGTGTTTCAAAACGTGTTTGAAAAAATCTCAAGTTTATATATTTTCAAACATGCACGCATACACACTTTTTGGTTTCTATTGCAAAACAAGTTAAAATTGAGAATTTATTGTATTCATGGTTCATTGGCTTTAGCACATTAATTTATATTTTATATAAAGTCCATAAACCAAATCACAAGATCTCAATACTTGTTCATGTTCAAAATCATGCTTTTCACATATCGCATTTTTCATGATTTTACAAAACAGATGAGTTTTAACAATTGGAAAATGAAATTTAAAAACTTTCTTTGTTTACATGTTTATCTTTATATATACAAACATTTTCTCAATTTTTACTAATTTTGGAGTTGTTTTGTTATTTTCAATTAAGTTTACAAAAGAAGTTTTCAGCAGTTTTTAGAAACTGTTTATCTGTGTTCAAATAATTATTTCTCACAAATGAGAAGCGATATTTCAGAAATTATTTTTGTAAAATGTTTATCTATATCTTTATAACCTTCCTAAATATTTCATAATATTTGGAGTTGATTTACTATGTCAAATTGATTTTACAATGTCAAGCATTTTAGCAGTTTTTCAGAATCTGAAATATCTGTCTTGAAACAATTATTTATCACAAATGGGAAGTGATATTTTAGAAATTCTTTCTCTAACATGTTTATATACATGTTTATAAACGTCTCTCAAAATTTCATGATTTTTGGAGTTGATTTACTATTTTTAATTGATTTTACAAAACTAGATATACAAATTTCCAGAATGCTGGATTTTGGGGTATTTTGGTCTTTTCAGCCTATAACGGCTAGTAACGGCTAGTTTTATTTTTGAGCGTTTTACTGGGATTTTCTGATATTTTAGGCTTTTTCTCTTCATCCTATATATACCCCATGCCCTCATTTATTTCAGTAATAATCAAGAAGGTTTTAAACACGCTTTTGAAGAGTTTAAGTGTTTGTTTAGTTTGTGAAGAAACTTTCACAAGAGCTTGAGGAGATCATCCTTTGGTGTTTGAGCATTCAACTCTTCTCCTTCTCTCTTGTCATCTAGAGAAGTTTTTCTAAACTCATATCTAGCGATTTATATGTTTGATTTTCATTTCCATAAGCTAGAATTTATTTGAGTTTAGTTTTGATTAAATCTCATTGTTACACACACCCACTTGAGCTTATAGTATTTTCATACATAGTATATTGGGGTTGTGAGAGTTTGTAACATTGAGTTGTGCTTAATTGAGTTCTCATCCATAGAGAATAAACATTTGTATTTGTGAGCTTTAATTGTGAGATCACATTGTATTACACTAGTAACCGAAAGGAGTGTGTGGTGAGAGACGGGGTTGTCCCAAGAGTAGTGGCGTCGGTAGTAAAGCCTAGGGAGAGGTGGTAAATCCGAGCACTTGAGGGAGACACGGACTAGAGACCGACACTTGAGGTGGTAGTTAGTGTAAGTACATTGTGAGTGATTGTAAAGTTTTCGGTGAGCTAGAAAACCGAGATAGTCTGGTGTAAACGTTATTCGGGTGAGCGTAGAAAACCCGGTTGATATAGTGGAGATCTCCTCAAGGTGAGGAGCGGGGACGTAGGTCGTGGGTTGACCGAACCTCGTGAACATATTATTGTGTTTGAAGTTTGCTTGGCGCATTCATCTTGTTCATCTTTATTGCCTTGCTCTCATTTGTTTTATTTCCCTATCTTATTTACACTTGTTTACTTTTGTTTACTCTTTGTGTATATTACATATCCTTGCATATTATTCTTTGTATATCATACTTGCTAGGATATATATATTTGTTAATTAGTTTTAATTTGGCATTAATTCGGATTAGATTAGCATATTGCCCTATTCACCCCCCTCTAGGGCAATTTCATCTACTGCATATGAGTATGGAAAAAGATATGTGCATTTGTTCCAGCCTTTTTTGATGAGGTTTTTCTTAGTCTTTTATTAAGGGGGTGTTTGGTTACTTTCCTTCACTTTACAAAACCCATTTTCCTTCACTTTTTGGTGTTTCCCTCACTTTCTTGGAAGATTGTTTTTTGTGTTTGTTTCGTAAATAAACATGAGGCATAATTACTTTCCATCACTTTCCTTAGTTTGGTTCAAATTGAAAAGACAATAAGATAGTTGATGTGTGACGTGATTCCCTCATTTTCTAGTGTTTGATTCAAACTAAAAAAATAGAAGAAACCATGGTTATGATCACCGTGGTGTGCTTACCACTGAAATAGAACAAAATCTTTGTCAAACATAAGTGGGGTGAGAATGCCCACCATTTGAGGGTCTAAAATTCCGAAATATGACCACTTGAGGTAGGAATTTAAAAATATTTAACGAATTGAGGGACTAATTTTAAATATAGGGTAGTAATTTGCAAAATTTATAAATATTTGAGGGACTAATTATGAACATTTAAGGGAGTAAGTCCAAATCTTTAATTATTCGAGAGACTAATTTAAGTTTTTATAAACCCATTTGAGAGACTAAATTCAAAATTAGAACATTTGAGGGAGGAAATTGAAATTGTTTAAAGATTTGGGGGTCTATTTATAAATTTAAGGGGGTAATTTGCAATAGAGATTTTAGTGAAAAATGCATAAGTGTACTCCGCGGGACTGGTAGTAAATGACAATTATTTGGATACAAAAAGGCTATATTTGCAACTGGGTAAATTGCATACAACCCCTCATCTATATCTCCAGTTGTACTTAACATCCCTTAAACTAGTTTCCTAGCCCATAGTACCTTGGGTTGCTAATTTTGAAAAATAAATTGCATATAACTCGCCTATCCCCTTGTATTGAGGGATTGACATAATTAAGAACAACTGATAGATATGAGGGGTTGTGGAAATTTACCCTTTGCAAAAAGACCCAGATAGAGTATGGAGGGCCTTCCCATAAGTTTCCCTTATCCATTAGTACCAAGTTTCAGAACTTCTTCCTCCTCGCTCTCTCTGCCTCTTCATCTCCTCTCTTTTCTTCTCAAATTTTCACTCATTCCACCATTAACGTCATTCAATTTAGCACCAGAACAGAAAACCCATCTTAATCACCTCATCCATTTGCTTCTTTAGCCTGAACACCAAAGACTTCTCTTTGTGTACTCCACCTGCTTCGTCGCTGGGTTTTGCACGGCGGGAGGGAAGGCGGAGGAGGAATAAGAACGACTCCGAGAGGGGGTGACCAGAACGAGTTGCGGCAGCGGAAAAAAAATCGCGAACCGTAGATTCGCTTTTGGGGGAACGGGGAGAGAAAAGTGCAGTTTTCCCCCGTAATCGGCTTCAAAACCGCGGACAATTTTCTGGGGAAAATGTCTAGCTGGCACGGTAATTTTCCCTCACTTTCATTTCCATGTTTTGCAAACCAAACACCTGATTGTGAAGGAAAGTAAAGAAAATGTCGACTGTCAGTTTTCCGAGAGCCCTTTTCTGTGGGTTTTGGACGAACCAAACAGCCCCTAAATAGAATCCAAAGGAAAACCTTAATCTTATATGGGACACTAGACTTCAAAATAAAGGAGAAAAACTTAGAGAAAACCCCTCCACCATTGAGGAGCGTATAGAAGGACTTGACTGAGAAGATACTTGTAGAACTATAGGGTCAAACCTGATCTCTGTTCACATGAATCTGACTCTGAGAACTATTAAGGAGAGCTTTCAGGTTATTAATCTCTCTCCTTTCAAAATAGATATAGCTCTTCTTATGGTCAGTTGTCATGACCATGTCCCATTTCAAATAAGCCTTTGAGATCTCACATTGACATTTTGATAGAAAGCCAGATTAAAGGCTAGAGGGAACAAACTCTTTAAAGAGTTATTACCTAACCACTTGTCCTCCCAAAATCTTATAGTAGTGTCATCAGCCAACTTTCATTGAACCAAACTCACAAGAGCTTGGTTGATAGAGAATAAGTCCTGCCAAAACCTAGAAGCTGAGAGACTTGGTGGTGTAGTGCTTCGATTAGACTGACATACTGCCGCTGCAACCCGACTGCCACCGCGGACCAAAATCCTAGCCCTAATCTGTGCGCCGCCAAACTCACACACTGTTGGCAACCCTCGCCTGGACTGCAGTACCACATTACTTGTCACTGCAACCAGATCCACACTTGCAGCTAACGCACATCTAATGCCAAAAGCCACCCCCCCCAACCAAAATGCAATAGTTTACGACCACCGGTCCTTGTTAGTCTGGTCCCAAACTCGATCACCACTGGAAACCTCCCTCTCATACCCTTAGCTCGCACGTTGTCAATCCCGCAACCTTTTGCATGGTCAGCCTAGCATAGTGCACTCCAACTATGTGACAAAATGCTTGCAAGTCACGACAAGCCTCAAGCACTGCATTCAAGTGCACACAACGAGTCTAACTTCCTCTCTCATTTGCAGCAACAAAACCCAAGCCATGCCCACCACAAAATAAACTCTTGATGTCTCCAACACTCAATTTCCCTACAGCATCAACCTGCATGGCCTGGATCTGACCATCAACGTTACTGCTAAGCCGCAAACCGAGGCTATCGCTACAATCTATAAGCGTCGTTGCCTCCTTGTCAATGCAAATCCCACCCACCACTGCAATCGGCAATAGTCAAACCCTAGATCCCACTCAATGTCCATCGACCATCATGTGTACAAGGCGTTCTATAGAATGCCCAAGCGACATTCCTCACCATCTTGCCCTTCTGGCCAAGCTCCCAAGCATCTATCTTGGCCAAGCTCTTCTTAGCCAAGCTCCCCCCAGCCAAGCTCTCTCTGGCCTGTATCTCTGGTCAGCACCCCGGTCACGATCTCCCCTAGCTAGCACCATAGCACCCTAGCCAAGCTCTCTACTGACTAGCACTCCTGACCATGCTATTCCCCGGCCAAGATCTCGGACAACCCTCTCCCCGGCCGGCATCTCGGACAACCCTCTCCCCGGCCAGCATCTCGGACAACCCTCTCCCCCAGCCAGCACCACAGACCTCACTATCCCTCCGTCCAAGCTCTTCCCCGGCCAGCATGCCTACCGCCAAGCTCTCTCCGACCAGCATCCCTAGACAACATCACTCCGAAAAAGCTCCCTCCAGCCAGCCGCCTTCTATCCACGCTATCACCGGACACCTACAACATACCCACCTCTGTACAAGACCTCATCAGATAGCACAACAACATCTACTGCTGCAACAAACATCTACCTGCAAGCAAATCTCATGCGCACTTCTTCTCGGTACACTGTCTTTGGAACACAAATACAGTCTGAGAGGGAGTGTTAAATAATATAGTTAGTTTATCTTATCTTGCTTTATTTTAGTCTCACATTGTTTAGGTTATTAGAACATCTCTACTTTCTCTTGTATTAATTAGACACCTCGGTAGAACATAGTCAAGTTCTCGCAAACCCCTCTATACTTATGACCCCCAACACTGAAGGATTCTTCTTATCTAATCCATTGCCTTGATGAGCCATTTGGAGAGTTTAAAAAATACATAAAGTATAAAGGGAGAGAAGAGAGGATAGAGTTAATAAGGATTAGTCTACCCCTTATAGATAGATGTTTACTCTTCTTCCACATGAATAACTTTCTTTTAAAAGAGTTGAGGAGAGGTTGTCATTCACATTTTGAGAGAGACCCTTTCTTGAGAGGGAGGCCAACATATTTGAAGGGAGGCTTATCTAGGGAACAATTAAGGATCTTTGCAAGAGAGGAATCCTTATTGATAGATTTGCCATAATGAAAAAAACTAGGTTTGGCATAATTGATATCCAAACCAGAGACTTCCTCAAACAAGTAAAAAATAAATTTTAAAAATCAAGATGTCTTGATGGTTTTTTTTGTAAAAAATAATTGTGTCATCTGTAAATTGGAGAGATCTAATTGAGTTCAAATCTCCCTTAAGATGGCGTTCAGAGAGAACTAGAGTCAACACTCATAGCTAGCATTTTATTGAGAACATCCGCAGCCAAAATAAAGAGCAGGGGGGAGAGAGTCATGTTTTAACATCCTAAAGCAAGAGAAGATTTTTGTAGGTGCACCATTGACTAGAATAGATCATTCTCCCTTTAAAAGAGGGAGTACTAGAAAAACTTTTACTTACCGAAAATGTCCTTCATCTTTTATTAAATTGACCAATTTCCATTATTATAACAGTACAAAGAATTTAGAAATTCAAAAGTCCTACAGCTACGTTCTTCTCCCTCTCATCGATTACTATTCAGATCCTTCAACCCCTCCCCACTCTCTCTACCTTCATCAATGGCCAATCAATTTACAATGATGGTTATTATTGTCCTCATCATCTTAGATACAACCCTAAATCATGTTTTGAGAAAATTAGAATTTAGAACGTTCCCACAACGCCATTTTTGCCATCATCTCTTGAAATCTCAGATATTAGGGCATCAGGAAGGAAAAAAAATTCAGGAAGCTGATTATAAAAAAAAATCAGGTATGATTTCTGCAGATTTTTAACTTTGTTTTTATTTTGAAATTTATTTGTCTATACCCTCTCTTTCTTGATTCTTACCTTTCTTTAATGTCGTTCCCTGTTATCATACATTTTTGCTTGCTATTAAAAGTTGAAAGCCATGCATACAAGTTGTTTGTTGATATGTCTCATTGAAAAAGATCAAAAACCAAAGAAATGAGTTTTAAAAGCCTTAGCTATGCTGACGGTGAAGAACACAAACTGATATAGTTTAATGATATGATATGATCAGTTTTGAAAATGTGAAACTGAAAGGATGAGATTTCAAAGTGCATAGTAAACAATTAGGATTGAATATTGTGGGTTCAGTGGGTTAGCAGCCTCATATCGTGACCATGGACACTACTAGCATATCATCATTTTCAAGTTCAGGGTACATTCATTTAGATTATAGCTGCTTTGCCTGATTCTGAAGTCATATTTTCAGTTCAATTGAGGAACTTTGTTTATTAATCTCCCAGCTTTATCGTTGCTAAATGCTGACTACCTACATGAAACTAAGTTTTAATTGCTTGATTCTAAAATACTACTACTGTTTTTAGTACGAACTTATTTAGAAAAACTGTTCAGCTCGTCAAATAGATGATCAAGATCTATAACCCTACTTGCCAGAAAATTGGGTAAGATCTTGTTTCACTTAAGTCGTTCGGGTCTTTTGACTGCTGGCTTTCTACATATAATATTTAACTGTTATATTTGAATGGAGTTCTGTCTTCCACATTGTTGATGCCGGTAATAGAATCTTGACATTTTTAAGATCAAAATTTTTTAAAGTTTAAGATAGGAATTGGACTGTGGATCTTTGTCTCGCATGGAAATATGTATGCGGAGATTTATTTGTGCACAAGTAGAGATTTATTTGTCTCATCAAAGCCTTTTAATCATATGAAATTTGTACTTGTTTCAGGGAACATCAAGCAACAATGATGCATTAGTTTCAGATGAAATGGCTTTGGTCAGGTATCAGTCTGGACATGCTGGGCCCTTCCGAGTCTTTGGAAGGAAATAACGTTATATCTACTAGCTATAGGACCTCCCATAACTCAATATTGCACTTGATTGTTGTATGCCCACTGCTCAAATGGTGTGTACCCTTGGCAAAGTTGATACTAAATTGAGTTGTGTTACAAGAATATGCCACCTGGATCCTGGCCAGTTTCTTGGTTAAATGATCTCATGGAGGCTTCAAATCATTGTGTAAAATATCATATGTGGCTGGTCTGTGTTGCTCAAATAGGATTTGCCATTTTCCTATGAGGCCTAAGGTTCTGCTAGCATCATAAGCATATGTTGGCTGTGTAGAAGAACTAATTGTTTGTTTGGGCCAAGAGCATTCACCAAATAGTGACTATAAAAGAAGTCAAGGTCAGTCAGAAAAAAGTGATATGTTTTTGATGACCAGTTGTGAGATTCAAACGATAATCGCTTATTGAGAAATATGCGAGGAGCGCACAATTTTAGAGTCGGGTCTCTTTGTTGAAACAATAGTAATATCCTAACAATTGGTGGGAAGGATGGGAAGATTATCAATCATGACATGAGAATGAGATCACATGTCGTCCGGATGTGTAGAGGTCATGAAGAGGAGGTCTGCGGTCTGAAATGGTCAAGCTAAGGGCAGCAACGTGCTAGCGGAGGTAATGAAAGCTTTCTCTACATCTAGAACCACTTCATGGCATCTCACAATCCTCAGACTCAGATCCAGTGGCTGCAATGGTTTGAATACCAAATTTCGGCTATTAGGGCCCTTTCTTAGTGCCCATACCAGGGCGATATGATTGATTAGTGAGCTCATAATACATCTTATTTCTCTATCAGTTGCTATTTACAGGATGGTAACTCGATAACTCAGATTTATTTGCTAGATAGCTAACTTGATTTGTTTGTCAGCCTTATTTTTAAAGACCAAAAGAAATTAAGTTACATTTTACTTTCTTCTTAAAGGCTACATAAGGGAAAAATCATGAGGTTTAATTTAGCTTTCATGTAAATAAAATTAAAAAGAATACTTCGGAAGGTCTTCATTCATTCTCACTTTTTTCTCTATTTTTCTTGTACATTCAGCTGATGCTGACATGAAATGTGTCTATCTGGAATTCATTTATTCTTCAACTGATCCTCGTGGCAATCAATTTTTGGTACTAATGAAATTTAAATTTCTATCATTTGACATGTATCATAATATTTTCCGTACTGTAGGTATCTATTTGACATGTCAAAATTGGAAGCAGAAAAGCTAAGAACAATTCAAAAGACTCATGTTATTAGCTGGTACAATACATATCTGAGATCATCATCTCCAAAGTGTCGCCAACTTGCTATTCATGTATGGGGTGCAATGCCGACAAACATGAAGGAGCCATGAAAAGTGATGAGTTTGGAAAAGTAATTGGAAATGTTGATTCCTTTAAAAGAGGTTGAATTTTACACTAGCCTCGTTGAAATGCACCATGGACTGCTAATCGCTTTAAGGCCTTCAAATTCTTTGAGAACTTCTCGGTATTTATTTAGAAATTCATAAATTTAAGATTAATCAGTCCATTTATGAGATCCTATTCATTTAGAAAGAAGTGTAATAAATTGTTTTGATTTATATTCTTGTGTACATTGAAAAATGAACACCTGAAAATTCTTGAATGCAAATTAATGAATCAATTTTACCTGTCAAAATATAATTAATTCTTACTGGATAATTATTATTTTAATAGTGATATAAGTTGTGCAAGAAGGCAATATTAAGTACTAACTCATGCACTAAGAACCAAGAAGTTGCTGCAACAACAATAAAGGTGTCTTTCACCACTTCAAAGCCTCTTGTATTGTGAATATTATTGTCGATGCCGCCTCTTTCTTTGATTGTTCTGCCGTGGGGGTTATTGGGCGTGATCACCTAACTCAACACCGGATCGCATTCTACTTTGAGCCCTTTGTTGTCTCCTCTGGAGAGTGAACTTCGAGCGCTCCTTGTGGGTCTTCACTTGGCTATCATATGTTTATTTAAGCATCTATATAAAATCCAAATTAGCTTAAAAGGATTCAATGAATAAATTTCTTATTCAGATTTTGATTAGAGCGAAATGCTAAACAAATTTATCATGTTTAGCTAAATCTAAAAATTTAAACCACGTGCATTGCACGTGCAATCCACCTAGTAATTTGAAAAAGGGCAAGATGCGTTCTATCCAGTGACACCATCTAGGACCACAACATCTTGCTTTGAGAAGAGAGATGATAAAATACCAATTGAGATAATCAAAAGAGTCATATTTTAACATCCTAAAGCAAGAGAAGATTTTTGTAGGTGCACCATTGACTAGAATAGATAATTTGAAAAGGGCAAGAATATGCTTCTATCCAAATGACACCATCTGGATCACAACATCTTCTTTGAGAAGAGAGATGATAAAATACCAATTGAGATAATCAAAAGAGTCATATTTTAACATCCTAAAGCAAGAGAAGATTTTTGTAGGTGCACCATTGACTAGAATAGATAATTTGGAAAAGGGCAAGAATATGCGTTCTATCCAGTGACACCATCTAGGATCACAACATCTTGCTTTGAGAAGAGAGATGATAAAATATCAATTGAGATAATCAAAAGCCTTCATGAAATCTATCTTTATAAGACAAATCTCTTTTTTCTTGAAAGTGAACAATAAATTTCAAATTGATAATAAACACATATTATTTAATGGCCTGACCTACTACTTTAACTTATGACTTATGACAGTGCATGAAGCATCTATTTATTTCTTAAAAGATCATAACATGCTTTTTATTTTACTCGTGTATAATGTAATTTTTTTAACTTTGGAAAAAGTAAACCGGAAAGAAAGCTTGCGTATAAGTGTGCCTCCTCTTCTTGGCGGCAAATGACCACTTTGAGCGACGCAAATGAGAAGGAAAGCACGATATGCATGTAACTAAATTTAAATGTCCACTTTGAGCGGCCTGGCCTACTACTTTAGATTATGAGAAGGAAAGCAGCACTTCACTCTATGGATGATTAGAAGGTCTAGTAGATGTCAAATCCTCCTTTATATAGTAAAGAGAAATTGGTATACTATCCCTAGATGCACCATAAAATGTCATGTATATAAAAACGTGCCAAGTGTTAAATCCCTAATCAAAAAAATATTATATATCCATCTATCCTATTAGAAAATGACATGTGTACAACTAATTCCATCTTTCGAAGAATTCTTATCAAATTAAAACTATTCATGTTCATAATTAGAAAATTTTACCCATAAAAATTAGAAAACTCTAATAATCAAATCGTTGTTAATTCTAATCAAGTCATAACAATTTATAATTAAAAATTCAAAACAAATTGGCATAGAGCCCTTCTTAATTTTTAAAGAGTGAATTCAATAAACCGCTCATATCTTTACGGATTTAATACTAAACCCCAAAATATTTGAAACTCACGAGAAAACCCCAAAATGTTTTATTTGTTTTGTACTTAACCTCCATAAATGGGGTTATCTTATATTTTTTATTGACAAAATTAACCCTCAAAACATTATATACCCCTCAAATCATTTGTATTTGCATGTTAAAATAATAAATAATTATTAAAATATATAAAAATTACAAATAGCTTCCTAAAAATCTAAAATCACAAACAATAATGTAGAAAAATTTGAAGGATACAAACAATTTCCTTTGAATTACTAAAATTATAGAAAACTCTCGAACAAACTTAAAAATTATATATAGCCCTAGAAAATCTGAAATTAAAAATAAAACCCTAAATATGTAAATATTGCAAAAACCCTAAAAATTCTAAAATTATACATAACCCCAAAAATTTATAAATTATAAAGAACTCCTAGAAAAATGAAAAACTAAAAACACCCCTGAAAACTCTAAATATTACAAACGACTCTAGAAAAATCGAAAAGTGAAACAAACACCGAAAAATATGAGAATTACAAAAAACCCATAAAAATAACAAATGACAAATAACATAATGAAAAATCTGAAATTGTAAATAGCCACCTAAAGAAATAAATAATTTGCAAATAGACCCTTTAAATTAAAAAATACAAAGAACCAAAAACCTAAAATTTTAAAAGTTACAAGGAACCCCCAAAAATATAAATTTACATACACATCCTTTTAAATTTAAAAATTATAAACAACCACTTTAAAAATCTAAATATTACAAACAAACCTCTCGAAAATTTTTAAAAATTATAAGCATCCATTATTAGGAGTTTTCTGCCATAAGTTATTGGGGATTAAGTGACAAAGTATAAAACTTATTGGAATTTACTCCAAAATATATTGGGGGGGTATTTTGGTCATTTAACTGTGCATAAACTAATAATGTTAATTTTGAGGATTTTTGCCAAAATATATTAGGGCTTATTCAGAGTTTCAAAGATATTGGAGATTTAGTTCCAAACACACCGATTTGGGATTTCTTGAAATTTTTCCTTATTTTAGTTTTGAATTTTTCTATACATAACCCCAAATTGTATGTATTTTTAAATTTACCTGCAAGTCATGATAATTGTAAAATTTCCTCCAAATTATTTTAATTCCTCAAATTTACCCCTCACTTAACTTTAGTCAAAAAAAAAATCCACCGTGCGGGCACGGGCTTAACACTTGTAAGTAGTGATGATAAAGCAACACTTTTCGCTTTATGTTTTTGTTTTCTATTTTATATTCACACGGTGGCTTTGTCGAAGCTAATCCAAATTCAATTAAGTTATTATTAGTAGTTAGTTCTACCTATATGAGTTTGCTTCTAATAGGAATTGGTTCATATATCTTATCTATAGTATTTAGTTGCTTTATCTTTGGAAGTTCATGTTATATTAGAATTATTGTAAGATTAGATTGCTAAATCTATGTAAGTAGTTCTTGTAGTCGTGAATTGATCAAGCCTGAGAATAATAAAATTTTGTTTGCTTCTCCCTGCAACCCTTCATATACTTTATTTGTTTATTTGAGTTTTAATAGTGTTTTGATCCAACAGGCTTCCCTCCAGCGATCTTTGATTCTTTATACAAATTGTCAATGTCCTAAGAAAAATAATAAAGGATTAATTGTTGATGGACCTCTTGCAGTATTACTATTTTGAACGTACTATATGTAGTTTTGTTTTGTAGATAGACTCTCATAGACTCTTCAAGGGTGTGTTTGGTTCGAATGAAAATGGAAGAAAGGAAAAGAAAGTGAGAAAGAAAGTTATTTTTAATTCTTTAGTTTGAAAGAAAAGCAAAAAAGAAAATGAAAACGGGAGAAAATAAGAAGAAAAAGTGGGTTGAATTTTCTCCCGACCTTTTCCTCGCCGAAACCCAGTGAAAATGGCGAAAAATTTTATCGGGGAGGAAGGAAGCTACAAGAAGGCGAGGAGGGCGAGATCTCGAGGAGGGCGACGCGATTGATATTCACGTGGGGCCCACATGAGTAAATGGGCATGCATCAGATTTTATTAGGCAATAATCACTCCTTTATTCCATGTGGGCCCCCACATGCCATAAGTGTGCCCAAGTAAAAGTTTTTTTCAGCCATCTTTCTATTAGCTCCTCCACATATTTAGTTATTGTGAGACTAGTCCCTGAAACATTAAAATTGCTATTAAGTCCCCGATTTTCATAAGTTGTTTCAAGCTATCCTTCTCAATATAAGTGCAGGTTTATGAATAATTTGATGGCTTATTTGCACTGACACATACTATAGTTTTTCCTACTTTACACTTACATACCCTCAATGAGTTTGCTCTAATACCCTCAGGTTTGTAAATGCGCACGTGGCACAAAGTGGGCCCTCATGGACTAACTAATATAAGTGCAGGTTTATGAATAAAATGATGGCTTAATTATAAGTCATTTCACTTTATTTGCGTGAACTATAAAACTTACAGGTTAGTAAGTCATAGACTTATAGGCAAAACTTTTAAATTGGAATAATTTGTGACATTCAACAGTAAAATCAATATAGAATACAACTTAACTGTATTTTCTTGTTAGTTATTACTGAGCAATCAAATAATAAAGAAAATAACATTGTTTATTTCCCTCCAGATTTTCTTTTAATTTTCTTTAGTAACCAAACATAAGAAAGAAACTCATTTCACTTTCATTTTCTTTTCTTTTCTTTCCTCTTCCTTTTCATTTTCATTTCCCTCATTTTACTTCAAACCAAACACAGCCTAAGTAAGTGAAAATTCTTTGATTTTTTCCCCTCAAGGGGTCTAAGTGTAAACCCAAAAAAAAAAATCTTTCTCTAAATAAAACTTGAAGGTGCGTTTGGCAACGGATTAAGTGAGGGGTTAATGAGACTTAACCCCTTCTTAACCCGCCAAACACAAAAAATTTATACAGGGATTAAAGTAACTTAACCTTCCATAATTTACCAAATGCAAAAAATGCATAAGGGTTACACTAACCCCTCTAGAAGGATTAAAATCAGTTAATTCTTCTCCTTAATCCATCTTCTTTAACCATTTGCCAAATGGGGCCGAAGAATAATAAGTTCAAGACAACAATAGAGTATATGTGCAAACAAGAAAATCAAAAACTTAAATAAAGTCCAAATTAGAGCTTAAACTGGTAACGGCCCATATGACTTCATAAAAGCCAATGGGCTACTGCAAAAGTACAGGGAGAGAAGCCCATAATCTAACGTTACACATTATTATTGAAAACCATGCTTGCACTAACAAAATCACTTTGACTTAAAAGGTTAATGATAGTGATTATAGTTGATGAAGACTAACAAATCAGAGGGAGATTTGCGAGACACTCCTCTGCGATGCTCTAGAGATATTGTATCATGAGAACTTGAGCAGTCTACATTCAGGGCCAGATTATTCCTGTGCACCTTGAGATAAGCAAGTTTAGCGGAACTAAAATTAGTACAAAATTAAACCTAGTTTGGCAAATAGCCGGATCAAAACTTAAACTAGTTTTGTTAGGTCAATTTGTCGCCACTGACCGCACTAAAATTGTTCGAATTCCCGGATCCAAAACTAAACTGATGTAGACTAGTTCTGGATTAGTGAACGCTTTCTCAAATTGACACTTATATTCAATAAGAAAGGAAAAAGGAATCTCTAGAAAAGATTTAGAACTATTGTAATAATTATTGCGGTGAGATTTTTCCCTTGACAACAATCTAAACGATACCCTTGTCAAATCTGATTTCATGAAGATGAATCCCGTACCAACTTTTGGGATGAAAATCTGCCGATGCGTAAACAGAAATTTTAGTGGTAAAAAAAGAAACACTATTCTTTTTATATGTAAATTCCTAAAAGGGATTTCATCATATTAGACCACTAAATTTATGTTTATTCTATATTAAACTCCCAGATCTTCACATTTCTATGCTAGACCCCAAAATCCATTTAAGTTTTTTCTAAATATGACCCTCCCAATTCCATTAAGTTGTTTTAAAGAAGATCCCCAATCTTACGTAATTGTTTCAAGTAAGGCTCTGTTTCTTACTTATATGAAGTAATGAAGATTTGGAGGCCTAATTTAGACATATGAAGATATGAGGGTCTAATATAAATGTAACAAAGATTTGAGGGTCTAGTATGACAAAACCCTTCATAAAAGATCCCCTTCAAGAAGTTTGAGCTGATACTATATCTCTCTTTCTTTAGCAAGTACTCATAGACTAGCATTCAGTCTTGTACTTTTAGTAGGCCGAATAATTAACTTAAGATATTTTTTTACATTTTGTTGCCAACGCAAACCTCGTGCGCTCATGTCCTGCCCTACAAAATCTCCCACCAAACTACCAAAGTCGTACCAATAACTAAAATCAAGTTAAAGAAAGCACAAATATCAAGGTAGCGATCCCCACATTCTCTGTGTTGCCCCCCAAATATTCCTCTATTTATTCAACTCTTCTCACTAGTTCCCTCCAAGTTGTAAAAGTCAACACACACAAAATGACTCTCCCCTCACTGATTTCTTTGCTTATAGTCTCGATCTTCTATAGTGTATCATCCTCCTACAGTCCAATCTCTCATACCCTAATCCAGACCAGGGCCCTAAACCCAATTGATGCATGTTGGCGATCTGATCTGAATTGGGCCACGAACCGCAAAACCCTAGCAGACTGCGCTGTGGGCTTTGGTAAAACCGCAATGGGAGGAAAAAACGGCCCCATCTACATCGTAACGGACCCATCCGACGACCCGATCAACCCGAAACTCGGTACCCTCCGTTACGGCGTTATCCAATCCAATCCCTTATGGATAATTTTCAAGGAGGACATGGTCATCAAGTTGAAAAATGAACTTATAGTCAATAGTTACAAGACTATTGATGGGAGAGGGGCTAGGGTCGAGATTGGTTACGGGCCTTGTATTACCATACAAAATGTGAGTCATGTTATTGTGCATGGGCTTAATTTAAGTGGTTGTGGACCGGGCTTAGCGGGTCAGGTACGGAGCTCGGAGACCCATGTAGGTCATCGGCGGGGATCGGATGGAGATGCGGTGACTATAATGGCTTCTTCTAACGTGTGGATTGATCATTGTTGTTTGGCTAGGGCGTTTGATGGGCTTGTTGATGTTATTCATGGGTCGACTAGTGTTACTATTTCTAATAACTATTACTCGGATCATGATAAGGTATGTAAAATGGTTAGTGTTTTTGGAAAAATTGCTACTGTGGCCATGTTGCAAACTTCATGTTTTTGGTACCTTTGGTATTGTTGTGGAGTAAATTTCACATAGTGCGGGATAGTTTGGTCCATTTTGAGATAACACCGAAAGCTTTTAAAATGTCGCAAAAAACCAAAAAAGTTTTGTTAGATAACCCCCAATTAGACACAACTTTTTTGGTTTAATGTAACATTTTTTTAAAAATTGGTGTTATCTCAAATGAGCTAGCCAAACTTTTTAGGGGTTACGTAAAATTGTAGTTATGCCCTCCAACTTGTTTGAAATAGGGATTTCAATTCTACAAAAATTATGTCCAACGAGCAAATTTTTAATGTATCATAATGTTATGAGTTTTAATTGAGCAGGTCATGTTATTTGGGCATAAAGATGGTCTTCCTGAAGACAAGCGCATGAAAGTAACTGTAGCTTTTAATCATTTTGCATCAAACTTAGTCCAGAGAATGCCACGGTAAGAAATACGTAATTTCTATTTACCCTGTTTAAATTTAAGTTGGAAATCTCTATGCTCTTGTTTCATGATAACAGTTCATAAATCTAATTATACTATTATTTTGCAACATAGTGTTAGAATAGGCTATGCGCATGTGGTGAACAATAGGTATGACGCATGGGAAATGTATGCTATAGGAGGAAGCTCTAATCCTACCATTCTAAGCGAGGGAAACTATTACCATGCTCCCAATAATCGCTCTCTTAAACAAGTAAACTTCATATTCCTCTCGGATTTGAATCTTCTCACTATGAAACAAGTAGTTGAGAGACTATTGCAATATCATAATCATTGATTTGTTCTCTCTCTCTCAAAACACCCAAAAGTTTAGTCCATGGTCAGATAATAACCCAAAAAAGTTTGAAAATGTCACTTAACCCTTGCATTTTCTAAATCTAGCTATTTTCAGATAACCCTTAACTTTTCAAGGTTATCTGAAAAGATTTTGGAGGTTAAATGACATTTCCAAATTTCGTCGAGGTTTTCTCCAAATGTCCCAACTTATTGGGAATTTAATTTGTGAAAATTTCTATCTTCTAACATTTGGTGCAACTATGTATATATGATAGGTTACAAAAAGAGAGGAAGGAGGATGGAAGAACTGGAGATGGAGATCAACCAAAGATTTCTTCTTAAATGATGCATTCTTTGTCCAATCAGGATGGGGAAATTGCCCCCCATCATATTCTCCATCCCAAAAATTTAAGACTGCTACTGGAGCAATGGTGCCACTTCTTACTGCTGATGCTGGTGTTTTGAACTGTTCCATTGGAAAGCCTTGCGTTTAAATTGTTACACGAGTTGTTGAAAAAGCGTTCCTCACTTGTCTTGGCTTATGTGTGGGTAATTATTTTTAGAAAATAAAGTTTTCTGACTGGAAAAATCTGTCTGAAAAACCCAAATTTTCGCATGTGATACTCATAAAAAAAATTTTCATTTCCGTCTGGAAATCCGCATTCCAAACAGGAATTTTCATCTGTGACGATATTCTGTATGTTCTATACAATACAAACTCTAATATTAGAGTCAAAATATTCTATAGGAGATTTTTTAAATATATTTTTCCTACTTGTCAGACCGAGTGTTTGGTCTCCATTTCAGATGACGCAAACGAAAGATTTTCATTTCCATCTATGTTAATTTTTAGTGCAGACGACAATGGAAATTCCCCTCTGTTGAGCAATTTAAAATTGATTTTTTGAATTTTAGTTTGCATAAAAACCAAATACATACAAATCTACACATGCATTCGTAACATAACTTCACAATAAATAAATGCAATGCCAAAATTTTGTATAAACCAACGACCCCATCCAATAGAAACATATCCAAATCAGTCAAAAAATATATATTCCGTGCAAATAAGCCAACACCGTATCCAATACAAACATACCAGAGCAGTCATCATATATACATATAAACTAACATATTCGATTCTTATAAGGGGAATCCATCTTTTACCCCAAAGTTTTACTCCAACTTATTTTTAAACCCACCTACTTTTATTATGATCCATACACCCAAAGTACAACTCCCACTTATTTATAAACCCAAAGTACAAATCCCACTCTCAATCTATATACTGTATACAAAAAATAAAGATTAATCCCGAAATTGCCCCTTCTTCTTCTTCCCTAACAATTATCCAGCCTCTTTCTAGTTCTCCTTTCTCTGGGAAAAAACTTTAAAACTTTTAGGGTTTTGATCTCTTGCAATGAAGTCCAATGCCAACTCGCGTGCTTCTCTTCACCGGATCCCTTCGTTGTAGGGAGGCGATGTGATGCAACCCACTCGGTCCACTCGGCTAGGCTAATGGGGAAGCGGTCTTGCTTCGAGTTTGATGACCTCTATGGATTTTGATGCTGGTATTCGAGTTTGAGGACATGTATGGTATTTTGATCTGGTTATTGATTTTGTTGAGTGATAATAAAGGTTGATGGGTAGAAGGTGTTTGATGGAATGACAAAATAGATATAGTTATTTGGACTACAACAATTAGAGGTTATGCGATATTGCGGTTGGTTGAGGAGGCAATAGAGGTGTTTGATTAAATGCCCAAGAGAACTTTGGTTTTGTGCATCGCCATGATCTTAGCCCATTCGTCAATGCACACTAACTTTTCAACCAAATACGTGAGAAAACCCCCTACTATTGACAATTGATCGGATCTTCACATTGCCACATTGCAGCCCAAATGGCAGATCAACTACAACCCGCAACATGTATCGTGTTGTATCATGTTGTATATATAGATGATTTATGCGGTGTATTGTATAAAATTCACATTGCCACATTGCACCCAAATGGCACATTTTCTCAGATACGATATATAGACGATTTATGCGGTGTATTGTATAAAATTCCTTATCCAATGTATCATGTTGTATCAAATTTTCTATTGTATAAAACTCCTTATCCAATATATTAATTCAGCTTTTTTCGAGCAATGTATATGGTCATTTCTATGTCCAATGTGTTGCTTGGTCAATCATTTATGTTGATGAGAGGTTCACTCATAATTTCTGTGTCCAATGTGTTGCTTGGTCAATCGTTTATGTTGACGAGAGGTTCACTCATAATTTTCCAGTTTTTTAAAAAGTATAGCACTTTATGCTAAAGTATAGCTCCTTATGACCAAAGTATAGCACTTTATGCCAAAGTATAGCACTTTATGACAAAAGTATAGCACTTTATGCCAAAGTATAGCACTTTATGACAAAAGTATAGCTACTTATCGACGAAGTATAGCACTTTATGGCCTCTGGAATTTCTGAAGCTACGTCAAATATGTCAATTCAGTTTTTTTCTGAGCAATGTATATGGCCATTTCTGTATCCAATGTTTTGTTTGGTCAATCGTTTATGTTGACGAGAGGTTCACACTTACTTTTCTATTTTTTGAAAAGTATAGCACTTTATGCTAAAGTATAGCTCCTAATGGCCAAAGTATAGCACTTTATGCCAATGTATAGCACTTTATGATAAAAGTATAGCTACTTATCGATGAAGTATAGCACTTTATGGTCTCTGAAATTTCTGAAGCTACGTCGAATATATCAATTCAGTTTTTTCTGAGCAATGTATATGGTCATTTCTATGTCCAATGTGTTGCTTGGTCAATCGTTTATGTTGACGAGAGGTTCACTCATAATTTTCCAATTTTTTAAAAAGTATAGCACTTTATGCCAAAGTATAGCTCCTTATGACCAAAGTATAGCACTTTATGCCAAAGTATAGCACTTTATGACAAAAGTATAGCTACTTATTGACTAAGTATAGCACTTTATGGCCTCCGAATTTCAAGCTACATCGAATATATCAATTCAGTTTTTTCCGAGCAATGTATATGGTCATTTCTATGTCCAATGTGTTGCTTGGTCAATCATTTATGTTGACGAGGTTCACTCATAATTTTCCGCTTTTAAAAAGTATAGCACTTTATGCCAAAGTATAGCTCCTTATGACCAAAGTATAGCACTTTATGCCAAAGTATAGCACTTTACGATAAAAGTATAGCTACTTATCGATGAAGTATAGCACTTTATGGCCTCCGAATTTCAAGCTACATCGAATATATCAATTTAGTTTTTCTGAGCAATGTATATAGTCATTTCGTGTCCAATGTGTTGCTTGGTCAATCATTTATGTTGACGAGGTTCACTCATAATTTTCCGCTTTTAAAAAGTATAGCACTTTATGCCAAAGTATAGCTCCTTATGACCAAAATATAGCACTTTATCCCAAAGTATAGCACTTTATGCCAATGTATAGCTACTTATCGACAAGTATAGCACTTTATGGCCTCCGGAATTTCAAGCTATGTCAAATATATCAATTCAGCTTTTTCTGAGCAATGTATATAGTCATTTCGTGTCCAATGTGTTGTTTGATCAATCATTTATGTTGACGAGAGGTTCACTCATAATTTTCCAATTTTTTAAAAAGTATAGCACTTTATGCCAAAGTATAGCTCCTTATGACCAAAGTATAGCACTTTATGCCAAAGTATAGCACTTTATGACAAAAGTATAGCTACTTATTGACGAAGTATAGCACTTTATGGCCTCTGGAATTTCTGAAGCTACATCGAATATATCAATTCAGTTTTTTTCTGAGCAATGTATATAGTCATTTCTGTGTCCAATGTGTTGCTTGGTCAATCATTTATGTTGACGAGAGGTTCACTCATAATTTTCCAGTTTTTTAAAAAGTATAGCACTTTATGCCAAAGTATAGCTCCTTATGACCAAAGTATAGCACTTTATGCCAAAGTATAGCACTTTACGATAAAAGTATAGCTACTTATCGACGAAGTATAGCACTTTATGGCCTCTGGAATTTCTGAAGCTACATCGAATATATCAATTCAGTTTTTTTCTGAGCAATGTATATAGTCATTTCTGTGTCCAATGTGTTGTTTGATCAATCATTTATGTTGACGAGAAGTTCACACTTAATTTTCCATTTTTTAAAAAGTATAGCACTTTATGCTAAAGTATAGCTCCTAATGGCCAAAGTATAGCACTTTATGCCAATGTATAGCACTTTATGACAAAAGTATAGCTACTTATCGACGAAGTACAGTACTTTATGGCCTCTGGAATTTCTAAAGCTACATCGAATATATCAATTTAGTTTTTTCTGAGCAATGTATATATTATCACACCTTTTCATTGTTCAAAAATAAGACTGGACAGTTTTTTTAACAAAAGCCTCCTGTTCCGGAGGGGCCATCGAGTAGCATCATATCATATATATAAGGATAGATTACAAAAGTATGATACTCGATACAAGGACTCGGCATCACAAATCCAAAATACAAAATGCAAACAAGAAATTACCAAGATTACAGACACGTATTTTATGGAGTTCAAGGGTAGGAACTCTTCCTAGCTCGAAGCTAAACATTCAGGGGAATGTTGGGGAGGCGTTTGTTGATCTTCAGACTTGAGGACGCATGGCTGGGTTTCTTGTTTTTGTTCAAGGTACGCATATAAGGGGGGAGCTGGATTGATCGCTGATGTACACTCAGATTCCGATTGGAGGCATGGTGTAGATGGGTTACTCGCTTCGGCATAATTACAAACACTAGGTGTGCATGCTTTAGCGGCAAGACGTGACTGTATCCTGGGGGGCTCGAGGGGGTGCTGATTCTTGGAATCAGTCATACACACATTCGCATCTTCGACACCATTCCCTGAAGCAAGATTTGTCCCTAAGCGTATAGGCTGATCAGCATAGGTTGGGTTGTTCTCTGTATCGGGTTCCTCCAATGCATAATCATAAGAGTTTGCATGAGAATCGTCCGTAGGGTTTTGTGTGACTTGTAGGATAGCAGAAGGTGAGTTAGGCTGAGAATCTGCTGCTATTGAAGAACCCGAGTCAGAGCTAACCTGGGTTTGGGCTGGTTGAAAGGACTTCGGCAAAGTTTCAGGATTTTGACCCTCTGAGCCACTGAGGGGAGCTTCACTTGAGTGGGAAGAGAGAGGAATTGTGGGGGCTTTAAGGTGAGCCTGCTCGATGATGACCACTTGTCTGTTCACCGCATCCCACACCCACCCCCCCCTCCGCCCACCCGCCCACCCCCCTTGAGCTCCGCCTCAGAGCACGATAAGGGCGAAGCGTATTTTGTGCCGGGGATAGTCAAAATCCTTTTGAACTGGGAAGGTGAAATAAAGAAGGGAGAGGGGAGAAGAGAGAGAGAGAGAGAGAGAGAGAGAGAGAGAGAGAACAGAGAGAGAGGGGGGAGCTGCTGTATTTGGGGATGAAGGGTATTCTTGGAATTTTCAATTTCTTGGGAAAATATAATATAAAGAATGAGTGATTTATACACATTGGGTTTAAAAATAAGTGGGATGAGATACTTTGGGTTTATGAGTGTTTGTATAAGTGAGTGGGTTTTTTAATAAGTGGGGGTAAAACTATGGGTTAAAAGAGAAAAACCCCTTCTTATAAATACACATACAGACATAACACAAATACCAGTTAGGGGTGCTTCGTGGGAAAACAAATGGGGGTTTCATGGTAATAGCCCAAATGTTGGGGCGTTTTATGAAATTTACAGAAACTCACGTGCCTTTTCACGTGCCCGTGGCTGAAGAAACTGAGGAAGAGGGCGAAAAGAGAAAGAGGGCGACAGAGTCCAAGGCGTCAGCTTTGTCTCTCTTCGATCTCCACATGGAGTTCAGAGCTCGCGATTACCTCGCCGAGGAATCCGCCGCCACTCTCCTGCGCTCGCCCGCCGCCGACCACCCCCTCGCTCAGCCGCCGCCTCCATCGTCTCCTCAGGTCAAAGTCAAAACCCTCTCTCTCTCTCTCTCTCTCTAAAACACATTAATTCGCTGCTGAACTTGATTTGCATTGATATTGAAGAATTTTATCTACGGTTGATTCAATATTATGATTTGAGAGATTTTCCATATATTCGTTATGCTACAACAACATTCTGCTTAAATCGCATTCATTATGATGAATAATTCCTTTCAAAGTGTCATTGCAATGGATTTAATAGTTATTGAATATCCGAAACGTTGCACTGATCATTTCAAATCACTAACATTCCACAATTTGGAACATATATTTTGAATCACTAATGTAGGGTGTAGAACTATGTTTGCTTGGGTACTTCTATACTGAAGCTGTAACTATACCTGACACGTATTGTACGAGCAACGGACACCGAAATTTCTTGGAAAATCCTTGAGTATATGCATACATTCACTCAGAAGTGCACTCAATTATATATTGTGTGTTTTAATTGAAGAATCTCGTCATACAATTCTTTGATGCATACCTTACACTTCACATTCAGTTCTGTTCGGATTCATTTTAGTCTACACCCAGATCATAACTATGAATTTAAAGGCTCAGTTTGGGCATCTAGTTAAAAAACGAGCAGAGTTTAATTTATAATCTACATAATAATAGAACTAGTAAAATGTCATAGGAATTTTATTTCTCATAACATGTGAACGAAAAAAATAATGTTGATCTCATGTAAAAGTATTAACGGACTATACATGTATATGTGTGTGTGTATATATGTGTGTGCGTGTGTATGTATAGCCGTGTCCCCATACCCTACCTTTTACTAGTTTGCTGTGCACCGTAACCGCACCAGTACCAGTACCCATACCTGTTTTCGTGCAGCCTAGGTGTGGAACGTATTTTGGCAACACAGGCTTGAAGTTTTGGGGAGCGGGACTGGTTAGATTTATATCCTTAAATTGCTCCATGACATTCAATATCAATCTTTATCTTTTAATTGTTTAGTGTTAAGAGGAATTTTTTATCTCAGGAAATACTTTATTAATGTTCTTATCTACGATAGAAGTTAAAGAGATTACTGATCACGGCACATGGTTAAACTTCTTATGTATCAAATTACCCCTGATAATATGTCAGGAGGGTCCGCAATGCAATCCTTTGTATTACACAATTCAACTTCCATTGTCATGCTTCATCGTATATGTTCTAAACTACAGGTGAGTATTATCCACAATGAGAAGGCTGAATTTGATGATCCTTTGAGAGGGATTGCCAAGAATGTAGCAGAACCAGATGGATGGCAGTTTAATAGCACATCGAGAAAAAGACACTCTAATGAAGCTGGTCTTTTCTCATCTAAAGAGTGGACTGTTTTTAGCAGTTCTTTGGTGCAAAAGTTCTCCAGCAACAATAAAATACCTATTTCACCTGTAAGTTGCTTATGCTGAAAATGTTTTAGATATAAACTGTTACGGAGCCTCTCGTTGTTTAACGTGATGCGAATGGAACTTAATTATATATCATTGATAGCAGTTTTGACTTCTAACACACAAAGTTATATAGTTTATCCTCTCAAAAGAGAAAAAAGAGCGAAAATATTCTGATACTGTTATATAATATCATGTACTGTGTTTTTTTTAAGTATTTTCAATTTTGGTTCAAAAATGAAGCTGTAATGTAGTTTTGCACAAATAGCTTCAGGAACAACCGGTTTTACTTCATTTATATCATAAGTGAAGCTTAGTCTGACTTTGGTGCATGCTCGGAATCATTCTGTTGATGGATGATGTTGTTTACTACCTCATTTCATTTCTAGTTTTTATTTGAATCCCTTATCCATCTGCAGATGTTGGATATTGTCACGAGACATAGCAGAGGTACGGTATCAACCTGATGACCTTGTATCGCTGCAACCAAATGATTTCTTAAATTCCACCAATGTTCTTGGTTTGGTGCCTAAATGATGCAGATTATGGTAAGTCTTTGGCAGATGTCCACATAGAAGAACTTGATGACCCTGAAATGGTTTTAAAGGAGGAGAAAAAAGATGTCACTAGGCAGGAATATGCTTCACGATTACAAGAACTTAAAACTGAAATACGCCAGTCTTGGAGGGCTGATGATCGCGTCAAAGCACTTAAATTATCTATTAAGGTGAGCATATTTTCTTGTTTGCATGTTTCAGTGATCTGTATATAAATTGATTTCCTGAGTGTTTAAATTGTTGCTGCCAGCTAGTAATGTATTTATAATTAAGTTTTTTTTTGGATATTGGTCATATATTATCTTTATTTTGATACTGGTCCATCAAATCTTTATAATTTCTATGCAATTCATCTAAATACGCCAAATTTGTCCCTTCATTAAGTACTCTGTCTAAATTAGCTAATTGTATTCAGGTTGATTTTTAAGTAGGATAGTCAATTACAAATCGACCTTTGGTGAAAAATTAAATTGTCTTTCCTTCAATCAAATCCCTTTTTCTTCCCTTATCCGCACAGATTCCTTTATCTCCCCCAAAATACTAAGATTCCAAGGTTCCAATACCAAAAATTTGGGTCCAAAAAACCCTCCTCACTCTCCCAAGTAATAAAAGTTTGCAAAAGAAGCCATGAATCCCACAGGATGTAAGTAGAAGGTGGGCAAAGAAATCTCTGTATTGCAAGACTCTTTAAGCCTTCACTCGTCGACCCCCCTCCTGGTTCTTGAAAGGACTTAAATTAAATTTGGGGATGGGTATTGGAAAGTTAAAGAATGGAGGTTTTGGAGGCGTAAAGAGATAAAATGATGGGGGATATTTTCATTTTGAATGCTGAGGGAGATTGACTAGGTTCAGGTTGGACTGAGCCTTTGTCAAGTTTGGATCGGGATTCTATATGGTCTAGGTGAGTTTAGTTGTTGGTGAGTCAAGGGAGTAAGATGGGTTTAATGAAGATGATGAATTGTTGGATTTTGAATTATTAGATTTTTTTTTGGGTTGTTTAGGTTAGGTCCTAGTTGGTTCAATTCTAGACTATGTTGAGACTTGATTTAGGTTCAATTAGTGTGTAGATTAGGACTGGGTTAGTGGAAAGGTAAGTTGACTTGGATTAAGATGATGAAACATTTGGTTGTTGGATCATTGATTTTTTAACAAATAAAATGGGTATAATGGGAACAAGTGGTAAAACTGTTAAAACTAAAAGAATATTCATTATAACTGGGATGAAAGTTAACTAAAAATAATTTGATGTAACTTAAAATGAATTAAGGTACTAAAAAATTTCAAAAATTTGAGGAATCAATATCAAACAAGAATATTTTAAGGGACCAATATATAAAAATAATCCTAAATGTAAATTCTTGCATAATAGCTGACTATGATCAACTAGTAGGACCATATAAGTGGGACCTCCATATTAAATGCTTCACATATCTAAGGAAAAGGTAAATTGCTTCTAATTTATTTAATCGTCACATGATCTGCAGTTGGGGAACATTCTGCTTTACAGTCAACATTGTTGAAGTACGCCTGCTCCATATTTTGCTAGTATAATACAACAGGCTACAGCAGCAATGATTTTCTCCCAAACATTAGAGTTGAGCTCAAAAATCCTCTGTAATTTCAGTTCTTTTTTGGATTCCACTCCTCTCCAAATTAACAACAATAATTTGGTTGTTATCAACACTTAAACACCACCCGTAGGAAGATAGACTTTCACACATTTGTTGTATTATATATGATTTAGATAGAGTTCTGCTTCAGGATATGGTAGGAAACTTCAATAGTCCAAGTACATTTAAAAAAAAATCAGTTTAGGGTTTGTTAAATCATATGATGCATGCTGGACCACTGGCAGGTATAAGTTTTTAATGTCAATGGTAGAGATTATTTAATAAATTTGGACTACATGTATCCCATCTGTGTTCTGTTGTATATCTTACTGATGGATGCTTTTTATAGGTTGCAAGGCTTCTAATGGACACGTCTGTTTCTCAATTTTATCCTACACTATTCATTCTGGTTATAGAAGTGCTGGATATGCTTGGTGGCATGGTGTGGGAACGAATTATGAGGAAGGCTGAATTTTCTGATGACGGGATACAACTTTGCTCATTGCCAGGTAAGTTGTGAATCTTCTTTTTTGTAATTTAAGCAGTATTTTATTTAATTTTCTGGGAACTGCTTACTGTTGTTACTGAATGTTCTCTACGGGAAAATGCGTATATAATTTTTGGATAGCAAATTTCCGACAATAACATCCTCTTGTTTGTACACAAAATTGGGGCAATTTTGTTTTTTTTACCATCTTAGCAATCACCGAATGTACCTCGGGATTTGAGTGATCATTTATTTCTTTTTGGGTAGATTATGATGGCTTACTAGTTACAGTAGAAATGAAATCATGCATAATCCATAAGTTTCAAGTGATTAAGGACTCAGTGGTCTGGAAGTGTCATAGTAAGATTGAACATAACGTTTCTGTCAAGATTTTTTCACAAAGCTGCAAGTTCAGTAATGTCAGCAATTCACTGTGGCAAAAACCAGCTAAGTTTTAATGATACTTTTGCATGTCCAAAAGGTACTTAAAGTTTTAATTCTGTGGAAATCATTAGCCAAGTCAATTTTAGTTGTTGATGAATACCAGCTTCTGATAAACATGGTTGACCCTCCCATCTGATCAAAAGCACTGCACTGCTCATCACGTCCTTAAAGATATGTTAACTATGAACTACATATGTTGGACACTTCAAGCCTCTACTCAATGATAAATACTTGTTTGGAAACATTCGGTTCACTAAGAACTATATATGTTGGACAATTCAAGCCTCCACTTAATGAAAGATGTTTGTTCTGTAAACATTCGATTCACTAGGAACTACATATGTTGGACACTTTAAGCCTCCACTTAATGAAAGATGTTTGTTCCGTAAACATTCGGTTCACGGGTGAGAGGTTAATCAGAGTTCATTTTATATCTATGAAAATTTCTAGCCTAGTGACATAATAATCATGAAGGAAATCATTACTACCCAATTTGTTAGATTATTATAAACAGACTTGGCAAGATTTTATAACTTCCTAGATTGTAAGAAAGTTTCTCCATGTTATTAATTGCATTCCCTTCTATAGTTGTGAATCAGAATCAATGAATACATGTTTCAGTATCTTTGTGGAATGATCTGACTTTTTGCATATGTATATGACTCGCTGAAAACTATCAAGTCCATGTGCATGTGCCACATAAATATTGTATCTTGATTGCCCATGAAAGGAAGTATGAGCCTGACCAGGAATATGGTGCATAAAGCAATATTTCTTTTAGGTTTTAAGCACAAACTAAGTACTTATCAATAGTCATTATGAGACTGCTAGAAGTTCAACATATTTTCTTTAGGAATATTAAAGATTAACCCAGCTTTGAATGAAATTAGAATGATTACTTAAAAGCAACATAATTTCATAGAAGAAAAACCAAAAAAGAAATCCAAAACAAAATAAAGCCTTGCAATCCATCGGATATTTGTATCAATCTCCTCAAGCATCAAACAGATCTCCCAATTGTAGATTCTTTGGCATCTTCCTTAGACCCTGGGTGGCGTCCAAAGATTTGACCATTTTAAGCTTCTGTACCTTCTAGTGAATAGTCCTAGAAAGAGATCTAGCTACAAGCATTGTCCGTCGCTTTTGTTCTTCTCATTTTCCTTAAAGGTTCCTTCACCTTAGAGAATTAGGTGAAACTCGAAACAAATGCTCAACCATCATGCCTTTTTAACAGGAAATAGCCCAATTAAAAGCAACCTCTTCCTCTTGGATCTCCTCCATTTGAATTTCTTCCCATAAATTATCAGTAAAAGGGCTGAAGCCTAATTTCTTCTGGGTCTGACCTTAAGAAGTGTTCAAAAATGCCAATAAACTCCATAACCACATGGACCTCGACCATCTTTAAGCTGTACAGATGCTGCCATATATACTGGTTGAACCAAAGGCTCAACCATCATGCCTTTATTTAACATGAAAATAGCCCAAGTGAAAGAAACCTCTTGACTCCTCCTCCTCTTGGATCTCCTCCATTTGAATTTCTTTCCATAAATTATTAGTAAAAGGGCCAAAGCCCAATTTCTTCCGAGCCCGACTTTTAGAAGTCTTCAAAAAGGCCTATAAACTCCTTAACTACACGGACCTCGACCATTTTTAACCAAACTGACAGCTGTACATATGCTGCCATATATGACTCCCATAAATGCCTTCTTTGCCGCTAGTTTCAAATTTAAATTAAAAATGCTCTCCAACTTCTGGATGACCTGTGCTCCAGAATTCTTATCCTTCAGTTAGGGACTTATCAAACTTCAACTGTTGTGTCTGCAAGGTTATCGATAGCGGATAGCGTCGCGTAGCGGTGAGGCATCGCTAAGGCTCTTTGGGGCTATTGCGGCAAAATAGCGGTAAAAAGCGCAAAGTCAAATAGCGGTCTAATTTAGATATGTATAAATATTAAAAAAAAGAAAAATCTCGAAAATCTAAAAGTGCATATTTAATGATTTAAAGAGATCCTAAATATGAAATAGACATGTAACCGTCACATAATACCGAAGACGACTGGAGGAGTCAAAGAGTCGTCGTCTTCGAGAAGATGAGCTGAGCGGTGAGAGGACTACAGTAGGAGGAGCTCACAGCGAGAGGTGAGAGGAAGTGCTGAGAGGTGTCGGAGGCTATATGAGGTGGCGGGAGTATGCCGGAAATCGCGGGAGGCGGTGGGATGCAGTGGTTACGGGTCAGGTTTAATTTAGAAAAATAAACCTCAAATTACTTTTAAATAGCGGTCAAGAAATCGCTGGAGGCGGTGGGATGCAGTGGTTGCAGGTCGAGTTTAATTTTAAAAAAATAAACCTCAAACCGCTTTTAAATAGCGGTCAAAAAGCGGATTTTGCTCATAATCGCCCACTATTCACCGCTATGGCGCTCTATTGGCCGCTTTTACGAGCGGAAATCGCATATTCCGCAATGTCACCGATAGCATGCAATAGCGTCGCGGGAAGGGACCGCTAACGCTATTAGCGCCGCTATTGCGGGGCTATTTACCGCTATTTACAACAGTGTGTGTCTGGATGAACTTGTTCTCCTCAGTTAATGTCAATATTTAGTTTTTATAGCTTAGTTAACTTCCATGTATGTAAATACTGTCTCCTAGCCAAGTCAATGACAGGTCAGTTAGATCAATCAATTACTATGGCCACACTAGTCAATATCTAATTGAAGTTGCTCCCTTCTGTTCGGGACTTGGGATTAATATCAACTGCTTATAGCTTGGCATACAACTTATGTATGTATGTACTTATATGTACTGTATACATCAAAATGTCAAATGATATTTACATTGTGCAACATGTAGTTAAAATTGTCAAATGGTATTTTTTGAATTTAAAATAAATATATAAATGTCCATAATAATTTAAAAATGTAATAAATAGGAACATGATTTCAAAATATAAAAATTAATTTGAAATAAAATTCTAAAATATAGTACAAGTTATACTAATTCACTAACAAGTACCACGGTAGAATGTTCAAATATATCGATGCAAATGCATTATCTCGTTCATACTTTCACATTCATTTCAATGAACACAAACAATAAGTTGATGATCACAAACATAATGATGTCACTATATATCAATCACGACAATGACAAAAATGCTTAACAAACAATCCAAAATAAATTTAACTACTTCAAGTCAGAAAATAGCAAACAAATAACTTTCAAGTCTTTAATACAAGTTACACTAATTTACTAACAAGTATCACATTTAAATGTTCAATATGTCAGTACAAATTTACGTATCTCGTTCATAATTTCACATTCACTTCATTCTACGCAAAAAATAAGTTCACGGTCACAAACATAATGATGTCACCATACATCAATCACGAAAATAAGAAAAATGCTTAACAAACAATCCAAAAATAAATATTTAACTACTTCAAGACTTGAATAAAGCAAACAAAGAAAGTACTTTGAAGTCTTTACTTTTAAGTTCTATTGAAACAATGTATGTTATATTGAAACAGTGTACATGTATGTTATATTGCAATAACATAGACTTATGATGTGTCTGGATTTCAAAATATTACGTAACGATTAAAGTTTGTTACGTTACATAACACGGAATAAGGAGTTACGCAACACATTTTCTTTTAGTTTATGCTTATCTCCACGATTCTGTGTTGGACATGCTTTTATGCTGTTTACTGGAATTAGAATCTTCAAATGTTTATTTTGCTAGATCGAAGTTGCAGATGGTATAAGGTTATGCTTATCGTGTATTGAATTTCTTTTTCTATCTTTACTCAAGAAAAAGTAATTTTTAGATCTCTTTCTATCTTGGAATATTTTGTTTGTTATGCTGTATTTTATGTGAAACCTCATCACGTTTTTGGTTGTTTGCAGAATCTTTTATTTCTAGTGATATTTGTCCTGAGGCCAAAGATACCTGCTACAACTGGTTCTGCAAGATTGGTTCAGTTCGTGAGCTTCTTCCGCGCATGTGAAACATCTATACTTTTCTTTCTCTTAATATGATTTTTCTGCATTATGCTCTTATAATTATTGTGATTCATTCTAAAAACCATCATCAAGTGTGGAATTGAGTATATGGCGATAGAATTAGATTGGGGTTGTTAAGTGGAGAAGGGCTTCTTGGTAGAACTAGTTGAGGATGAAGGAATATACTATAAGATGACCACGGTGGAAATGTAACATCTAGAAAAGATGAGTATCTGAAATAAACATGTAGAGATGGATGATCGGCAATAGAAGAAAAAGAAACTAAGAGATACAAATTCCTGAAAAATTGGAGGACCATCTAAAATGAGGAAGCTCATTTGAAGTGGTTTATGGATATGCATAATGCAGACTATTGGCTGTCAGTTAAAAGGAGTGTTAGGCTGTAGTTAATGGTGCTGCTATATGAGGACGCGAGTAAAATTGGATCAAGGTTGTAAAAACTGTTTCAAACTTCACTAATTAAACTCAGAAGATGGTCCTGTAGAGCTGACCCTCAGTAAATTGCTACTAAAAGCTTTCTGCTTTTTTACAGATAGACTACACGTAGGTTTGAGGTCAAATTTAGAGTTAGTTCAGGTTAAGTAATAGATACCTATACCTTGTAATAACTACGTATTGAAGAAGAAAGTTGCAATATTGAAACCAGATATTTCCATACGTTTATTAACAACCTACTAATAAGTATGCAATTATATAGAAAATTGCCCGGTTAAATTTCATATGGATCTTTATGTCACCGCCATGCTGGAGTATCTGCCTGATCTGTATAACTGATACATTGTGCAAACACATTGCTGAGAATCATGCCGCATTCTTCAAGGGTGGAGTCAGAAGCTTGGTATTTGATGATCCAAAGTCCAGACAATTGTGGCCGCTTATGTTCTATGTCTAATTTCTCTCTTGCCACAGAAATCTAAGATTTTTTGCCAGTTAGCGGTCTACATAAGGGGCAATCACTCAGTTAAGAAAACGTGCCGTATATAACATATGTAATAAATTTGTAGGTTTGTCTTTTTCTTGGGTTTGGGTGGCGGCATGATTTTTTTGGTGGGGGTTTGGGGGGGGGTTGGAGGGAGATGGCCATTGCTGACCCTATATGTCTGCCCCTTCTGGTTTTAGGAGTTTGATTACCATGATATTGCACTATCAACGCCATATTCAGTACTATGTTATAAGCTACAATGAGCGACAGTCTTCAAAGAGTACGTGTCAGATCGTTACATTATGTATGTGTTTCTGTACTCTGATTGAATTAAGTTGATCATCGCTTGTAAGTCAAATCATTCAGTTCATTAGTACTTGTCCTGAAATATGATGAAACTATCAATTTACTAATACTAGAGCTGAAAGGTTTCGCAAAAAAAAAACTTGGTTTCTAAATGATCGCGCGTGCACCTACACACGCACACACACATAGACAGAAGGGTTTTTAATCAGAACTTCAAAAAAAAACTTGTTTTTTGGTTTTAGACATATTAAATTAGTTAGATCATTTTTAATTGAATGGATCTTTCTGATTAATTGCCATACAGACATATAATTTTGAAAGTATTTACTCATGCATATTGATGCCATTTTTTAATGGCTGAAATAAGTTTATTTTGAAACAATTTGTTTGATGTGTAAAAAGTTAGATCATTTGATCTCTCATCACGTTTAAGACGATAAAAGAAAATGTAGTGGACGGTTCATAAGATGGTCTACAGCAAAGTGTTCATGAACCTTAATTAGCAAATCAACTTACAGAGTCATTTCCGGAAAATCCTTTGAGGTCAATTCTCAAACTGTCTCTTGTGAACTTTCTTGTGGACCATCTGATGGATGATTGATACCATCTACATGCAGTAAATAGTTTAAAGATGACATCAAATGATTAAAAAATGTTTTCTCATGTATCAATTGGTGTCAAGTAATGGTTGAAATAAGTTAATTTTGAAATAACTTGTTGGATTAGCAAAAGATTTTCATATCACTTGATCTCTCATCAAGGTTTGTAGATTAAGATGAATGAAGCAGACTGCCATAAGATGACCCACAACAAAGTTTTCAAGACCTTGTTTGAAATGGAGCTGAAAGGATTATTTCTCTATGCATGTTGTCCTTGTTATCTTGTTTTCCTTACAATTTCTAGTAGTGTGCTGAGTGCCAACTGCTCTATGAATACAGACTCATCATTCATGTAGTATAGGCCACATCCCTTTAGTAACTGATAAGTCGAGAAGTGGAGCATAAAAGAGTTTACTGAAGGTGTGTTTTTTGGGTGTCGTGCACGTAATCTGTTTCTATGTATTGTACTGTCATAATCCTTATGTACGTGGTAAATTGGACTGTCAGATTCGGGTCCATAATCATGGGTTCTTCCTGCAACAGTTTCTCTGTCAAGCATGTTTGAAAAAGTACAACATTAACTCTCATACTGCAGATCATATTTTGCTTACAAGTAGTTCTTTTATATATACTGACTTCATTCAGTGATGTTTATTTGGAAAAAAATTGATATGATGCTTTTGGTGCCAAAGACATATAAAGTGATGCCGCTTAGATCTCATCGATTTGAAAGCCGCTTAGATCTTTGTCTTCATTTTTTCTTGCGGATTTGCTGTTTTAGCAGTTCCATCTTGAAAAAAATGTCTAATTTGTTTTGCTATTTACTAATTTGAACTTTCAGATACATGGAACTTGCGATATTACGTTGTTGGCGTTTCCTAGAGGTCGATCATTTGCATAATCTCCACCGCTTGACTATGATGATGAGAGGCCTTGCAGATCCACTTGCATCTGCATATTGTCATCTTTATATGGCCCGCTGTGCTGATTCACTAAATCCAGGGGACAAAGGTAAAATGCTCATATTTCTATTCATTTGACTGTATCCATATTGTTGCAGATACTTATTCAACATTTTTGTCACCAGAGACACCAATCATATGCATCTCGGGTTCTAGCGCACTAAAAATGATTTATTAATTAACACATTATTCTGTGCTTTTGTACATAGTAATCTGCACACTACTTTTATTTGATTCTTGATCCAGCCCAAGTTGAAAATTAGATTTGAGGTTTCTAATCAGTCTGTTTTGCTTCTTTTGGATGTACGACAATGAGTAGACATATGCTTTCTGCTACATAGGGCATCTGGTTGGTTTGTATACTTGGAAACTCTATTGCACACTCCAGCTGGAAATCTTTGGATTTTCTCAAGTATATGACCAGGGAGATTTCGACCTAGGCTACCATTTATTTATTCATTATGAAACATTGTCCTGTAAAAAGCCTCATGGTTATTAATCTTGTCAAGCCTTTATTATGAACTCCACCTATTTTCTATTTAACTGTCAACTGGGTTACTTGTTAATTTGCTCTCTACCTCGATTTTCTGCAATCACTTTTTGGCTAGTTTCTGTCTGAACTACTTTTTTTTTTTTTTTTTAGCGAGAGCCTCTTTGAGTATTTTGATCTGAGTGTCTGCCTGTTGACTCCTAATATGGAATAATGGAAGCTGCATCTGAGATTACATCCATTTGGATGTGAGAAAAACATTAAGATTAAAAGGAAGCATGAACAGTAAAGGGATAGGATCATGATGAATATTGGATCCTATTTGTTGAATAACCCTGACATTAATCAAGAAAAACACAGTAGAGAGTTGGTGTTTGAATAAATCTCTTATGAACTCTAAAATCTGTTATGTCATTGCTGAGATAAGATACTATATTTGTCCAACTAACATTCATCGGGACAATCTTCGATCATATTTTCTCTTATTGCTGTAGCTATGGAGGCACTGATGTGAGCTCTGGATCATACCCCGATTATGTTTAAGCTTAACAATCTTATTCAGATTACCGTCTTTCTGCTAGAATGATCTGTGTTAGCATTTTATGCTCTAGCTTGTAACTGGGTGCTGCTCTTTCTTCCCCCCAATATTGATCTTTCTGCTCATGCGTCGAAGATTCATATTCTGTTTTAGACATACTGGTAATGATGTATGAAACTTTAATCCTTGAAATGTTCATGAAAAGCTGCAAAGTCAGGGTGATGTCAATGCTGTTATATTTATTGTCCCAGTGTTTCTTCTCACGTGATTTGTCATGCTTTATGCCAGCTTGATGAATTGTGCTTAAATGAACAGTCATTAATTGCTACAAGTCTGCTACTTGATACTTAGATGGCAGGAATGGGTGTGGGATGAGCAGGATATCATTTAAAGAACAGTCTAGTTGGAAGAAGCAAATGAGTAAGTTCTTCACTAACAATTCTTGGTGACTTATAAAATATTTATTAGGAACAAAAATGACCATCGATCCAATAAGTTAAGTCATGCAATGGACGTGTGCCCTTATCATTCTAGCAGAGAAGGAAAAAGATAATCCAACTCTTCTATTGACTTAAGTTCATTGCTTGAGTAAATTTAAGCTCAAAGGTTAGATCTTGAAACTTGCAAGGTGCAGATTTGAGGATCTCTTACATAAAATTGATTTACTCAAGTATCATTAGAGAAGGCATTTCGAGTACTGTTAGGGTACCGTGTCAAATTGTGGAGACTCCAATACGTCGCTGTACTTCTTGAGAAACTTCATGTGAAGTCAAGTATTCTTAAGACAATACTCTCAAAATGCCATCACTAATTATATGTTTAAATTGATGAGGATGTGTCACTATCCTAAAATGGACTTCTTCATAATGAATTTGCAAGAATGGTGTCTTAAGTGTAATAGTTCCCATGAACCGAAGAATTACTTATAGATAGCATTTTTACAAATGAACTGTGGTAAGTGTTCACTAGTTTAGCTTGCCCAGGAAAGTGTAGTAAAAAGATGTATGATCTTCTAGGAAGTCCTTGTTTGGTGCATTATGGCTGTATTAACCCATATGCCAGCTGGAAGTGTGTGCAGAAGCTAAGTTGGGGTTGTCTTGGGTGCAGATGCCATTGGTTGACCTCTGTAATTTTACGTTGTCTTTTGAAATCTCGATTGCCTGGTCAAGTGTTTGTCACGAGGAGGCTGATGAGTAAACTAAGCAGAGATGCTGGAGAAAGGATGTCATTATATCATGTCCTCAAATTTGATAGTCTCATATCAGCGTGTGCTAGAAAGGTAGCTGGTATGTAATAGCTTATGTGAGCTCAGGAATTAATGGTGGATAGCATTTTTCAGGGAAAAGCAACAGTAATTAGCTCTGCAGTAAGGTTGCATGGGGGAGAGTAGTACTAGGATGTGAGATATTGTAGGACATTTCTACCTTGTAACAGGACTGGTTGGTCAGCATCAAGCTGAATGTCATATGAATAAATGTAATCTATTCTTGGAGTAAAACACATATCAAAGGTTTTTTTTTTTAAAACATAAAACCCAGTTTTATCAAATGTGGAAGTAGTTCTTAGGTTTTGGCTGGAATAGTTATGTTTCCAACTTCTTGTCATTAGCAACTGAAACCAAGCTGATTTAATTGTGGCTGCAAGCTTGTGGTATTGATGGAACTATCTTATTTACGTGAAATATCTCGGAAATATTCAACGTATATTGGTACTCCTATGAATGTCATTCCAGATGTATGAATTTACTGGAACTGAAAATGTTAATCTTTATAACTACCACTAGTGCATAATTTGAACATTGTTACTAGATTGCAAATTATTGGATTCTCTAGTTTAAAATCAAATCATTCTTCCAATTTTATTTTATGTTCTTATTCTATTCATTAGATAGCAATATTCTCAACATTATTTTGCTGTGCGGACGTTCTGTAAACAGGTTATCTAATTGCATCAGTAAGTAATATAGCCCGTCTATTGGAACGCATGATTGTAAACAAAGAAACCATTACTACTCATTCTTACAAGAGTAACAAAATGGTTATGATGCTAATGGAACCTGCCATTGAGTGGATCATGAAGTGTATACACATCGATAGCTATAATAAGGTTAGCATTTCAGTATCATTGGTATTCTTTTTCATTATTCTAGCAGTCCTGCTCAAACATTTGATGCCAATGCATGCAAATGTAATATTCTATGCTGTGTACTAAACTAAGTAATTCAACAACTATTTTGCTTTGAATTTGTTGCTCTTTTAAATTCATATCTATATTCCTTAAAAAATTCTCTGTTTCTATGATCTAACTCTTCTATTTGTAAATTGATTTTAGTTAAATGTGTCTATTTGTCATCAGAATGCATTAGGGACAAAAATAATACTATGCGTAAATGTCCTTCTTGGAACACCATTAGGGTCAATGGCTCAACTCACTGGATTAAAGTATAAAGCATGGTTGTGTATGTACGATTCTTCTATATAAACTATAAATAACACCTGTTGTACTATCCTTAACGTTTTCTTTTAGGCTACCATTATGATAACCACGGTTTCTATTATCTTCATTGCTATTTTCTATTTAATAAATTGCCTTTGTTGTCCATTGCTTTGCTATTTGCCATTATTTATTGAATATCTATATCAGGCTCCATGTCAAATATTTAGTAGTTATTCTGGCAGGTGTATATTGCAGACCTCATTCCAATATTTTTTAACTTAGTATAGAAACACTATCTGTCCTTGTCCTAAAGCTAGTGGTTTTGGGAAATGTTTATGGACCATGGCTATTCAAGCTACCTTCATTGTTGGTTGTTGGAATTTAAGACTTAATGTTGTTGTCATGTAGCCATGAAACAAGCAGGAGCATGCCCAAATTTGAATTCTATGCCACCGCTTCCCTAGGTTGCATGGGTACGGGTACGGCTATATATATGCATGTTATGTACATTTATATGTATTAAAATTAATAATTTACATAACTTCAATATATAAGAAATAGATGTGAAGTGTAGAATATACATCCAAGAGGCGTATGGGGAGTGTTTTAAATTAAAACATATATTATGCATATGTTCAAGAAGTATCCAAGAGGTTTGGGTATGAGTACGGGAATTGGTACGTGTCGGGTACGGGTACGGCTTCCTAATAGAAGTACCCAGGTAACATAGATAGAAGTTCTCAATTTCAGTAGAAGATTATACAATCTTGATCTGTAACTACAGATGACCTTAATGGGCTTTTGGGATTTGGTATACACACATGTAACAAGCACATAATATATGAAATTTGATACCAGCAGAAGGACAATAAGGAACAAAGATCTCCTTAAAACTAACAGATACAAAGTACCTCATAGCAGGCATTTTTATCAATTATACGTAGAACCGAAACTACTGGTTGCTTCTGCTTTCTGGAATAGAATTCTTATGAAGTTGAAGGGAACATAAATGAAAAATTATGCTATATGACTGACCAGGCTTATAGGTCTAGAACTCTAATATTCAAATAAGAAGAGACATGTCCAGAGGATAAGAAGTGAGTCTATATGTGAAAAGTGAAAACTAAGGTTTCAACTGGAGGCTAGATGAGGAGAATTTATTTGATGGTTCGGATATGCAGAACTAAGACTAATAGTGCAGCTCATAATAAGTTGGAGGAGAGGCAGTATTGGGTTCCATTGGATGGTTCCCTTTTTCTTCTCGAAGAGGCTCGAATCTTCAATTCCACAGCATTTCATCACTTGATCTGTAGCGTATGCATTATGATCTCCATGACATAAGAGGATAAAAGAAATCATGTGTTTGGAGACCCCTCAACCATCTGTCAACTGGTTACATCATGGACCTTTCTTTTCCAATAATAGAACATTCGCACTAATGTCTTTCTGGGTAAAATGTGCTCAAATCACATAAGTTGGAGAAACAACAAAAGTTACAAAACCCATCCACTGAAGGAGTTTCATAATACCAAGAACAACAATAGTTTGCTAAGAACAGCAATGAATTTTTAAAACACATTTCCTTTTTGAGTTTCTTGAAGATTTTTCTTTTAATTGATGTTATTATGTTATATGGTTTAAGGTTCAGTTTATATAAACTGGGTTACTTGATAATATTGTAATGGTTCCTTACATGCTCATAGACTGTAGATTTATACTTGGGTAATAATAGAAACAATATTTGACATGATAGTAAATTGCAAAAGAATACGGTCATTATTCTAGCTGTCTAATCACATTTTGACAAGTGCGGAGAATGTAATGGCCAAACTGTATAGGATCAATGGCAATTTATTTCATGGTTCAACATAGTGAACCAAAATTTGTCTAGTTTCTTTATAATCTACCAGTATAACAGTCGTCTATCTGACATTAAATTAGCCAGAACATATTTTTTGGGTTAACAAATCACAATATAAGGCAAGTTTTGCGGGCTTATGTTTTGAAAGAGAGTATATTTTCCCTCTGATTGAATATTGGTCAATTTTGCATGTCACTAACTTAATTCAATATTCAATCCATTGAGTATAGGAGCTTGGTGGTGTACTCTCAGAGTTCGGATTTTGCACTACTCTATCCGAACCAAGCAGGAGAGTACCATGCATTTCGATAATTCTTCATTATCTTCTCAAGCAACTTCCAGCTGAATTTATCAGCATGAATGCACTAGAGATCATTGAGCTTTATGAGCAAAGCAAAGATATATCCCTTGACCAGGTATGGTTGGTTTGAATCCCTTTGTGTAAAAGATCTGACGCATCAATGCCTTTTTACTACTCCTTTATTTTGTACTTGACATCACCATACAGCATCTGAATTATAGGCTGCTTGGTCTCAAACTCTTTGAGAGCCCACCACCCATCAGTTCTATTGAAGCTGTATTTCGTCGGGTGTCTAAGGTACTTAAATTCTATGAAAGAAGTTCTTTCAACTTTTTTTTAAGAGCTTGGTATATATTATATTACTACTTAATCTGTGATTCACTGAACTATATTTAAGCTTCAGTTGTGCAGCCTTCTAGTTATGTGAGATTTTTTGTTACTTGAATTCAACCTGCCAATGTATCCTTTGAGGCTTAATAAAAATTAAGCTTTTGAGTTCTTTCTGCAGTGGCATGGACATTAAGCCTGTACCTAAAATTTGAAGCTTTTCAGGGTAGATGGAGAGTATCTGAACCAAAAAAAAAGTAATATTTTGGTAGGCACTGAAACAATTATGAATTGAATATCCTAAACCTATCTTTTAGTGCTCTGCAAGTTGGGACGATAGGGAGGGTATCTAAAAAGACTGATAAAACAATATTAAATAGCCAAACAATATGATTAAATGGCCTAAATCTTTGGTTTATCATCCTAAGATTAGGAATCTAAAGCATTGGTCTTGAGACTTGTACTTTGGATATTAGTTTGTTGTGAACATTCTACATCATAGATCCAGTAAACATTCATTTAAGGGCCACTTCATGTACAACTAAGAAACATATGTATAGTGCTAGTTGGTGAACTTCTCAGATGATATCCACTAAAAGTTCAGAGTTCACTAACAGTGGACAAATTACTAAAATTTACAGTTTTTTTTTTTTTTCATTTCACAATCATATATAGAAGTTATTTTGGTTAAAGTATAATATGCAATTCTTTCAATACCATGCTAGAGTTTGATATTGAAATCATACGAAAATTGTTCTTAACTTGTCTTTGCAGCATAGTTGTAGAACGTCGTGCTCTGAACCACCTACAAACATACCCACTCCCATAACCCACACACGAAAAAAACTCTCATGCAGGACTCGCTAATGTGTGCAACACCCAATGACAAACGATATCTATTTACCTGATATCCACTGACAAACAGTATCTAGTTTTCTGTTATAAGTTGTTATAATGAATATTCATATCTGTTTTCCTGTCTTGATTATTTCCAATATTGTCATTTGTTTTTCAGGTTGTAACGGAAATGTCTCAAGCATTCATTCATCTGTACTATTTTGCTAGCCGTATAGTATATTTATAGTTTACAACAAGATATTATTCCTGGTTTCTGTTGCCTAGGCACTTTTGTTTAATAGACTATTTTTTAAACTAAATCATAAGCCGAGCCTACCTTCACTCTTTTGTAGCAGTTGTTATCTTTCAATTTCTTAGATTTAGCAGAATATTTTGATTACTTAGTCAATTATTTAGTTTCTCTGCGCCATTAGGGACTCATTTTCTTTTTTATGCACTTTTCATCTAGGTGGTTAATCAGTACAATTGCCTTGATGAGTATTTGCTAGTAGCTGATGCATACATAGACATTATCCTTCACTACTCACTGGTAAATTTTAACCCAAGCTATTGGCATTTCCTTCTTTCTTTCTTTTTTTCCCATATATTTTTTGTGTTTTTGCCTATATTTCTTTATTCTGATGGTACTATAATTTCTTTATCATCTTGGAGAATGGTTAACATCAACTGATGCTTGACTCAGTGGGTAAAAGAGTCGGTGGGGGTTGTAGAAATTCCAAGTTCATACTCCTGTAACTAGAAAAGGAATGAGTGTTCGATATCATCTCCATACATACGTAAATCTGATATGTCCGTTGTTGCCTTTTCTGGGCAGTGGATACCATAGCAGGGTGTAAAATATCTGGAACAAATGCCTTCAGGAAATTAAAATCACTAGTTTATTGTGGGTGTCTTTCTGGGTAGACAATTGTTTTTCTCACTTGTAACATGTTATCCTTGAATGTTGGAGTCTTCACTTTGTTGTTATTTTATATATAACTTGCAGCTCTATCCGATACCATTAATATCTGAACTTTTGTAAGTTCTCGTGCTTGATAGTATATTCTGTGTGCCTTTTTTCAGCCATGATACATTATTTTCAGCAAGCTATAAGGAATCTTTTATTCAAGGCTAAATGGCACTTAAATACCATATTGTTTCACCAACTTTGCACTTCAATACCCTAAGTTGTAAAAAGTGGCACTTTAATACCTTAAGTTGTAAAAAAGTAGCACTTTGATACCCTAAGTTGTAAAAAACTGACATTTAAATACCCTATTGTTTCACTACTTTTACACTTAAATACCCTAAGTTGTAAGAAAGTAGAACTTTAATACCAGTTGTAGAAAGTAGCACTTCAATACCCTAAGTTGTAAGAAAGTAGCACTTTAATACCCTCGTAAATTGTCATGGAAATATTCCTAAGAATTTTCCCATGAAAACTAGCAAAAGGTACTAAAGTGCTAATATATTACAACTTAAGGTATTAAAGTGCCACTTTTACAACTTAGGTATTTAAGTGCAAAGTTGGTGAAACAATATGGTATTTAAGTGCCATTTAGCCTTTATTCAATGACCAATGGTTCTTTTGTTGAGGAAACTTAAAAAGTGCTATTATTTAGTAGTATTGTTAATTTTACTTCTGAAATATGCTTTCTTAAATATCAGGATGACTCTCTATCTATTTTGTTGGATGGCATTCTACAACGAGCTGAAAATAGAAGGGCAGTTGAAAATGAAATGGACGTGTTACAGTCTATTCTAGTCAAGCTTATCAATCACTTTGATAGCATAGAAGATGTTTTCTCTCTGGTAACATACATTCTGAAATTATTATTTCCTTATTATTATCTTCTTCGATTACATGCAGTAATTGTAATTTTAATCAGGGGAACCTGCAACCGTCCCATCTCTGTGGAAAAGCTTTTACTGATTGATATCTAGACCAGATTCTCCTTCCATCTGATTTATCAATTTGCTTGTTCATACAGCATGTACATATCATTGCCTTTTTATAAGCTATCATCAATTGATTTTAGAGATTGCTAGAGGTGGAGCCAGGACTTGGCAGCAGACAAACAACATGTTGAAATCAATGTACCATTTAAGTTAAATTATGCGAAACTATATTGAATTAAATACAATACTACAATCCTAAAATATATTGATGCTATGTGGTTGGATTAAATATCCAGATCCTTTGGTTGGTCTTCGATGGTTGAAATGTAAAAGGTCATAGTTCCATAAGAACCCACAAACGGGTTAGAATAATCAACTGGTGGTGCAAATTGTTTGCTAGGGTACCTGTCTACCCGATGTCATCAATGGTTAATAATAGATGAAAATCAAGTTGATAAGTCAGATCCAATCCCACCTTGGTCTGATTAGTAATCCATATATCTACTAACTGCAGTCCAGTACCACAGTGTTCTATTTATTTTATTTGTTCACTTTCTTAGTGGAATTTATTCCTTTGCAACCTTTCCGTTATAAATGTGTAATATTATCCTCTTCGATTATGTCTTGAAAGGAGGATATAACTTTGAATGTCTAAGATGTCCAGTTCCTGCTGGACTATGATGTGGATGTTATAGAGTAAAACTGATTGGTAAATGAGTGGTTTCCATGATAAAAAAACAAGTCATGGATTAGGTATAGGGCTGATAACCTTCCAGGTTGAGATCGTGGTCTTTATTAAATCCTTTCTTGACTAGTTCTAAATATCAGTAGTTGTCCTACAGTGAAATAAATTTACCCTGTGGAAGTATCTTTTAAGTTTCCGACATAGGAATCCTGACCCACGCAGGTGTTATTTATGTTCTCCGGTTCATTATCATAGTCAGGCCTTTTTCGTCAGGGCTTATGATCAGGAATGAACAATGAAATGAGCAATCCTGACCTCGACAAATGTTATTTATGCCTGGTCTGTGTCTATCTGCTCACCAGACCTAAGTGGTTCAACTTTTGTAAGATTTGGAGATACTATAGATCAATCTAGTTTATTTGCTCTTATGTTTCCAGTATGTTAGCAGTTAAGTCAATAAGCCAAATAATTTTACCACTGAGTTTTGAAGTGGCATCCCTACAGAATTCATCCATCTTCAAGTTTTTATCTATATCTGACAATGGTTTACCATCATTTCCTTGTGTAGAACCATTTTATGGGGATCCTTGAACTTTTACATGGAAGCCCACGGAGCATGGTCAATACGAAAATACTTCAGAAGGCTACAAGGTATTCCTTATTTGTATACTTTCAGGTTCCCATGGTCTTTATTAAATTTGGTTCTTGACTGGTTCAGTAGTTCTCAATACCAATAGTTGCCCTACGGAGAAATAAATTTACCCTAGGAAGAATCTTTTAAGTTTCTGTGTGGTGCTGATCTCCCAGAAATGTTCAATTTTTTGAGACTTAGGAGATTAACTTTCACATGTTTTGCATATTAGTGGAGATAAAGTAATCTGGAATCTGTCTAGCATACATGAATTGGGGTATTCTTTTCTTTCTTTACTATGCCAGGACAGATAATCCACATAATTACCTGAGTACCATGCTGCCAATTAATTTCTCTTTTAGTAAAAGATTTTTCTTTTGTCATAATTTTCATTGTAAACTTCCTTTTTTTTCCTCCATGTTGATCCCCTTAAACCATGCATCTTACTTTAAGCTCACTATTTGGACCTTAGCTTTACTAAATTTTTTTAATACGTAGTATATTAGCATGGATGGAGTTCTTGTACTTTTAGTTTGAGATGTCTAAACTATGTAAATTTTTGGTGGCATGCGCAGCACTGGTGTTATATCTGATCCCAGAACCATACAGTTTCTTTTTGAAATTTGTCAAGACCTTCACAATAGCATTGATATCTCTGATCTGGATAGTGATAAACAGAGGGCGCGTCTCATTTCTAGTTTTGTCCAGATGGTAAGTGAAGTTTCTTAATGAATATTTAAAATCAGAAGCTGATTACAATATACTATACTTCGTTCTTGCAACTCAGGTTATGAATTTTTTTTACCTTAACTTTATATTTGGGAAACGAACAGGGCTTAAGAAGTTGAATTACATTTTAGGTTGACTTCGGAGGTGAAGGAGAGCCCCATTTAACATTTCTAATTGAATGTCGTGCAGCTTTTGGGAAAATTAGTGAGCTTAAAGTAAGTACATTTATGTATGGGAAGTCTGCTATTTTCCATTTCCTGTATAATTCTATTAACTATGCAACTTTTGCTTTCTAATTTCCTGTTTCTTTCCAATCTTCATACTAGAAGCCCATGATGTCTTAAATGCTTATAAATATTACTGCTAAATTTTATTTATATGTCTTACCATGCCAGTAGTAGAGTTAGCATAATAAACATGGAGGAAATAAGTTTCCGCCTGCAAAGCATGCTGGAAAGAGCGAAAACTAAACGTCCCATCAAGATAACTGAATAATAAATAATAATTTCCTTTTATCTAATCTAATGCTGGAAGCTCTCTTACATTCTTATTGGTAATTAGGCTCTCCCATAAGCAACTAGGCGACTATCCAGATCTCACAAAAAAAAAGATCATGTGTTAATTATCCTTACACCTCATATCGCGAGTAATTTTAGTGAGGAAATCCAATATTCATAACAACCTTCATGCATTTCAAATAATTAATGTAAATAACTAAATTAATCTGAAAAATTAATATAATTTTATTTCTTTCATATCTTTAAATATTCAGTGAACTTTTGTTATCTTTAGAATATTTAGTAGTTTGTAGGCCAATATGGTAAAGTAAAACTTCTTGTCTTTAGGTTTTTTCTTTTGATTAAATTTAACTAAGATTAGCTTCGTAGGCATTGAGCAATGACTTTAAAGAAAATTGCCTCCACCCCCAAGGTTTTAGAAAATGTGTTTCCTCCCCCGAAGAGAATTTTGTCTTGCCTCCGCCCCCTATTACAAAATCCCATAAGCATTTATGAAAGTTTTTAAACCTCCCATGTCTTCTTCCTCTTTATTCTCTCTCTCTTTTTTCTCATCTCTCCATGAACCCATGACACCATTCCATCTTTAATTAATGTCTCCCATCACTTCCTCTTCGCCTCTGCCTCCTACCGCCTCCCTCAGGCCCCTCCAAAATCCAAAGTGGGGCCGTGGTAGGGCCCTAAGGGAGGCAGAGGAGAAGGGAGGTGGCGGGCGGCAATAGGGGCAAGGTCTGCGGCGAGACGAGGAAAGGTAGTGGTTGAGGAAGGAGAAGAAAGATAAATTGAAGAAAGGTAACAAAATGCAAATAAGGATATTGTTAAACAATAAAAAGTAATAAGAAATGAACAAAGGTAAGGAAAAATAAATAAAGGTATCAAGAAACAAAGAAAGGTAACAAGAATCGCGAAAATATGTTGTTAAACAAAGGATAACAGAAAAAATAAAGGTACCAATAAACAAAGAAATGTAACAATAATTGAACAAAAGGTAACAAGAATCACATAAAGGTATCCTTACTCTATGAAAGGTAACGAGAAATAAATAAACGTAACAGAAAACCAAATAAAAGTATTGATAAATACAGAAAGGTAACAAAAATGAACAAAGATATCAAGCGACACTTGTATAAAAGGCAAAAAGTAACAAAAAATGTAAAATATAACAATGCTCTTTCTCCTCCTTTGTCAGTCACCACATGTCCTGCCTTCTTGCTGACCTCTCCTACATCGCTGCCCGCCTTCTCATCTCTGACCTTTTCGCAGCTGCTGACCTTTCCCTTGCTGTCTCACCACCAACCTCTCCGCCGCCTCCCATCGCCTCCGCCTCCCTTAGGGCCCTACCACCGCCCGACTCCAGCAGGGCCCGGAGAGAGGTGATGCCGAAGAGAATGGCAGGAGGTGGAGGCTATGGAGAGCCGGTGGGAGGCGGCAATTAAAGATGGAACGGGTTTGTGGTTTATCTGAGAGATGAGAGTTAAAAGAGAGAATGGAGAGGGAGAAGACTTGGGTAGTTTAGGAATTCCGTGTGTGTGTGTTGGGGGGAAAAGGGGGTATGATTCTTTGGGGCAAGGGGGTTGAAGCACAATTTTTTTCCAAAGGGGGAGGAAGCATGATTTCTTGGATCTAGGGGTGGAGACAATTTTCACATCATATTAAATATAAGGGGGATGTTCTCTCCATAGCATGTAATTGAAAGGTCTTGATAAATTAGGGACTTCTTGAAGAATTTTTTATCTTCAGGAATCAGTAATCATTAATTACTGGTCTGAAACCCTTATTCTACCAGCAAAGTCTTGTCTAATGTGAAGCTGACATGAAACATGTGAATTCTTTGATCCTATCTTCATTTCTTGCTATATCTCAAGAACATACCCTTCCCATCACCCCTTCCAAGCATACCCTAATTTTCAGAATGCCTGCACGCCCCTATAAAACCCTTATAGCTATTGTCGACTTTAAGCTGCTATACCTTGATTGTATGAGTGGAGATTTTCAAGAATTTGTTTCTTTTGCAGGACACTCTTGTTCATAAATGTAACAATCTGGCAGTCAAAGCTGTCAAAACCATGAAGAAGTTTACAAATTTTCTTAAAGCATGCATCGCATTCAATGAAGTTACAATTCCATCTATTTCATCCAGTGTGAGGCGCATGAATCTTTATCTTGAGACAACTGAGGTAATTTCATAATGTACTTTCAAAGTTTAAAAATTACACTAAAAACATTTCTGCCAATTCTTCAATTGATTCACTTTTAATCTCTTATCAGGTAGCATTGTTCGGAGGTTTAATTTCTCATACAGAGGAACTCATAAATTCTGCAATCAGTTGTTTGCAAAATTTGAACAAGACAGCAGGTTAGTTTCTGAGTTCATGTGTACTTGTAGTTGTATGTCTTTGCATAAACTTTCAATCAACATGTCTGTCTTTCCAACTAAATTTAGGCTTAAATACCATTAGCATGGCTTTATTATAGTTTTCCTGTAATTCTCAAAATCTAAGTACTACGAGTCTATCCTTCTATTAGAAAGAGTTCTATCTCAATTTCAGAGTCCAACAAGATATTTAGACTTAGAAGAATCATGAGAATAGTGCAGTTGGGGGCCTCTCAAGACTTTGTGACTTAGAAGCTGTGAAATTACGCCTTACCTCCACTTTTGTCTCTGTAAACCAAAAGGGTTCAGTTGATTTAGTACATAATTTGTATATCTTGCTAAAGTGATTGTATATTTCAATTTATTCTATTTGTCTTAAATAACAACAAAATTGACATGTCTTTTTTTCTGTTCGTAATGTATGAAGTACTCAACTGCTGCGTTCTTTGCTATATACATATACCTTTCTGGACTTAAAACCATCATATGCAATTTTTATGTGCTTTTACGTGCTATATACCATGTTCTGTTCTTACTTGCACACTAGGAGGCCACTTATCCTTTTGATTTTGCAGGTTTTCAGAAATCATTTGACATAGATCAAGTTGTGTCATTATCATACAAGTTGTGCAGCATATTGGTTATGGTACCAGGTAATTCTGATTTTATATTTAGTAATTTCATGATTTGGTGTCAGTAAAACTTTCTAATATTTGGTTGTTATAACAAAAGTAGGAGCATCCGTTCCACTTGACATTTCTTGTCATAAAGAGCCATGTAATTCTTATGATTTATGCATTTCAGTTTTATTTCATTCATAAATCTTATGCAACCATTGTTTTATCTTTCAAAACTACTGTGCAGGTTACAAATTAAAGGTTTTGTGTTCATTTGATTTTATGCATAGTTGGTGTTTCATTCCCAATAACTAGTCCTCATTCTATTTTCACCATAACGATCCATCCTTAAAAAGTAAAACATTAAGATGGTTATTTCATCTGTCTGATGTTTAAATCATTACTTGCTATTTTCAGAAATCTTTCCTATGTATTGGCCCTTTGGGGGTTTCATGCTAGTTCTTTCTGTTGGCTGACCATATTAAATGTAAGAACCATTCACATTATCAATGAACCAAAAATGTCATCAGTACTGACACTGATATATCAATTGTTAGGAGTTATAATCAGTAACATGTAAGTAGTTTCTCCATTCTTTTCCAGGCAATTTTATCTTGCAAGTTCCGTTTATTAAGAGTTCGTCAGTACTGAATAAATAGCCTATTTTCATGGTCAGTTTATTGTTAATAGGAGCTTTCACTTTCATTTCTCATCTCTGATAACAATAAGTTCAAACCTGGTTTTTGGAATTAAATTCTTTAAAGTTTAATCCATAAGAGTTGACTCCATTTAGAGAATATAAAGTGCCAGTGGAAGTTAATTCAACACAGTTCAAACACATGTGAAATGAAAATTTTACAGGAAGTCGATAAGGATGTATTTCTATTCCTTATTTAATTTATATTTAGTTGCACTTTTGCTTACCCTTCAATTTTTTTACATCTTGGCAGGAAACCATGAAGAAGGGGTCACTTTGTTGCCCAGAAACCTGGTATCTGTTGTTGATTGTCAATCGCTGTAAGCCTCAAATAGAAAACGCAGTTTCTTATCTTCTAAGTGAATATATAGCTAATTAATAATGTTGTAGGACATCACCAAGGATTAAAACAGAGATACTTTTTGCTATAGTTTCGTTGTCAGCAAGTCTAATTCAAACTAAGCTTCCTTACCGTGCAAGCAGTTCTCAGGTATGATTGGAGTCTATAATTTTAAATGTGACTTTGCTTTATTCATCTGTACCAATTTTATCTTCTTGACCATCTTTTCACTCTAAAAAACCCTTGTAGATGCTGTAGGGAATTTTGGTTATGATAGTATCCCTCAGAGCTATTTCTTCTTATGGCAGATTTCTTTTTTCTGTTTATCATTTTATAATGAACAAGCTTTTATGCTAAGCTTTTTTTTTATTTTTAAATGATTATCTCAGTCTTCAACTGGATGTGTGCTAATAGGGCTAGCTCTTCGTTCCTGTGTCTTACCTTGATATTCTTTATAGCACGCAACGTGATATCAATCCCCTCTTTAAAATTCAAGTTATAGTAGGACTTTAAAGCATATGTGCAAGCATCACTACTATTTTCAAAGGTCCCTTACACTACACCAAAACTTCAAAGCTGTGATACCCCGACACGGGATTTTTGGTCCCGTACCCGTGTCGGGTATGTTCTGGGTGCGGATCCGCACCCAAACGGTAGGGACACGAACGATTTTCACTTCACGCACGTGTGAGGGGAAAAAAGTTTCGAAACTAGAAATTTGATTAATGGGTCAATCGGGTCCGCTATTCGAGCCCAATAACCCAAACCCGGTACTTAAAATATCCCGTCCCCCTTTCATCTTCCAACCCCGATTCTGCCTTCCCACCTTAGAACCCATCAAACCGAAGGTTGACAACGACTGAAGCAGCGCCTCGACGACGGAAGACAGATATCAAGGCCTCGACGACGGAATCAGCGCCTCTGCTCGAAGATAAGGTAACTAATTTTTCCGAATTTTGACTTTTAGGGTTTTTAGAGTTTTGTTTAAATTTGTTTCTCTTTTTTCCTTTGAGCAACTGAAGAACTGAGCCTCTGTGGGGGTTGGATTTTTCTGAATCCTTTTGGGGGTTTAAGTTTGTTTTTAGAGTTTTTTTTGAATGGATTTTATTGTTAATGTGTTTTATCTAGTGAGCTTCCATTCAGATAATGGATTTCTGAATGGTTTTCGTTTTTGAGCTCGAAGACAGTTTGTGTTTATATACTCAAGAATCTGAAACTAATTCAATCTCATCTCTAAAATAAATTAGAATTATAAATTATTTCTAATGCTTGTATTTGTTTATATAGGTAACTGTTTTGGTTCAAAATTGTTAATTGAAATAAAAATAGCTTTCTATTTCTTATATGTAAGTATTTTCTTGTTAATAATTATAGAGAATTAAATGGAGACTCCAGTTCACAAAGCGAGCTAGAGGACGATCATGCTCCTCTTTGGAGATATGTCACAAAACTTGAAAAAGCGACGGGGGGTGGTGGAAATTGGGAATGGCAATGCAATTATTATCTTGAAATTTTTAAGAGTTCTCATTCAAAAGTAAAAGCACATCTCTTAAGACATCCATTATTTGGAATCAAGTGTTGTGCAAATGTGAAGAATGAAAATATTATTGAGATGAAGAAAGTGTTGGAGCTAGCGGAGCTTAGATTAAAGGCAAAGAAGGGCAAGAGTGTTCCATTACCTACATCAAGAACAACCACTACAAAAGAAGTTGCTAAGCAGAGAAGTGAGGGGAACACCATAGAACAATCCTTTAATCGTGGAGCCCGAGATCACCTACATGGTCTCATTGCCCGAATGTTTTACATGGGGGGTTTATCATTCAATTTGGCAAGAAATTCATACTTTATCGAAGCTTTTAAATATGCCACAAGCAATTCGCTTGGAGGTTATGTCCCTCCCGGTTACAATCTTCTAAGAACAAGCCTCTTTCAAAAAGATAGGGCACATATCGAGAAATTATTAGCCCATAAAATTAACATGGAAAGCGAAAGGTGTCTCTATTGTTAGTGATGGGTGGTCTGACTCACAAAGAAGGCCTCTCATTAATGTGATGGCGGTGACCGAAGATGGACCAATGTTCTTGAATGCCGTCAATGCAGAGGGGAGGACTAAAAATATGGATTATATAGCCGATATTCTCTTGAAAGCCGATATTCTCTTGAAAGCCGATATTCTCTTGAAAGCCATTGAAGAGGTTGGTCCTCATAATGTTGTACAAGTCATAACCGATAATGCACTGGTTTGCAAATCCGCGGGAGGCATTGTACAAGGAAGACATCCTCATATTTTTTGGACTCCATGTGTTGTCCACACACTCAATCTTGCCTTAAAAAATATTTGTGCGGCGAAGAATACTGAAAGAAATGAGGTAGTGTATGAGGAATGTAGTTGGATCACCGAAGTTAGCGAAGATGTTATTATAAGAAACTTCATAATGAATCATGCCATGAGATTGTCAATGTTCAATGAACATGTGAAGTTAAAAATGCTTGCTATCGCCGAAACTCGTTTTGCTTCGGTTGTTATCATGTTGCGACGATTCAAGAAGATCAAACATGGTCTTATGGACATGGTCATTAGCGAGAGTTGGAGTCTTTATCGAGATGATAATGTTGGGAGGGCCCAATTTGTTAAGGATAAAATTTTGGATGATATTTGGTGGGATAAAATAGAATATATTATCTCTTTTACCGAGCTAATCTATAATATGGTTCGATCCGCCGACACCGACAAGTCAAATCTTCACTTAGTTTATGATATATAGGATTCTATGATTGAAAAAGTGAAGAATTGCATTTATAGAAAAGAAGGCAAGAGAGATGATGAATATTCATCATTTTACAATGTGGTACATACTATCCTTGTTGATCGGTGGAATAAAAGCAATACACCATTACATTGCTTAGCTCATTCACTAAACCCAAAGTGAGCATTTTTTCCTCAAATAAACTTTTAATCTATATTGGTTAGTCTTTAATAGTTGATATTATTTGTGAATGTTTTTCTATCTTGTAGATATTATAGCGCGACTTAGCTCATTGAAGCCCCGAATCGAGTTGCATCACACATGGATCCCGAGATCTCAAATGAAAGAGCTAAATGCTTGAAGAGTTATTTTCCTAACTCCGAGGAGCGGAGAATGGTTAATGTGGAATTTGCTAAATTTTTCACCGCACAAGATATATTTGCGGATCATGACTCTTTGGATGATAGGGGGAAAATAGATGCAAAGTCTTTGTGGGTTGTCTATGGAACATCTACACCAAAATTACAAAAGTTAGCAGTAAAGTTGATTGGGCATCCTTGTTCCTCTTCCTGTTGTGAGAGAAATTGGAGCACTTATAAATTTATTCATTCTCTAAAGAGGAATAAGATGACTCCACAACGAGCAGAAGATATGGTATATGTTCACACAAATCTCCGTCTTCTTTCAAGGAGATCCTCGGAATATTCTAAAGGAGAGACAAAAATGTGGGACATAGGAGGAGATGAATTTGAATCATTCGATGGTGCTGACATTTTAGAAGTTGCAAACATTTCTCTTGATGAGCCGGAGCTTGAGGCCGTTGTATTTGATGAGTATAAAAATGTTGAATGTTGATTGTTTTCTAATCGGTGCAAGGAGTATAGTTTTAACTTTTGGAATATGCTAGTAAGTTGTAAGTTCTTGGGATATAGATCTAATTTTTGGGGGTATATTTGCAATTTTGAACAATATACTTGTAATATTGTGAGGGATGCTTGTAAAATTTTGGGGTATAGTTCTAACTTGTGAAGGTATGTTTGTAACTTTTGACTCTCGTTTTGCGAGGTAACTTGTACTTTTGTATGCTCAAGATGAAAGTAATGAAAATTAGAATTTGGTATTATCTTCAAATTAGTTACAAAACTTACATTTATCATTGATTATACAAGTCAAGATTACATAACAATATAACATACAAATTGATCTATTTTTCTATATGTTTCTCTTCTCTTTCTTGTCTTCTTTAACATTATTGTCTTCAATTCTCCAAGAGATCATTGCGGTCCCGACGTCTTAATTCACACCTGCAACATGCACTTTCCTTTAGTTTCTTATTTATAATCTCCACTTTACATAACAAAAAGTATGAAAATGTAATAGGTATTTAATTCAATATTGCTCTAAAGTGAATTATTTTATATATATACAGTCGTGTCCCTGTACCCTACTTTTTACAAATTTGTCGTGTCCCGTACCCGTACCCGTATCTATGCAACATAGCTTCAAAGTTATGATGACAGTTGAAATTTATAATTTTATCTCTAACATGCCCCGCTAGAGGACCCTTTTTATGGGCTGAAACCTGAACTCACACCATGGTACTATTCTTTTTAGTCCGCTTTAAATTGCTGGTTGAACCTGGATTGTTTTGATACAATGCCGAACTCTTCCAGTACACCAGAACTCCAAAGTTATGACATATTGAGGGTTATAATTTTGTACTCAAACAAATATCAACTTTAAAATGTATCATAGGCTTGGTTTCTTCTGTGTGTGGTAATTATGATATAATGGGCAGTCATAGCCTTCTTCTTTCAGGACCATAAGCATTTGTATGCTGGCAGTGTACAATGACTTATTTACTTGTATCTAACTGCATATAAATGTTTAAAAATTATGTCGAGGTGTGGATTTGAATTGTTAGTTAATTCATTGATGCTACTGCATTATTCTCATAAAAGGTTGTGATATGCAACACAAAGGTTGCCCAAATAAAGTATTTTAGTTGAAGTATTATGGTCAAACTAGGATATGCAACACGAAGAATCAACTAATCATGTAGATTCTTGAAAAATTGCTTATCAAAATGCCTAACCTTCATTATGTTTGGCGGATAAAACATTCGTGCTGTTAACATTCGTATTGTTCTTTGTGACAAGAACTTCTCAGTTAAGGCAAATATTTGCCTAGATTTATTTTTCATATGACAGATTTGTATATAAGGAGATTTTTGAATGTAGAATACGCTTCTCCATAGACATTCTGGACTCTTATTCAACTTAATGAGAAAAAAGAGAAAGAAGCAATTGGGTGGATTTCAATGAAGAAAAATTTAACACCAGATAATTACAACAAGAAAATTTTAAACATGATTATTTTATACATCTAGATAGATACAAAAGGTTGTTTTATTTTTTCAACAGACCAATAAAAACTTAATACAAAAGTTTTGCCTGCATAAAAATAACTTGATATTGTCAATCGTTCAGAAATATATGAGAACATTAATTGTGTAAATTTGGAAATGAAAAAAATTATCATCCTGTAATCGTCAAAGAAAAATTTTGTATGTTTTCATAGAAATTGAGAATTAAGTGGTTAGTTATTTTTATAATAAAAATTCATTAAATATTTGTCAATAAGAAACTTCTTAAAATATTTTGTTCATTAAATATTAAACATGTATCGTAAGTAAATAAAAATGTCTTTTTTTATACTTGGTGAAACCTTGGTCAGGGGAGCTCATATCAAGTGATGAGACCCGAGTTCGAGACCTGGCACTCAAGTGGCCTCAAGAGGTATTACCACCTCAAATCCTATTAGGAACACTTTTACCTGAGAGGGTACTTCATCTCAGACTCCTCTCGAGAGACCTCATTACCTAAGCAAGAGAATTCCAGGATATTTGGAGCCCACCTTAATTCCTCCCAAATAGCCAGGTGAAAGGGTATGGGATGCAAACCCAGGCACTCAGGTGTGGCATTTCCACCTCTCAACCACCTGGGCGGCCCATGGTAGGTAGAAATGTCTTTTCATTCATTCAGATAAATTTTTAAAATAAGTGGTTGGGCAGATTTGATCTGTGTCCAACAAACTATTTCCAGAAAGTTTTAAAACAATTTTATACTAATCATATTACCATACGATAAAAGAAGCAGCTGACAGATTTTGTAAATAACAAAAATTATAGCATAAACAATTATTGTCGAAAAAAATAAAGGGTTTTTCTTAGAAACCACCTTTAAAATAAGGTCATTCTATAGAAATCACTTTTCATTTTCAATTTATACATAAACTAGCTTTAAAGTCTTTTTGTTGCAATCAACCACTTGAACTCACTTTTAAATCAAGTTTTTCTATTTTACTGTAATAATTAATTGCCAAATACCAAGTATATTAGAGAGATGATCCTTAATGGAGATTAAATGGGATCAATTGCGAAAAAATTAAACTGAAAAGTGGGCCCAAGTGGTTGATTTCAACAAAAAGACTTTAAAGGTGGTTTATGTATAAATTGAAAATCAAATGTGGTTTCTATAGAATGACCATGTTCTAAAGGTGGTTTCTAGGAAAACCCAAAAATAAAAGTTGTACTTTTATTCATTCAGATAAAATAAGAAGGAAGCGTTTAAGCAGTTTTATAAATGAAAATCACTTTAGAATAAAGTTGTTACCACTCATCCGAAAACTCTTTTTCACTTCATTTAAATTATCTGAGAAAGGAGCCAAGTACTTATATAAATCAAAATAAATTTACTCTCAATTAATTATTAGAATAAATTTAAGATGAATTTTCTTTTATTTAAAAAGATTGAAAAACATGGGTTAGGGGATAAGTGTTTTACAAGATAAACTATATATTATATTCTTTCATTTCCTAAGAAGAGAGTTGATTGGCTTTTGGAGGAGGTTTTCAGTAATTTACCTTTTAGAATAATATCTTACCTAGCTAGATTTGATATCTTCTCACATTAAATGCATTTGTCTACTTTTGTTGGCTTTATGCATTACTTAATCCATATTTCTAGGATCTTTTTTCAATTGGGAGGCTTTTGAAGGAGTTTTTCAGTAATTTACCTTAAGGATAATATCTTCTCTAGTTAGATTTGATATCTTCTCTAATTAAACACATTTATTTATGCTTTTGTTGGTTCTGTGCATTATTTCCTTAATCCACGTATCTATGTTGTTTTCAGTAACCCCATACTTTTATATGTATATTTCACTTGTTCTTTCCATTCTTTTGTATAAATGTTTTCAATAGCAGTTCGTTTCTATATGTATTTGGGAAATCAGGTGCAATCTTGATGACGATTTTGATTTTAAATATTTCTGTTTTTGCTTACATTTTATTCTTCATTTATTATAAGTCCAGGTTGTAAGCAATGAAGAACTATTTTATGGAGATGCATCCTATCATAAAGAACTTTCGTCCCTCACTAGCCTGGCTCTTCAGAGACTGGTTGATGTCATTGAAGAAGAGCCTAATTTGGTAAGTTAATTTTTATACCGACCGTAGTACCTGTTACCAGAAATATATATTATTTCTCGATGACTAACAGTGGTTTTTGTTGTCCTGATGCTCTCTGAAGGCTACACGTGGAAGACTGGCATTGGATGCCTGCAATCACCTTATCATTTGCTTTAAGGTAATGTGTCTCCTGTTTAGTTTGTATCAAATATTTAGAGAAACTTTTGACCATCAAGATCAGCTCATATGCAGGATAAATTATGAAGACTACGATGAACTTTTACTTCTGCGGAAAAACTTGTAACCCTAGAAACTAGGAACTTAAGAACTTCACCGAAATATCATAGCAAACAATCGTACGCTATCGTTGAATCTGTAAACTTGAAGTGGGAAGGGAGTTGAGTTTTTTGTTGTTGTAAACTCTTATAGTTCACTGTTGATACTTTGAAATAGCTCCTAACTGCTATATTTATGCAGGCAAGTCCTCAACTTCATCTAAAATGCACTCAGCTCATCGACATTGCCAAGTCATATCTTCATGTGAAAGACAAGTATCTGGAGTCTACAATAAGCTTCTTCCATAAGAAATTCTCAAATGTATGATGTTGATTCGATCTGGAGTCTTTGATTATTTGCTTCATTAGAGATCAGTGATCCCAATATTTTGAAAGCAAATCCAAGATCCAGCTCTCCACTCATCTGCCCAATTGGTTGGAACTGATAGTTCGAATACCACAAGAGAAAATTGATTGGTGATGTATATATTTGATTAATGTAATTAATAAAATGAGAAAATGTATACTTGTGGACAATCATAGTTGCGTTATGTTTCCTTGATTTGACTGAGATTATTTGAAAACAATAAGATTCATCAGTATTAGATAGTTGATGAACACATTTTTTTGGGAAGTATAAGGCACTTGTGCTTCTTGATTAGATAATGACAATATTAGAAATATAAGAATCAAGTAATATGGTGCTTAATGGTCTCAACTATTTTTCGAGACCTTTTAGTGGACCTTTTTCACCTTAAGTCTACCAATGGCTCTATATTAAGCTATTTGCAGCTATGCTCCCTGTTGCATGTAGCTATACATTCTGTTGCGTATACATATATGCTTTGTTTCCTATTTTTTTCAATTTAAATGTTAGTAAACTTTGTATTTTGAGTGTATGAGAACATATAAAAATATGTAGGTTTTAAAGTAAATGAGGGTTAAATTTTTGGTTTATAAGCAAAACCCCTAAATGTTAGGGGATCTGTTATAAGTCTATCAAACTATCTAGCCTCTAGGGATAATTATTTGAAACAACCTAAAAGGATTTGGAGATGTAAATAAACAATATGAAGATTTGGTAGGCTAATGTAATAGTTTGATAAAATTAGGGGTACTATGAGGTGTGCCCAGTAATTTATTAGTTGAAAGAACATATCAAGTCAACTGTTTTTATTGTTTTATGGCCAGTAATTGGCTTTTCTTGCTTTTTTGCTTGGCATAATAATGTCTCATTACAGTAAACCTCTCTTCTACCACTTCAATGACACTGTAATTTACATGATGATGTTGCCATTTTCCAACTATAATTGCAAAAGAATCCAGCCACCTCTAAAAGCAAGTGATTATTCTTCCAATTGAAGCTTAAAAAATCCTGGCATCAAGTCTTTAAGTGCTAAATGAAGCGAGCGTGTGAATGTAAATAACACCCATGTGAATTTAGCCAGATTTGTTGGTAACACACAAATATGTCATGTGACACAATGGAAAATTAACAAGCATTGTATGCACATGGACTCTTTCTTCTATTAAAAACAAAGAGGAAACCATGAGCCAACTTCAAGAGAGATATTGAGTGAAAATACACCAAATCTTCATATTATATTTATGCTGAGGCTTGGTTGTCACATGCCTTTGTTGCTTGAACTGCTGAATCAAATGGTCAATAGAGGTATTTTTAAGTTAGCTTTTGGTTGAATTATGCAAAAGCTCATGTAATTTCCATAGAGATACTCCATCTTTTTGTGCTCCTTGAAGACGGCTCTCGGTGAGAGATTATAGAGAGCCTAGCATAGTCCTCAATTTATTTTCTTTCAATAATGAATCAAAATCTTTAAGGTATAACTCTAGTTTTGTGTTCTAGGGTTTGGTCACAGTTCTCTACCTTTGTGTGGTAAGTAACTTGCTTTATAATTAAAATAAAACTTGACTCTTTATGTATCAAAATGTAGATGTCATTATGTCAAGCTTTAAGTCATTGATTGATAGTAAAAGTTTTGTATATTTCATAGTAAAAGATAAGCTTGCCCAAAAGATATAAGGAATCATATTATTGCAATATGCATGCTTAATTTTGGGAAATAAAGCAAATTACAATCACAAAAATACAAGGCAACTTACAATCTTTGTTCCTACCTACACTAAGACGTACTAGTAATTAACAAACAACACCACACTCTAAAGAAAATGAGTGTGTATAACAAATATTCAACAGTAACACTTATATTCCTTTAGTACATATTTTGATAGGTAGTATAAATAACCATTACAAGTACATATGTTAACAATCTTGGCTCAAAAAGAAAAAGTATGTAACAATGACAAGCATAATTAAGATGCCTTTATTTCTATCCCAAATAAATCATATACTCAATAGATAAATTCCATTAATATTTCTCTATGCATAGTTGCACATTCCATAGTAACACTTCGTCCCCACCATGCAACGTTTACCGCAACTCCCACAGTTTCTAGGGTTGAACATCAAATCCAAACACTTACCCCCGCAACATGAGTCGGTAAACTTGCATATTTTGCCACATCCACCACAGTTCAGGACATCTGTGTTGATGTCGATGCACGAATCTCCACAACACTCCATTCCTTTCGCATAGCATCTTTGACACTTTCCCTTATCGTTACCTTTTCCATTTCCGTTACCGTTTCCGTTGCCATTACCATTTCCCTTACCATTGCCATTACCATTTCCGTTACCGTTACCTTTTCCATTTCCATTACCGTGGCCATTACTGTTACCATTTCCATTTCCATGTCCATTCCCGTTACCATGGCCTCCTCCATTTCCATTTCCGTTACCGTTACCATTGTTCCCTCCATTTCCGTTACCGTTACCTCCTCCATGTCCCGCAAGGAAACGGCTCCTCCTTAGATGTTGATCTTCAACGGGAAATGAGCTATCTATAACGGCGATAGAAGCGAAGGCGATCGCCATGAGGATGATGGTTGCTTTCCTCATGGCTAAGGGAGAAAGTTTGTAAATATGTAAGACAACTTTTCTTTTGTAGGGGTGTATTACTTTTTGGTTTGAGGGGAGTTAGTTAGGGGGTTTGGTATAAGGGCTTATGAGAATTTATATGGGAGAGATGAAGGAAGAGGAGTAGAGTTTGAGGAATTAAGAGTACTTGACTTGTAAATATAATCTTATTATTAGATTACATGCACATTAAGTAAGGAAAAGGTTAGCTTTGATTTTGTTTGAAGCATATACATATTTTTGAACGGGGACTAGCTAGCTAGATCTATTATGTACATAGAGGATTGGCCCTAACTTCAAATCAAAATTTTGGTGTCGTGGCATGAAGTGATTGGTTGTCATTATGGTGATTTTTGTTAACTTAATTAAGAGATTTTATGAAGTAATTGAAGGACGGGTCAATGGGAAGCTTGCGCTGATTGCGACGATGAGAATTAGTGCCATCTCCTTTTCTAAGGGCTTGATATGTGCATGCCGCGGTTATTGAAGTTTCTTTAACTTGAATGCATGTGTGGCCGCTCAAGTTAGTTAGCAATTACGGAAGCGTTTGCAAGTGCATGTCAACCATTTTTACATGATTTTGTTGTTAAGTTTATTGTCTTATATTCAATTTTTAAAGACATGTTTACCTAAACTAAATGGATGTACATTTGGAGGTATTTAAGTTACAATAAATATAAAATTAATAAAGTTAAATACTTTTTTTTGGCAAATAGAATCTCATATTTACCCCAAAACACCGAATTGGAAGTTAAGCCATTCAATTAAGGGCTTAATTTTCTAAAGGTATTTTTGCTTTTCTTACAACAACTAGTAACACAGTTAGAGGGGTTCATTGAGAAATTTTGAAAGTTTAGAAGAATTTTGTGAAACACCGAAAGACATTGAGTTATCTAGTGGAATTATAAAAATAATAAAAATAAAAAAAAAAGGTTTATGATAGTCTTGTGCAAAACCCCACAAAGTTAAATTAGTCCTTTTGCAGATTGCCTTCTGGTGCAAAGAGTTTCTAATTGGAGTCACCAAATCTTATTTAGGTCCAGCCAATCACAACGCAATTTAAGATGAAAAATAAACTTTTATTTAATGTTTGGTAGAGATTCATAGGGGACTAATAAATGAAAAACACATGGATATCAACAATCGTGAAAACACGTTGTGAACTAATTAACTTAGGGGAAGCATAAAGGAAATTGTGCCAATCTCCTTTTAAAACGTTACCTTGAATTCAGTACAACTATTGTGAAATGATTTAATTAATACATACATATCTGTCAACCATACTTTTAATTCATAACAAGTTTCTTGAGGAATTACTAATCCTCCTATTTTGTTTCCCTAATTACTATTTTTATATCTAAGTGAATAACAGAATTAAGATGAAGGTTCTTCCGCTAATTTGTTTTTGTTTAGAGTACAAAATTATAACTCACAACCCTCACCACAATTTTAAAGGGGTCCTTTCACATGATATGAGAGTAGCTAGGATTTAATTCCCACTGAAGATGAATTTAAAGTGGACTTTTTAAAAACTAGATATTGTTGTTGCTGCGGAGTCCAGATTTTAGCCCAAATATAAAAAAGATGCTTAACTTACGGGAAATTATGCTAAGGAATAAAATAGATATCATTAGCACCAAGGACAAAGTTTAGTTACTGGAAGTGAAGCGGGTATATCTCCACCACTTACCTAAAAGTTATAAAGTTGAAAGAGAAAAATTTTTACTTTCCATCCAACCAATCTCTTTAAATGAGGGGTTGATACGTGACATTCTCACTGCTAAAGATATTAACTTTTCTCATATGCATATATACATATATTCATCCATACATACATATGTATGTAAAATATATATGTACATGTATATGCACATAATCCAAATAGCGTGATCCATGGACAAATGAACAATAAAAACATAATCTTTGTATTTAAAAAGTTTTGAAAATTTGGAGATTATTAGATGCACAAAGCTCCCGCTATGCACGAGATACGGGTGGAGGTCAGAATACTTTGGATCTTCCGTACGCTGTTTTATCTCGCATTTTCACAAGAGGTTGTTTTCACGACTTGGGGCCAGTTTAGTATTACTTTTTAGGGTGATTCTGCTTAATTTTTTCAAAAACACCTAATAATGGTGTTTGGTAAAAATTTTTGTCATACTTATTAAAACTGCTTTTGCCTTTACGAGGTTATTTTTAGAAGCAACTTGAGGATGCTATTAAAAATAACTTCTGCTTTTTTTAGTTTATATATCATATATACCTTTTATCTTTAAGCAACTTATTATAAACTCTGAGTGGCCTTTAGAACCGTAGTCTCTTCTTCACACAACAACTCGTACTGTTGCAGGAAGGCCCATTTACGCAATGAGTTGGACTATACAACTTCTGGCCCAACTCAAATCGGCCCATTTACCAGCCCAATTTACCCAACCACAAAACATTTTCCCCCAAATTTCTAACAAAATCCAAGAGAGATTCTTCTCGACTCTGCTCTCATCAAATCCCTCCTCCAGTGGCAAAACCGTAATAAACTCCAAAACTCTTCGCCATGGCGGCATCCGTAACGGAGGGCGCGGCGGCGGCGGCGCTCCGATCGGTGCTTTCGCGGGTGCAGCAAGCGGCGGAGCGGTCCGGTAGGCCTGCGGATCACGTTAGGGTTGTTGCTGTCAGCAAGACGAAGCCCGCTTCTCTCATTCGCCAGGTCTACGACGCCGGCCACCGCGTTTTTGGTGAGAATTACGTTCAAGAACTCGTCGAGAAGGCTCCTCAGGTTCGGAATTAGCCTCGATTCTTGAAATTTTTATGGAATTTTGGCTGATTATTTGTTTCAGTTTGAATCTTGAATGACAACCTCTTGTTAGTTTCTTGTGAAAGTGCAACACTTTGCATTGTAATCTCATTACTACTGCGATCTTGTTGCCATTAATTTGCATTTTGGTTTGCAATGTAAACATTTTTATTCTTCATAATAATTGAATTCACAAGTGATCACGGACAGATGGATTCTCAATGGAAGTGAACCCAAATGATAGAAGATGATGAGACGGGGGTAAAATTGATATTTTTTTAAAAAACCAAGTTTTGAGTTCTAGGTTCCCTAACATCGAAAAAAAAATCTCTGATGGTGAGACTTGCATATTATATCCCATTACCATTCACTGCAGATGGTTTGAAGCTAGATATGTTAAAGAAGTACGAAAGAGGTTGAAAATGTTGGTATGCATTAAATTCCACATTGGCTAAGAGTTCGAGACAAGCAGTATGACGTTTGTCTGATTGAATCACGCAAGCAGTGGTCTCTCGGAGCATATAACAGACTTCTGCTGATTTTCGTTAATTTCTGATAAGTGTGTGCTTATTGATCGGCGTGAGGATATGAATACATTGATACTGTAACACATTTTGGATGATGACATGATAAGGATACAATGATATTGTCCTGTAACAACTGATGGTTCAAATTCATAATATTTTCAAGAACACAACAAGAGCAACAAACCTTTATGCTAAATTCTGGTAAACTTTGTGAAAATCTAGACAGTGCCTTTGAATATATAAACTGATCAGCACTAGTTTAATTTGAATAGCTTATTATTTTAAAATATATTTGATTACTTGAATTTCTTGTTGAGGCTTGTAGTAAAGTAGATTTTGCTTTTGTTCTGAACGAGAATTTAGAATTTTTGAATGGACAACAATTGATCAAGCACATTTCTTTAGGATTGCGGTATTTTTTATTGATTCTTCTCTTCCTCAGCTTCCTGCAGATATTGATTGGCATTTCATTGGCCACCTGCAAAGCAATAAAGTCAAATCCCTTCTTGGTAATCTACTGACTGTTACTAGAGTTTAAATTTGATTTGTTTTCAGCTTGTCTGTAAGCTATTCAGTTGTTTGTTTGATGAGAATTTAGTATATCTTTTGAATAATGACCACCAAATTTTCATATTTAATTGCTTGGAGTTATTTATACGCTCCTACTAGGGTAAATTTCACAAAAAACCCTAAAGTTTACTGCATTTCCCCCTAAACTTTCAACTTTTCCCGACACTCTCTCTACCGGTAATGGCAAATGGCTAAATGTCCTTGAGAGGGAAAAAATCCTACCCAGGGGAAGGGGGTTCGTTGCCTGTCAATGGCAAAAGACCATATTGGAGGTTTTTCTCTCTAGAACATTTTAGTTATTTAGCATTTATAGGTAGGGGTCCGTTGGGAAAGTTGAAAGTTTAGGGGGTTATGTGAGACATCTCAAACTTCAAGAGGGGTTTAGTGGAATAAACAAAGTTCAGGGGGCATTTGTAGGAAATGCCCGAACTTTAGGAGGGTTTTGTGAAATTTAGCCTTCCTACTATGTACTTGGTGGTCATTTTTAAACATTACTGCTGCCTTTCTTTTCCCAAGAAATTGTCTTCAAGAAGTGCAAGATCATGCTTTTTACTTCAGCCAATTAATAGCTTGAATTATTTAACTCCATCATTTCCTTACCAAACTCATACTTCCTCTCCATTTAGAATGCTAAAATTTCAACTTAAAATTAGTAATCAATACATGTTACTATTGACTAACACCAGTTCGGTAAATATCATGCCTTAATTCTGCCTCTTCCTGGTCTTGAATACCCGGCATAATTTTTCATAAAGACTGAACAACAAAATGTTTCTTCTGTGATCTATTATGAGCTTCGTGCAGAATGGTTATTATTATTGTTGCTTTATGACTTCCTGATATTAGATAATTGATACAGTATTTCGTTAATGTAGTATTTATGCTCCATTTCTTATATTGCAGCCTGCTATAGATCGTTGCTTTGTGACAGCTCTAGAATAAATATTGACTCACTATGTAGTATGTGTATCCATTTCTTATATTGCAGCCTACTATAGATCGTTGCTTTGTGACAGCTCTAGAATAAATCATTGACTCACTATGTAGTATGTGTATCCATTTCTTATATTGCAGCCTACTATAGATCGTTGCTTTGTGACAGCTCTAGAATAAATATTGACTCATTATGTAGTATGTGTATCCATTTATTATATTGCAGCCTACTATAAATTTATCTATTTTTCAGTATTTTTCAATAAATAAGATTTTAGAATCATCATGATTTGTCTTGGGGCAGGTAGTTCTGGTTTATTCTTCATTAAGTATTTCAAGTTTTTTAACGGTATTTACTTGATTAACTAGTGTGACCTTCTTTATTATGCAGCTAGTGTCCCAAATCTTTACATGGTCGAGACTGTAGATGATGAGAAGGTGATTTTAATTTCTATACTAGTCTTCTGCTAAGAAAAAAAATTTATGTTCTTGCTCTCTATCAATAAAATACTAGATTACCTTGATTAAGTTCTTTGAGAATCAAGGCTTCTACACAAAGCACCCCCAAAAAAACCCCAACCCCAAAAAAAACATATTAATTTATCCAAAGTCTAATTTGAATCTGTGATGCTTAAATTTGTAGATTCTTTCTACATCTGGTTGTTTTTTCTTAACTTACCAGTTAATTAACGTTTTTATTGGGGTACCTCTAATCAAATATGCTCCTGCATTTCAAATTGCTCATTAACTGCTACCATAATTAATTGGTGTTTTAACAAGCTTTGCATCTGTTTCTTGTTGAAAAATAAAAAGAAATAAGAAAATCTACTGCAGATGTCTCCATGTTCAAACTGTAAATTAATTTCCTCGATTCAGGCAATTAAATTGTAAAGCAGTCAGTTATTGGAGCTTCATGTCTAATCATTACAGTTTACTAAATGGTGCGATCAAACTTAATTCTTCAGATTGCTAATCATCTGGATCGGGCGGTGGCTAACTTAGGAAGGAAACCTCTAAAGGTCTTGGTGCAAGTAAATACCAGTGGGGAAGAGTGTAAGTGAAAAAAGTCATGACGTTTCTATCCTCTATACAACAGTTCGATATTCATGAATACCACAGTAATTAGTTACATCCTATATTTTTCCTTACTATGTTCCTTTCGAGGAGTTTTTTTTTATTGGTCATATTCTTTTAGAAGATTAACATGCTGTATCTTTGCAAAAACATCTTTGCAGCAAAATATGGTATAGAACCTTCAGGTTGCGTACAACTGGCTAAACATGTCAAGCTGACTTGTCCAAATCTTATTTTTTCGGGTTTAATGACAATAGGAATGCTAGATTACTCCTCAACTCCAGAAAATTTCAAGGTGATTCTTAAGTGTATTCTATAACTAGCATATCTTCATACATTCTTTTAGGCAGATTTTTTGTTCTTTTTTCCTAATTGCGTTGGTTTAATACGTTGTTGAGTGCAGACATTATCAAATTGTAGAACTGAGGTTTGTGAGGCATTGGGGATACCTGAGGATCAGTGTGAGTTGTCAATGGGCATGTCCGGTGACTTTGAGCAAGCGGTGAGTAATCATGATCCTCTGATCTCTTAATTATAAACTAAAGTTTACAGGATTAATGTTGGATCTTTGCAGATTGAAATGGGCAGTACACATGTGAGAATTGGTTCGACAATATTCGGAGCAAGGGAGTACCCAAAGAAGGATAAAGGCCAGTGAGCTTCATCTCTCTGAGGTCATATATAATAATTATCAGGAGCCTCTGTACCTGCAATGTGTGTACCAGTTGTTACATATGAGTTCAGCTCTCATACTTTATGGTTCTACTTCTACACTAATTAGATGGAAAGCTTTTTAAATCCCGGAAATTTTCCCCTTGTTGCACATCACGTTTTTATCGTCTTAATGTATTGTAAACCAACTTTTGTGATAGAGTGGAGCTGATTGGAGACTATTTATCAAGACATGATTTATTGTAAATTAAGCATTACCTAAATCATATGTGAAACTGTGTGTTAAACTGGTTGGAAGTTCTCATTTACAAAAATAGCTTTTCTGATGGCCGCTTGTTTTCAGACAGGAGATCAGGGATTTGCTTGTATGTGCCTATATGTGACTGTCTGTAGTAACAAGGTGAAGCAGCTCGATAATTTATGCCAGCTGAACTAAAGATCAAAGTCACATAGTTTAACTTCTTTTATGTGGTTGAAGCTAGCGCGAAGTTAGTGCCTGGCGGCAATAATTGGCAGGGAGCAGATATCCTGCATACCTTCGTTACTCCATCAAACAACCTTTTATTGGGGACATGAGCGATCAGGTATCCGTTCACTGCAGATTCAGCCAGTTCCAAAGCACTTCTGCCATTGAACTTTACATAACAACCACCACCACCACCAAGCCTTTGTCCCCATTTTTGGGATCTTTATGAATTTCATTCTTCCATTCAGCTTAGGATTCTAACATGACTGTAATGATATTTTTCTTAATTGTTTCGGTCCTCTATGCCTCATCAACTATAATTTCTTCACTTTTCTAACCAGATTATTTGGTAACCCTCCAATTTACAAGACTATCTAACTGGTACATATAGAAAGGCATCCCACTCAAAATATATTGACCAAGCTAATATAGACGCTGCAAGAATCAAAACCAAAGGCAGCAGAAGTAAAGATAGTCGAGTCTGGCAAGTTCGATAAACAACCCTTACTTGAGGATGAAAACAATGATGGCTCTTTTGCAATAGCAAAATCATGTATAAAAATAATGATTTGATATCACACCATTAACACATACAAATATACAATACAAAGGAAAAGGTAATAAAACAACGGAAATAATGTTTATGAGCTGATAGCTCATTTTGATAAACGCTATCAACTTATGACATGTGAGCCCTGCTACCACATCATGTAAATGCTTGACAGCCCATTTTATAAAATGGGCTGTCAGCCTATATCTAGTGTCCTCTAAAACAACTCACAAAATGGAACAGCACTTGGGCTCATCAATGCCAAAAAGAATATTTGGATAGGTAATTTTTACCATTTCTGGCGAGACTTGCTCAATATCATTATACATCCAGCTTTCGCATAACACGAAATTCTGCAAGATCGGCTACTATTGTGGATGCACTTTCTTTTATGTCTACAAGGCTCATCAATTGCTCTCATTATATTCCTGATATCGTTTGTATTTGCTACAACGTTTCTCCAGATAATCTTAAAGGAGACGGAGAAAGAATATATCCATAATATTAGCAAACTACTATGGACAACTGGACCTAGTTGAAATTTCTGAGCCCCTCGTATCCACCAACTTGATTGATGGTGCAAAATGATGATGCTGAACAAATCATCATTTGAAAGAGGATGACTTTAGATCAAGCGATCACATATCAGAAAAAATTGTACCATGAGTAAAATCTGAGGTACAAATGGCCTGGACAGCTTGCTTTTTCGTTGCTTTAGATGTTCTTTAGCAAAAGTTAATATTCCAACACTTCATCAGGAACTTCTAGATGCAAATGCATCTTGGTCGATCCAAATGCCGCTATCATCTACAAATTCCAATCCACACTAACTTGTGGATGTTATCAAGGCAGCATGCTTCACACTCTTAAGATTCGAGTCAGTTTATATACCTGCCACAAAGAAGACAATTAGCACTTGTATTTCATTGAACTATGGGGTAGAAGTTGATCAAATAATTATCCTATAGTTTTACTACATTCATCTAATTATTTTTTTCAAAAGTTGATTAGTAAGATCATTTAAGAACAATATAATAATTTTCAGTATTCGGTACTAACAAATCACATAGGAGCATTTACATATTCCATTTGTTTGCTTATCAAATGTTCGTTTAAAGTTAAACTTTGATCTCTTATAATGTGTATTATTACTAACATGATGCAACTGTCACCTTCCATACATTTATTAAGTTTAGATTGTACACAAATTTGAAATTCGCTTTGAAACTCAAAAGAGAAGCTATTTATCCCTTGAGTAAACAAACTTAGAATATTTACCAAGTAAACATTTTTTACTCAATTAAATTGTTATTACTTATAAACTTAGACTATTAAACAAGTAAATACATAGAATATTTCCTTACTATTTTAAGTAAATACAAATATGAAGAACGCGTTATTTGATTTGTTTTCAGCTTGTCTGTAAGCTATTCAGTTGTTTGTTTGATGAGAATTTAGTATATCTTTTGAATAATGACCACCAATTTTCATATTTAATTGCTTGGAGTTATTTATACGCTCCTACTAGGGTAAATTTCACAAAAACCTAAAGTTTACTGCATTTCCCCTAAACTTTCAACTTTTCCGACACTCTCTCTACGGTAATGGCAAATGGCTAAATGTCCTTGAGAGGGAAAAAATCCTACCAGGGAAGGGGTTCGTTGCCTGTCAATGGCAAAAGACCATATTGGAGGTTTTCTCTCTAGAACATTTTAGTTATTTAGCATTTATAGGTAGGGGTCCGTTGGGAAAGTTGAAAGTTTAGGGGTTATGTGAGACATCTCAAACTTCAAGAGGGGTTTAGTGGAATAAACAAAGTTCAGGGGCATTTGTAGGAAATGCCGAACTTTAGGAGGGTTTTGTGAAATTTAGCCTTCCTACTATGTACTTGGTGGTCATTTTTAAACATTACTGCTGCCTTTCTTTTCCCAAGAAATTGTCTTCAAGAAGTGCAAGATCATGCTTTTTACTTCAGCCAATTAATAGCTTGAATTATTTAACTCCGTCATTTCCTTACCAAACTCATACTTCCTCTCCATTTAGAATGCTAAAATTTCAACTTAAAATTAGTAATCAATACATGTTACTATTGACTAACACCAGTTCGGTAAATATCATGCCTTAATTCTGCCTCTTCCTGGTCTTGAATACCCGGCATAATTTTTCATAAAGACTGAACAACAAAATGTTTCTTCTGTGATCTATTATGAGCTTCGTGCAGAATGGTTATTATTATTGTTGCTTTGTGACTTCCTGATATTAGATAATTGATACAGTATTTCGTTAATGTAGTATTTATGCTCCATTTCTTATATTGCAGCCTACTATAGATCGTTGCTTTGTGACAGCTCTAGAATAAATACGTGACTCACTATGTAGTATGTGTATCCATTTCTTATATTGCAGCCTACTATAGATCGTTGCTTTGTGACAGCTCTAGAATAAATACGTGACTCATTATGTAGTATGTGTATCCATTTATTATATTGCAGCCTACTATAAATTTATCTATTTTTCAGTATTTTTCAATAAATAAGATTTTAGAATCATCATGATTTGTCTTGGGGCAGGTAGTTCTGGTTTATTCTTCATTAAGTATTTCAAGTTTTTTTAACGGTATTTACTTGATTAACTAGTGTGACCTTCTTTATTATGCAGCTAGTGTCCCAAATCTTTACATGGTCGAGACTGTAGATGATGAGAAGGTGATTTTAATTTCTATACTAGTCTTCTGCTAAGAAAAAAAATTTATGTTCTTGCTCTCTATCAATAAAATACTAGATTACCTTGATTAAGTTCTTTGAGAATCAAGGCTTCTACACAAAGCACCCCCAAAAAAAAACCCCAACCCCAAAAAAAAAACATCTTAATTTATCCAAAGTCTAATTTGAATCTGTGATGCTTAAATTTGTAGATTCTTTCTACATCTGGTTGTTTTTCTTAACTTACCAGTTAATTAACGTTTTTATTGGGGTACCTCTAATCAAATATGCTCCTGCATTTCAAATTGCTCATTAACTGCTACCATAATTAATTGGTGTTTTAACAAGCTTTGCATCTGTTTCTTGTTGAAAAATAAAAAAATAAGAAAATCTACTGCAGATGTCTCCATGTTCAAACTGTAAATTAATTTCCTCGATTCAGGCAATTAAATTGTAAAGCAGTCAGTTATTGGAGCTTCATGTCTAATCATTACAGTTTACTAAATGGTGCGATCAAACTTAATTCTTCAGATTGCTAATCATCTGGATCGGGCGGTGGCTAACTTAGGAAGGAAACCTCTAAAGGTCTTGGTGCAAGTAAATACCAGTGGGGAAGAGTGTAAGTGAAAAAAGTCATGACGTTGCTATCCTCTATACAACAGTTCGATATTCATGAATACCACAGTAATTAGTTACATCCTATATTTTTCCTTACTATGTTCCTTTCGAGGAGATTTTTTTTATTGGTCATATTCTTTTAGAAGATTAACATGCGGTATCTTTGCAAAAACATCTTTGCAGCAAAATATGGTATAGAACCTTCAGGTTGCGTACAACTGGCTAAACATGTCAAGCTGACTTGTCCAAATCTTATTTTTTCGGGTTTAATGACAATAGGAATGCTAGATTACTCCTCAACTCCGGAAAATTTCAAGGTGATTCTTAAGTGTATTCTATAACTAGCATATCTTCATACATTCTTTTAGGCAGATTTTTGTTCTTTTTCCTAATTGCGTTGGTTTAATCGTTGTTGAGTGCAGACATTATCAAATTGTAGAACTGAGGTTTGTGAGGCATTGGGGATACCTGAGGATCAGTGTGAGTTGTCAATGGGCATGTCCGGTGACTTTGAGCAAGCGGTGAGGAATCATGATCCTCTGATCTCTTAATTATAAACTAAAGTTTACAGGATTAATGTTGGATCTTTGCAGATTGAAATGGGCAGTACACATGTGAGAATTGGTTCGACAATATTCGAGCAAGGGTACCCAAAGAAGGATAAAGGCCAGTGAGCTTCATCTCTCTGAGGTCATATATAATAATTATCAGGAGCCTCTGTACCTGCAATGTGTGTACCAGTTGTTACATATGAGTTCAGCTCTCATATTTTATGGTTCTACTTCTACACTAATTAGATGGAAAGCTTTTAAATCCCGGAAATTTTCCCTTGTTGCACATCACGTTTTTATCGTATTAATGTATTGTAAACCAACTTTTATGATAGAGTGGAGCTGATTGGAGACTATTTATCAAGACATGATTTATTGTAAATTAAGCATTACCTAAATCATATGTGAAACTGTGTGTTAAACTGGTTGGAAGTTCTCATTTACAAAAATAGCTTTTCTGATGGCCGCTTGTTTTCAGACAGGAGATCAGGGATTTGCTTGTATGTGCCTATATGTGACTGTCTGTAGTAACAAGGTGAAGCAGCTCGATAATTTATGCCAACTGAACTAAAGATCAAAGTCACATAGTTTAACTTCTTTTATGTGGTTGAAGCTAGCGCGAAGTTAGTGCCTGGCGGCAATAATTGGCAGGGAGCAGATATCCTGCATACCTTCGTTACTCCATCAAACAACCTTTTATTGGGGACATGAGCGATCAGGGATCCGTTCACTGCAGATTCAGCCAGTTCCAAAGCACTTCTGCCACTGAACTTTACATAACAACCACCACCACCACCAAGCCTTTGTCCCCATTTTTGGGATCTTTATGAATTTCATTCTTCCATTCAGCTTAGGATTCTAACATGACTGTAATGATATTTTTCTTAATTGTTTCGGTCCTCTATGCCTCATCAACTATAATTTCTTCACTTTTCTAACCAGATTATTTGGTAACCCTCCAATTTACAAGACTATCTAACTGGTACATATAGAAAGGCATCCCACTCAAAATATATTGACCAAGCTAATATAGACGCTGCAAGAATCAAAACCAAAGGCAGCAGAAGTAAAGATAGTCGAGAGTCTGGCAAGTTCGATAAACAACCCTTACTTGAGGATGAAAACAATGATGGCTCTTTTGCAATAAAATCATGTATAAAAATAATGATTTGATATCACACCATTAACACATACAAATATACAATACAAAGGAAAAGGTAATAAAACAACGGAAATAATGTTTATGAGTGATAGCTCATTTTGATAAATAATTTATCATACATGACATATGGCTGTTAGTCACATCGTTGTGGGGCTCACGTATGAAATGCAGCATTTATTTTATAAAATGGGCTGTCAGCTATATCTAGTGTCCTCTAAAACAACTCACAAAATGGAACAGCACTTGGGCTCATCAATGCCAAAAGAATATTTGGATAGGTAATTTTACCATTTCTGGCGAGACTTGCTCAATATCATTATACATCCAGCTTTCGCATAACACGAAATTCTGCAAGATCGGCTACTATTGCATGCACTTTCTTTTATGTCTACAAGGCTCATCAATTGCTCTCATTATATTCCTGATATCGTTTGTATTTGCTACAACGTTTCTCCAGATAATCTTAAAGGAGACGGAGAAAGAATATATCCATAATATTAGCAAACTACTATGGACAACTGGACCTAGTTGAAATTTCTGAGCCCCTCGTATCCACCAACTTGATTGATGGTGCAAAATGATGATGCTGAACAAATCATCATTTGAAAGAGGATGACTTTAGATCAAGCGATCACATATCAGAAAAATTGTACCATGAGTAAAATCTGAGGTACAAATGGCCTGGACAGCTTGCTTTTTCGTTGCTTTAGATGTTCTTTAGCAAAAGTTAATATTCCAACACTTCATCAGGAACTTCTAGATGCAAATGCATCTTGGTCGATCCAAATGCCGCTATCATCTACAAATTCCAATCCACACTAACTTGTGGATGTTATCAAGGCAGCATGCTTCACACTCTTAAGATTAGTCAGTTTATATACCTGCCACAAAGAAGACAATTAGCACTTGTATTTCATTGAACTATGGGGTAGAAGTTGATCAAATAATTATCCTATAGTTTTACTACATTCATCTAATTATTTTTTTCAAAAGTTGATTAGTAAGATCATTTAAGAACAATATAATAATTTTCAGTATTCGGTACTAACAAATCACATAGGAGCATTTACATATTCCATTTGTTTGCTTATCAAATGTTCGTTTAAAGTTAAACTTTGATCTCTTATAATGTGTATTATTAAACATGATGCAACTGTCACCTTCCATACATTTATTAAGTTTAGATTGTACACAAATTTGAAATTCGCTTTGAAACTCAAAGAGAAGCTATTTATCCCTTGAGTAAACAAACTTAGAATATTTACCAAGTAAACATTTTTTACTCAATTAAATTGTTATTACTTATCAACTTAGACTATTAAACAAGTAAATACATAGAATATTTCCTTACTATTTTAAGTAAATACAAATATGAAGAAGAAGTTATTTGATTTGTTTACGCCATAACTACAGGTATCTGGATTCAAGTTCTACTTGATGACCATTTTCATTAGTACCTGAGCACTTCTACAAGGTAAAGTCACCTCCAAGGAGTTTCGCATCCATCGCTCCTGAAAAGAAATATTCAGAGGGCACTTTTGGTTCAATTTTAGATGATGTATCAAAACTATATAATGTGCAGAAAATTTACGAATATTGAATGCTTTATTGAAATGTAAACTCCAGAATGAGTAAATATTTGGAAGAAAATAAGTAATAAATGTAGAAAAAAGTACCTCTTGTTACTCGTTCTGTGGAGACACTGATCAATTTTGAGTATTCCATGTCCACCATAGCTGATTTCATCTGTGTTCAATACTACCTATAGCCAAATTAATGTAAGATAAATGACCGCTAGAAAGTGATCTCTAAGATTAAACATATGAATCGACAGAAACATAGTTCAATCATATATATTAAATTGAACTTTTGGGAACAAAATTATTTCTTCATGACAAATTGTTTGCAGCCTGGAATGAAAAGGTCCTAGGTTTAGTGTGCATGCTATGGTAGTCAGAGAAATGCATCTTAACCCCCATAAGTATCATCAGGGAATGTACAGATTTAATTGCCTATCATTAATGTGCCTGCTATGATATAGTTGAGAAATGCATCTTTAACCCCAAAAATGTTACCATGATCTTAAGCTCTGAATTAAAGATTCTATTTCAAGTTAAAGATTCTAAAATGAGTGTATAGATAGGTCAACTGTCAACATAAGGGTACAAACAGAAAATAAAAATTGCAATTTTGGACAGACCAAAATGTCACATCACATGTGGAGGGAAGAAGCCAGTGACAAAGGAGGAACTTGATTAACAAGTAACCATCCGGAGTTTTACATGCTAAAAGAGATATACCATACAAAGAGCAAAGGATGTAAGATTTACTGTACTAAGCTCCCTCAAGAAAAATAACAATCGAGTAATGTTATGGTATTTAATTCTGGAAGAAAGATAAAAGGTTGGTGCTCTTTGAGATTGGTGCACAATTCCATGTACAGTATTTTTATGGTGCATTCAATCCGCTTGTACAAAACAACCAACATATTGCATCATCCATCAAACTTGAAGAAAATCAATGGCCAAAATATTGTTAATACCTTTCTGAATGTTGATGTTATTCACCAAACAACCACATTACCCAAATACGTACGGTAAAGAGTTTCGTACGAAGAATTTATATGAAGTGAAGTTGACTTCTAAACACTTCTTCCTCGCATGGGCTATTGGATCACATGGAAAGGAATCCAAAAAGTCCATGCTCAAGAATGTTTATATATGTAGTTACTATAACATACAAATGTAAGGAGTACTTCAAATAGCCAACATAAAGGAAAAAAAGAGAAAACAATAAATTCAGGAACAAGCGACTCAGGAGATATGTTGTCACTTACTTGATACTCTCCAGCTTCTTCTACCCCAATAATGTACCCCTCAAAAGAGGCCTCCGGATGAAAGTTAAATACAAAGAGAAGGGGACCTCTAAGGTAGGATATTATCTGCCACAAGGAATATGTAGGGGTCAAGTTCTATTGGTCTTTGCATACTATGAATTTATAGAATACTGTAAAGAAGTCAATTTATAGTTGGATTAGGTAAAAAAATCACTAGTTACGTTATGATCTTGGATTGAAGATGATTAGAGACCATGAACAATTAGATACAATTTTGAGTTTCACTTCCATTGTTATTCTTATTCTACTTCTTATGGTAAGCTGCTTTCTAGTTCTACAGTAGTTTGCATCAGTATTTTATATGTAAAGGGTCTAATGGAGGTTAATCTGTTGGTTACAATTAGTCTTTACAATAATATGCAAAAGGCATGCTTTACTGTCTTCCCTTTCTTGTCTCTTGATAGAGCCATCTTTACAAATCTAGAGCTCTACTTTCATCCCAGATAACCTGGTCATATTCCTTTTATTCACAACATGAAACCCTGTTTAAACTAGTACTTTTGTATTAACAATCTTATAGTTGTAGTGTCAATATGTCATCATCATGACCAAAGTGTTTCTCCATCAAAATCCAATTGGCCATAAACTAGACCCAGCTTTTCTTGCCTATGCATTTATGCAGAAGCAGTCAACGAGAATTACTGATACATTTTGCACTGTAGTAGGAATGGGAAATATCATACCATATTAGCTTCATTTACATGGTGAGCCTTTGCTGAGCCCTTTGAAAGTATTTGTTCACCCTCATCCAACTTCATCATATCCTGTCACAAGACGAAAATTTACATCAACTTTTATTCCAGTTCGAAGGTATTCCAGAGGGTTAAAAGGCAGCTATGTTGTCATTGCTTCAATCACAGTGGACACTGTAGAGAAGAAAGGGTTTTGACAATTAGAAAATAGAGAGAAAAATAGAGCTGAATTATTTTTCTTTACTTCTGAAAACAATTAACCATAAAAGGATCTTGAATTAGTAGCTTCTATTGATCGCCAATTTTCCCAGTTCAATAGCCTTGTCACTGACAATAATCATTTGCTGATTCTTATGTTTTTTCTCTTTTAGAGGAATCTCAAGCAATGAAGTGGTGCTTCCTTAAATAGTTTTAGAAGTCGCACAATAAGTTGGGCTTACATACTTCCATGTAAGGGAAGGCACATCAGTTTGGTTCTGATATATGCAGTCCATGGAATACACCATCAGATTCTCACTCGCACTGTAAATAGAAGATGAAAGTTGAAATATAAAACGGGAATGATGGTCATGAGGTGGCAGCTCATTTAGCAAAATGAGCTAAAAGAGTAGAGGTGAAATCCACACCTTTTGATGTGACAAGTAAGGTGGGCCACCACCAGGGCTATCTGTTGGTGGCTAACTTAGGAAGGAAACCTCTAAAGGTCTTGGTGCAAGTAAATACCAGTGGGGAAGAGTGTAAGTGAAAAAGTCATGACGTTGCTATCCTCTATACAACAGTTCGATATTCATGAATACCACAGTAATTAGTTACATCCTATATTTTTCCTTACTATGTTCCTTTCGAGGAGATTTTTTTATTGGTCATATTCTTTTAGAAGATTAACATGCTGTATCTTTGCAAAACATCTTTGCAGCAAAATATGGTATAGAACCTTCAGGTTATGCATAACTGGCTAAACATGTCAAGCTGACTTGTCCAAATCTTATTTTTTCGGTTTAATGACAATAGGAATGCTAGATTACTCCTCAACTCCGGAAAATTTCAAGGTGATTCTTAAGTGTATTCTATAACTAGCATATCTTCATACATTCTTTTAGGCAGATTTTTTGTTCTTTTTTCCTAATTGCGTTGGTTTAATACGTTGTTGAGTGCAGACATTATCAAATTGTAGAACTGAGGTTTGTGAGGCATTGGGGATACCTGAGGATCAGTGTGAGTTGTCAATGGGCATGTCCGGTGACTTTGAGCAAGCGGTGAGGAATCATGATCCTCTGATCTCTTAATTATAAACTAAAGTTTACAGGATTAATGTTGGATCTTTGCAGATTGAAATGGGCAGTACACATGTGAGAATTGGTTCGACAATATTCGGAGCAAGGGAGTACCCAAAGAAGGATAAAGGCCAGTGAGCTTCATCTCTCTGAGGTCATATATAATAATTATCAGGAGCCTCTGTACCTGCAATGTGTGTACCAGTTGTTACATATGAGTTCAGCTCTCATATTTTATGGTTCTACTTCTACACTAATTAGATGGAAAGCTTTTTAAATCCCGGAAATTTTCCCCTTGTTGCACATCACGTTTTTATCGTATTAATGTATTGTAAACCAACTTTTATGATAGAGTGGAGCTGATTGGAGACTATTTATCAAGACATGATTTATTGTAAATTAAGCATTACCTAAATCATATGTGAAACTGTGTGTTAAACTGGTTGGAAGTTCTCATTTACAAAAATAGCTTTTCTGATGGCCGCTTGTTTTCAGACAGGAGATCAGGGATTTGCTTGTATGTGCCTATATGTGACTGTCTGTAGTAACAAGGTGAAGCAGCTCGATAATTTATGCCAACTGAACTAAAGATCAAAGTCACATAGTTTAACTTCTTTTATGTGGTTGAAGCTAGCGAAGTTAGTGCCTGGCGGCAATAATTGGCAGGAGCAGATATCCTGCATACCTTCGTTACTCCATCAAACAACCTTTTATTGGGGACATGAGCGATCAGGATCCGTTCACTGCAGATTCAGCCAGTTCCAAAGCACTTCTGCCACTGAACTTTACATAACAACCACCACCACCACCAAGCCTTTGTCCCCATTTTGGGATCTTTATGAATTTCATTCTTCCATTCAGCTTAGGATTCTAACATGACTGTAATGATATTTTTCTTAATTGTTTCGGTCCTCTATGCCTCATCAACTATAATTTCTTCACTTTTCTAACCAGATTATTTGGTAACCCTCCAATTTACAAGACTATCTAACTGGTACATATAGAAAGGCATCCCACTCAAAATATATTGACCAAGCTAATATAGACGCTGCAAGAATCAAAACCAAAGGCAGCAGAAGTAAAGATAGTCGAGTCTGGCAAGTTCGATAAACAACCCTTACTTGAGGATGAAAACAATGATGGCTCTTTTGCAATAGCAAAATCATGTATAAAAATAATGATTTGATATCACACCATTAACACATACAAATATACAATACAAAGGAAAAGGTAATAAAACAACGGAAATAATGTTTATGAGCTGATAGCTCATTTTGATAAATGGGCTATCAACTCTATGACATGTGAGCCCCCTGTTAGTCACATCGTTGTGGGGGCTCACATGTAAGTGGCTTGACAGCCCATTTTATAAAATGGGCTGTCAGCCTATATCTAGTGTCCTCTAAAACAACTCACAAAATGGAACAGCACTTGGGCTCATCAATGCCAAAAAGAATATTTGGATAGGTAATTTTTACCATTTCTGGCGAGACTTGCTCAATATCATTATACATCCAGCTTTCGCATAACACGAAATTCTGCAAGATCGGCTACTATTGTGCATGCACTTTCTTTTATGTCTACAAGGCTCATCAATTGCTCTCATTATATTCCTGATATCGTTTGTATTTGCCACAACGTTTCTCCAGATAATCTTAAAGGAGACGGAGAAAGAATATATCCATAATATTAGCAAACTACTATGGACAACTGGACCTAGTTGAAATTTCTGAGCCCCTCGTATCCACCAACTTGATTGATGGTGCAAAATGATGATGCTGAACAAATCATCATTTGAAAGAGGATGACTTTAGATCAAGCGATCACATATCAGAAAAAATTGTACCATGAGTAAAATCTGAGGTACAAATGGCCTGGACAGCTTGCTTTTTCGTTGCTTTAGATGTTCTTTAGCAAAAGTTAATATTCCAACACTTCATCAGGAACTTCTAGATGCAAATGCATCTTGGTCGATCCAAATGCCGCTATCATCTACAAATTCCAATCCACACTAACTTGTGGATGTTATCAAGGCAGCATGCTTCACACTCTTAAGATTCGAGTCAGTTTATATACCTGCCACAAAGAAGACAATTAGCACTTGTATTTCATTGAACTATGGGGTAGAAGTTGATCAAATAATTATCCTATAGTTTTTACTACATTCATCTAATTATTTTTTTTTCAAAAGTTGATTAGTAAGATCATTTAAGAACAATATAATAATTTTCAGTATTCGGGTACTAACAAATCACATAGGAGCATTTACATATTCCATTTGTTTGCTTATCAAATGTTCGTTTAAAGTTAAACTTTGATCTCTTATAATGTGTATTATTACGAACATGATGCAACTGTCACCTTCCATACATTTATTAAGTTTAGATTGTACACAAATTTGAAATTCGCTTTGAAACTCAAAAGAGAAGCTATTTATCCCTTGAGTAAACAAACTTAGAATATTTACCAAGTAAACATTTTTTACTCAATTAAATTGTTATTACTTATCAACTTAGACTATTAAACAAGTAAATACATAGAATATTTCCTTACTATTTTAAGTAAATACAAATATGAAGAACGCGTTATTTGATTTGTTTACCGCCATAACTACAGGTATCTGGATTCAAGTTCTACTTGATGACCATTTTCATTAGTACCTGAGCACTTCTACAAGGTAAAGTCACCTCCAAGGAGTTTCGGCATCCATCGCTCCTGAAAAAGAAATATTCAGAGGGCACTTTTGGTTCAATTTTGCGATGATGTATCAAAACTATATAATGTGCAGAAAATTTACCGGAATATTGAATGCTTTATTGAAATGTAAACTCCAGAATGAGTAAATATTTGGAAGAAAATAAGTAATAAATGTAGAAAAAGTACCTCTTGTTACTCGTTCTGTGGAGACACTGATCAATTTTGAGTATTCCATGTCCACCATAGCTGATTTCATCTGTGTTCAATACTACCTATAGCCAAATTAATGTAAGATAAATGACAGCTAGAAAGTGATCTCCAAGATTAAACATATGAATCGACAGAAACATAGTTCAATCATATATATTAAATTGAACTTTTGGGAACAAAATTATTTCTTCATGACAAATTGTTTGCAGCCTGGAATGAAAAGGTCCTAGGTTTAGTGTGCATGCTATGGTAGTCAGAGAAATGCATCTTAACCCCATAAGTATCATCAGGAATGTACAGATTTAATTGCCTATCATTAATGTGCCTGCTATGATATAGTTGAGAAATGCATCTTAACCCCAAAATGTTACCATGATCTTAAGCTCTGAATTAAAGATTCTATTTCAAGTTAAAGATTCTAAAATGAGTGTATAGATAGGTCAACTGTCAACATAAGGGTACAAACAGAAAATAAAAATTGCAATTTTGGACAGACCAAAATGTCACATCACATGTGGAGGGAAGAAGCCAGTGACAAAGGAGGAACTTGATTAACAAGTAACCATCCGGAGTTTTACATGCTAAAAGAGATATACCATACAAAGAGCAAAGGATGTAAGATTTACTGTACTAAGCTCCCCTCCAAGAAAAAATAACAATCGAGTAATGTTATGGTATTTAATTCTGGAGAAGAAAGATAAAAAGGTTGGTGCTCTTTGAGATTGGTGCACAATTCCATGTACAGTATTTTTATGGTGCATTCAATCCGCTTGTACAAAACAACCAACATATTGCATCATCCATCAAACTTGAAGAAAATCAATGGCCAAAATATTGTTAATACCTTTCTGAATGTTGATGTTATTCACCAAACAACCACATTACCCAAATACGTACGGTAAAGAGTTTCGTACGAAGAATTTATATGAAGTGAAGTTGACTTCTAAACACTTCTTCCTCGCATGGGCTATTGGATCACATGGAAAGGAATCCAAAAAGTCCATGCTCAAGAATGTTTATATATGTAGTTACTATAACATACAAATGTAAGGAGTACTTCAAATAGCCAACATAAAGGAAAAAAAAGAGAAGAAAACAATAAATTCAGGAACAAGCGACTCAGGAGATATGTTGTCACTTACTTGATACTCTCCAGCTTCTTCTACCCCAATAATGTACCCCTCAAAAGAGGCCTCCGGATGAAAGTTAAATACAAAGAGAAGGGGACCTCTAAGGTAGGATATTATCTGCCACAAGGAATATGTAGGGGTCAAGTTCTATTGGTCTTTGCATACTATGAATTTATAGAATACTGTAAAGAAGTCAATTTATAGTTGGATTAGGTAAAAAAAATCACTAGTTACGTTATGATCTTGGATTGAAGATGATTAGAGACCATGAACAATTAGATACAATTTTGAGTTTCACTTCCATTGTTATTCTTATTCTACTTCTTATGGTAAGCTGCTTTCTAGTTCTACAGTAGTTTGCATCAGTATTTTATATGTAAAAGGGTCTAATGGAGGTTAATCTGTTGGTTACAATTAGTCTTTACAATAATATGCAAAAGGCATGCTTTACTGTCTTCCCTTTCTTGTCTCTTGATAGAGCCATCTTTACAAATCTAGAGCTCTACTTTCATCCCAGATAACCTGGTCATATTCCTTTTATTCACAACATGAAACCCTGTTTACACTAGTACTTTTGTATTAACAATCTTATAGTTGTAGTGTCAATATGTCATCATCATGACCGAAGTGTTTCTCCATCAAAATCCAATTGGCCATAAACTAGACCCAGCTTTTCTTGCCTATGCATTTATGCACAAGCAGTCAACGAGAATTACTGATACATTTTGCAGTGTAGTAGGAATGGGAAATATCATACCATATTAGCTTCATTTACATGGTGAACCTTTGCTGAGCCCTTTGAAAGTATTTGTTCACCCTCATCCAACTTCATCATATCCTGTCACAAGACGAAAATTTACATCAACTTTTATTCCAGTTCGAAGGTATTCCAGTGGGTTAAAAGGCAGCTATGTTGTCATTGCTTCAATCACAGTGGACACTGTAGAGAAGAAAGGGTTTTGACAATTAGAAAATAGAGAGAGAAAAAATAGAGCTGAATTATTTTTCTTTACTTCTGAAAACAATTAACCATAAAAGGATCTTGAATTAGTAGCTTCTATTGATCGCCAATTTTCCCAGTTCAATAGCCTTGTCACTGACAATAATCATTTGCTGATTCTTATGTTTTTTCTCTTTTAGAGGAATCTCAAGCAATGAAGTGGTGCTTCCTTAAATAGTTTTAGAAGTCGCACAATAAGTTGGGCTTACATACTTCCATGTAAGGGAAGGCACATCAGTTTGGTTCTGATATATGCAGTCCATGGAATACACCATCAGATTCTCACTCGCACTGTAAATAGAAGATGAAAGTTGAAATATAAAACGGGAACGATGGTCATGAGGTGGCAGCTCATTTAGCAAAATGAGCTAAAAGAGTAGAGGTGAAATCCACACCTTTTGATGTGACAAGTAAGGTGGGCCTCACCACAGGGCTATCTGTTGGTAGCTCATTTAGCAAAATGTGCCGCCACCTCATACTCATTATTTCCATATAGAAATCTCTTTCTAGACAGGAATTTATAGATATGTACATCCAGGTTCTCTATTGCTCACATCTTTCAACAACTTAGTAGGGATCCCAAAAGTAATTTCTGATACACAATATTAAGTGGAAACTCATCCTAGCATAATAAAGTACTCCCCTAATATGTGAGAGTAGATCATAAAATACAACTCAATTCTTAAAGATATACAATGCAAGATGCCTTGCTCATTAATTGTAATGTCAAAAGGTGTAAGTTGAAGCCAAATCCAGAAGGATTTTCAAATGAATTCTATTAACTAATACACCCATGCTGTAAAAGATATCAAAACCAAAGGTGTGTGAAAATCAGGATACAACAATTAATCTTCAAATTCAGGTAACGGATTTCCACTTTATTACGCTGACCCTAAATATCAAGGTACAATTTTGAGAAAAATATTTTACAATCAGCTTTAACATGACACCTGCCTCAAATAATGCAGAATTCCCTTAAAAGGATATACCATAAGAGACCGACAGAACAAGGGCCAACACAGGATATACTTTGCTCTGATTCTGTGATCAACGCTTTGCATAAGATCTTAAGCAAACAAAAACACTTAAGTCTCAAAAGAGATGAAGAGACAGGAAATCTTGAGATATGGAAAAAAAATTTCATTTATGGCACATGATTGCGAAAGGATAAACAGCATGAACATTTTGAAAATTGGAATCATACTCCCATAAGAATTCTACCTTGTCAAAGTTGAAAAGATTGCTGTGCAGCCCTTTACCAGTCAATAAATCCCACTGGCGGTTGGCATAGGCAAAAGAGTTGTTGTTGCTTGGCATGGGGAACTCAACTTTCTAGTTAAACATGAAAAAGTAATGTAATCAATATTACATCAACTTTCCTCAAAAAAATTTGAAAAACAAAGCAATGCAACCAAAGAGTAGAAAAATAAACCTTAAGAGAGGGAAGAAAATCTCACATTGGGATGTCCAAATTCATTGCCCATAAAATTGAGGTATGCATGCCCACATAAGGAGAAAGTAATTAGTTTGATCATCTGCATTTGAACAGTAGAGTTCAACAAAGTAGATCTAATTTAACAACATTGACAGAATATATGAAAAACTCAATAGTAAGACAACAACAACAACAATATGAGTCTGTACCCTTAATATGCCAGAGTAAAGAGTAAAAAGGGAAATGAAGAAAGAATTTTATACTGAATGTTATGGACCTCCACTGCATCGCCATGTATATGTGTCCATAGCATAACAATGTTTTACTTAAAATCAAGGCCCAAAATACATGAGCCTCCATGACAAAGACATGAACATACTATTTGCTCGAGAAGGCTCAATCAATATGATGGATTTGACTAATAGAACACACTAACTCAAAATGGGAAACCCCTAGCAGATCTTGGATTCAATACACATGTAATCATGTGAAAAAAAAACTTGGGAAAATGTACTATTACGCATACCCCAATAAACTGATGTGTTAAAAAGTAACAGATCTTAATTCAACAATATAATAAATGAAAACGTTTGACTGGTGTCAAGAAATCCCCAAGCTGTGATATTTTGCACATTTAGGTTTGACAGCATGGAGATCATACTGAACAGTGTGGGTCATCAACAGAAAGGTGTCCCTTGAGTTTCTTTTGGGTGTCGTCTTGTTTCCTCGTATAGTACATCTACCAACAAAATATTTAGATATGTGCATATGAACGTGTTTATACATATGCATGTGCGTATGTATATGTGTGCATTTTTACGTGTAGGCAGGTATAAGTATGTGAGGATGTGTATGCATGTGTGTGCCTATGTGTATGTATAAACACACAATGTTCAACAGAGGAAACACTAGATGTCTTGAGTCAAAAACTTATTCAGGATTAACGGATAAGAAATGTATAGATGTGTATACTATATAGTTCAATCTATTGGTCTGCAAGTGTACATACTTTAAGTATTGAAGAACCTCTAAAGGCTACATCCGCTGACTCAAGGCATTGCTCTCTGAGTTTACCAATCACAACCTCAGCAAATGACATTGCTCCAGATATGGACTGCAACAGAAGGGAAAAAGCTTGTTAACAAAGAAACCAAGTCAATAACTAAAAACTACGGCAGTTTCTTAAATAGAATTTCACACTAGATATGTAAACATTACAGTCTATGTCTAGGCACTTCAAAAACTTCGTCTTTACTTCATAGAACCTTCAAACCTAGTCTTTCTTTTATCACCGTTAAACCAACTTTTATATCCACCATCACTATTTCACAAGGAATTGTCGGATCTTTTAAATTCCATTTCCCATTAACTCTACATTTTTTCTTTCATGAAAAAGAAGAATATTACCTTCTCTATCAAATCTTAGTTAAAAATTCCCAGGAAAAACAAAAAGGCAACTTAGTTTTGATCAGGTTATTACTGGTTCAACAAAATTATTGGATGATAACCGGTCAATTTGGTTAGGGAGGAAGATATTTGCTCAATTCTTCCCTGCAGAAAATTCTTGGAATCCCGAGGGCCTGAAATGAAACTTAATGGGGTTTCTGTCTCCGTGGAGAATACGGATATGTGCTTCTTTAGATTTGGAAATCATCTTCATGACCAATTAGTTGACCTAAATCATTCTTAACAATTCATTTTCCTTGAAACTCTTCACTGGTATTCAAACATGCTGGCATCTAGTGAAAGCATTAATGTGAAGGCTAGAAGCTTTTATTATTGCATGTATCATTATGTTGTTATAAGACCAATAATGCTTTATGGATCAAACTGTTTGCCCATTAAAAAAATAGGAGGAAAGATGAGTGTAGCGAAAATGAGTATGTTACAATTGTCTTGTTGATATCACTAAAAGAAAATATAAGAAATAAGTGCATTCGTAGAGATTAGATATTGCTTGTATCAAGGATAAAAGGAGAGAGTCGATTGAGATGGTTTCGTCATGTATAACGGACTCAACAAAATGCATCGGTTATGAGAATTGATAAGTGTCCAAGGTCCCGACCACTACAACAAGACTGTAGTTTTTGTGAGGGTTGAGGATTAAATTTATATATACTCCCATGCTCTCAGTAGGTTTGGGCGCCTTTCTTACGAACAAAAACCTGGATTCACATAGCAGTATCAATTTATTGTTTAAAATCACCTTTAAATCTGTGCCCAATGAGATTTGAACATTGGTAATGAGGAATGGGAGTGTCGTCGGGCTTGGCATGAAGGGAAGAAGATGGCATTGATGATGATTTGCAGCAGAGGGGAAGAGCTCGTCGAGGGCGTTTACAATCGTAGATGGAACGTGAATAGGAAAAGGGGTTTCTGTTCATGATGATGAACAGTTACTGGTTAGTTCAGTCGTGAACAGTGATCGGTTTCTTTTTAATGTCGAGCCAGCATCTTAATTTAAGGGGACTAACAAAAGATAAAATAAAGATAAGAGATAACTTGGGTAGTTCGGCTTCACACACACATCTAACCTTGGAAATAATAGCTTCACACCTAAAGAGACTCACATGCTTCAAAGAAGATTTCAAATATCATAACCTTCATTCATCAATGTCTAATCCTCATGGAGGATTATATCTTATTTATAGTAGGAAACAAAACTTAATACTAAAGATAACGCAAATCCTGAAATTGTGTCTAATAAAATTGAAAATCAACATACTAAATATCTAACAAAAATCTAAAAATATAAGATCTAAAACTACAAATTTATCAAATAAAATCTCCTAAACTAAGATGAGATAAAATCCTAACTATATTACTCAACATAATCAACCAAATCAGCAAATCTTAACTTGTCCTGCATCAATGAGGTACTATGGTACCATGTCAAAGGTCTCACATCGCACCAAAACTCAAAAGTTGTGCTAAGGGTTGAGGGTTATAATTTTATACACTACCAATAAGATTTTAGTTAATGGGGTAAAGAGGACTAGAGGTAGATCTAAAAGAATTTATTTGAAAGCAATTGAGAAGGATATGCTAATAGTTAACAGAGGAGATGACCCATAATAGAAATAAATGAAGAATAAGATTCATGAAGCCAATCCTAAAAATTTGGGATAAAGGTTTTGTTGTTGTAGTTGTTTGTCATTGTTAGGAGACATCAATTAAAAAATTAAATTAAAAAAAACACACATTCAGTTCAATGATATCTTAAACACCATTATGTTTATAGTACTTCATGTATAGTTTAATTCAATATGGACAGAAAATATTGTATTTCCCCAACACCATAGTTAAACAACAAGGATGATGATGCCAATGATGATGATGATGATAACAGTCCATATTATTTCTTAATCAAGTAACTTTCAAGGAGTTGGGTCAAAGTGCATGAGTTTTTTCTGCACAACCATATGTTTGGGCAACCTGCATGCCTGCATAGTTGTTATCCTTTAATGAAGTCTGCTCTTCTATAGCCACCTCAGCTAGATATTCTACACTGATTACAGAAGGCTAATATCGTAAGGTCAGCATTATGAGAATCCTGTGAGCCCTTCTGGCTAGAGATGCATAGATGAAATACGTTTGAATAGGGGCAGTCTAAGACAATAATACTGGGAAATCATTCCAGACTAAGTGTGCCAAAATCTCCTACTGAACAAAAGATTATATCTCGTGCTTTCAGTGAAGCACAAGATATAGGTGCAGTAGTAGATGGATATCTATATGCATCTGCACCTCATGCAAGCTATTTCAGAATATGAGAAGTCTATGAACCATAAGTAATTGTGCATAGAAACTAATTGTCCTAGGAAATAAAATCCTTACTATGTGGACCTGCATCCAAAAGAAAGACTTTAAGTTCAAGAGAGATGAAATAAGGCAACAAAATGCACTTTGTCATTTGTACATTGATTTAAGAATATTATACTTCTCAGTTGTTGGCATTTGTGCCTAAGAGATTAATACTGTTTCAAGAGTAGATAACTAGGTGGCCTCAAGTCCAATTAGAAAGACTTTGAGGTCAAGAGATATGAAATAAGCAGACAAAATGCGCTTTACCTTGATTGTCATGCATATTAATTTAGAAATATGATACTTCTGGCTTGTTGGTATATGTGCCTAAGATATGAATACTGTTTCAAGGTTGGATATTTTCAGTCCACTTAGTCATCTGCCTCTTTCCCGAAGAAAGGCAATAATAAAAGTTGATCCTTGGCTGCATGGCTTAAAAATGTGAGGTGGTCCTTGGTTGATAACTTTGACTTGCATGACAAGAAAATCCAAACTACCTACTTGCCATTAGCCTTGAAGTTTTGTAGTATGGTATCAATCGTTCCTTGGTCAGAAATTTGATAGAAGCTCATGGAGGCTAAATGTTGGCTTGCCAATCGAAAATGTGCACAGCTTTCCTTTTTCTGAATCTTTCTCGAGTTTACTCATTGACACTATTTTGATGTAAGCTTAGATGATGATGATGGCGACGACGAGAAAGAAGATATACTAAACGCTGTGAGGCTAAATGTTGGCTTGCCTATCGAAAATGTGTACTCTTTTTCTTGTTTGTGAATCCTTCTCAATTTTATTCACTGCACTATTTTGATGCGAGTAAGCTTAGATGGTGATGATGATGATGAGAAAGATGATATACCAAAAGGAACTTAGGTCTCGGAAATTGAAAGGTTTCCCATAAACATATGAAAAGTGTTTTATTCTTTTATTATTAGAAAAAGGAATGCTATTACAATACAAAATAATGATCTAGATTTGTTACTGACTTAACATAAGAAACGCTATAAAATCAAGAACATAAGCATCATAAAATCACCAGAATCTGAAATAGATGTAACAGTGAAAGAGAACAAGTTTGGAAGTACCTGATTATGATTCTCAACATATACTAGCATCTTATCATTTCTTTGGTGGTTGCTAGTGAGTACACTCACAATCTGTATTAACACATAATATTTAAGTAGTAAATACTGAAGAAATTATAAAGAAGGGTTTTACATCAAAACCACCTTTACTTTTACCCAAATTACTACTTAACCACCTTTAAAGTTTTTTATCAATACCACGCATTTGCTAACATGTTTACAATGTCACACCTATTGCTTTCAGCCCAAAACAATCGAAATGACTATTTTACCCCTACTAAGAGACGTGCTTTGCACGGTCCTAATTAATTATAAACTTAAGTGTTTTTCAATATTAGTCCTCCAAATCTTTCATATTTTGAAATTAGTCCCTCAAATCCCTCCCCCACTCTCTCAACCATGAATCTCCTAAGTCCTAACCCAACTTCCCAAACCCTAGCCCAATTCCCAAACCCTAATTCCCAATCCCCAAACCCTAACCTCATCTCCCCTCAATCCTCCTCCCTCCTTCCAGTCCAAGGAAAAAAAACCCCTACTCCTCCCCCAAACCCTAACCTCACCTCCCTTCAATCTTCCCTCCCTCCCCTCACACCGATTTGGGGGACTAATTTCAAAATATGATGATTTTGAGGTCTAATATCAAAACATGAAAGATTTGGTGGACTAAAATTGAAAAAATCTTTATTTTTATAATTAACTGGACAAACATGCTTTGCATGTGTTTAGGTGAGGGTATGTTTGTCATTTCACCTGCTTTTTGAGTCAAAACTGCAATAGGTGTGACATTGCAAATATGTTAGCAAATAAATGTGGTATTGAGAAAAAACTTTAAAGGTGGTAAGTAGCAATTTGGGTAAAAGTAGAGGTGGTTTTGATGTAAAAACCTATAAAGAATTCTCGGACATAAAACAACAGAAACATTATATGACAGTTAAGTCTCAAGCTTTACATATCAACAAACAGGATTTATCATTCATTTATAAAGAAAATAGAAGCACGAAACATACCAAAGATCAAAATAATCTATGGGGCTATTTGGTTCAACAAAAATTTTGGCATTTGGGGTGGATTTGAAATTCTTGGAACAAAAGAGTCTCCTTTTCATTTATGAGATTCCATATATGGTATTTGTTTCAAAACAATTTGGCATTAGGTATATATAAAATGAAAAAGGTAGGAACTTTTGGTTTTGCCAAATCCTACAATTTGAGAGGATTTGCCAAATCCTAAAAATTTTGGCATTAGGTATCCATTCACTTTCTACTTTTCTATATTTTTGGGTTTGAACCAAACAAGAAATTTCAAATTCTAGGTTTTGCTTTCCTATAATCATGTTGGACCAAAAAAAAAATTAGGAATTCAAAGGCATGCATAAAACCTATGGATTTTAAATTCTTGATGAGATTCTAAATCCTATAATTTTAGGATTTGAACCAAACAGCCCCTACATTGATTTTGTTGTATTGTAAAAGTTGTTTTACATCAAGTTTTATTAAAATAGAATATAATTACATAATTTATAGGAATAAACAATTTTCTCTAACTTCTCTAATATATTAACTATTCTAAACATTCCTCAGTGAGCATATATATATCCATATTGTTAGATAAAGCGAAAATCTTTTCCTAGATAGTGATTTAGTGAAAAAAAATATATCACCAATCTGATCATTCGAACTCAGAAAGAGAGTGACAACCTTCTTGCTTTCCACCATATTACAAATGAAGTGATAATCATCTATACTTTGATTGTCTCGTTAAAGACTGAATTATAAGCACTCTGATTGTGAACTTTGATCATCACAACACATTTCCGTAGTTTGATATAGAAACACGTCATCACTGAAATAAGATACTAAACTCACATCATCGTGCAAACTATGAGCCACATCGCGATATTCAGCTAAAAAACTAGACTCAGAACAATAATCTGTTTCTTATTCGCCAAGTCACCATATTCCCACAAATGAAAGTGCAATAGCAACTAATAGAGCAACAATCAAAAGGATCATCTACCCAACCACATCGGAATAGCCAACAACATCAAGATGAACTGAAGGACGAAAAGAAACCCTGCTATTGTAATACTGCACCTCAATGAAGATGATGTGAGGCCTGAATACATCTACTCAAACGACCAACAGAAAATGTAATGGTACGACAAGCTATCATCAAATATTTCAGACTCTCAATCAACCTACGATATCTTCTAGATCAGTCAGAAGGATCAAACATCACCCAAATTCTTTATCAAGGGAAATAACAGGATCTATCAGAGTATTGATAAGTTTAGATCCAAACATACAAATCTCTTGGTAAATCAATGATGCTTCTGTTGCGATAGAGAGATCTTTTGATGACTGTATAACCTATATCCCAAAAAAATACTACAAAAATACAACATTCTCCATATAAAAATGAGAGATCTAATATCACTTCAAAACAATGCATCCTTATGATAATCACAGTCAGAGACTCAGAATGATATCATCATTCATCAACATAACTAAAGATGTAATTTAGAGAGCTCAAAACCGAGGCTTCTCAGAGGTCTTTATTTATAGAGTTCGGTGTGTACATTTTACATATAGGTCCATATCAAATATATATTTGCATATTCTTAACACTCCTCAAACTGAGCATATATGTCATACATGCCTTTGTTACATATAAATTGCACACGTGGTTTCCCTAATGGCTTGGTGAGAATATCCGCTAGCCGATCCCTCAAGCAACATGTCGGTCTCAATATTTTTCTCGCTCCACAACTTGGTTATTTATACAATATGACAATCCACTTCAATGTGTTTAGTCCTCTCATGAAAGACTGGATTGTTTGCAATATGGAGTGTCACGGTTGTCACAATATAGCCGCATGGGAGAAGTCGGGTCACATCCTAACTCCTTTAATAGTCGTTGTATCCAAATCATCTCAAGTAATGTCACCATAGCACGATACTGACTCGTGACTTGATCTAGACACAAATGCTCAAGCTTTACTTTTCCATGAGACCGGATTCCTCCTACAAACACACAATATCCAGTGGTTGATCTTCTATCGCCAGGATCGTGCCCAATCAAGATCTCGAGAATCCAAACACCCTTAGATGTCCACCGTTGGAGTATAACATTTCTTTTCCTGAGAACCCTTCGGATATCTAAGAATTTCTTCATCGCACTCAGATGTAGTTCGTGTTTCGCCATGAACCGCTCACCATACTCACCGAATATGCAATGTCCGCCCGGTTACAAGGTAATTCAACTTTCCCACCAATTTCCTATATTTGCCCTGATCTTCAACTCACCCGCCCGTGCATTAGTTTGTGAAGGCTAGAAGCTTTTATTATTGCATGTATCATTATGTTGTTATAAGACCAATAATGCTTTATGGATCAAACTGTTTGCCCATTAAAAATAGGAGGAAAGATGAGTGTAGCGAAAATGAGTATGTTACAATTGTCTTGTTGATATCACTAAAAGAAAATATAAGAAATAAGTGCATTCGTAGAGATTAGATATAGCTCGTATCAAGGATAAAAGGAGAGAGTCGATTGAGATGGTTTCGTCATGTATAACGGACTCAACAAAATGCATCGGTTATGAGAATTGATAAGTGTCCAAGGTCCCGACCACTACAACAAGACTGTAGTTTTTGTGAGGGTTGAGGATTAAATTTATATATACTCCCATGCTCTCAGTAGGTTTGGGCGCCTTTCTTACGAACAAAAACCTGGATTCACATAGCAGTATCAATTTATTGTTTAAAATCACCTTTAAATCTGTGCCCAATGAGATTTGAACATTGGTAATGAGGAATGGGAGTGTCGTCGGGCTTGGCATGAAGGGAAGAAGATGGCATTGATGATGATTTGCAGCAGAGGGGAAGAGCTCGTCGAGGGCGTTTACAATCGTAGATGGAACGTGAATAGGAAAGGGGTTTCTGTTCATGATGATGAACAGTTACTGGTTAGTTCAGTCGTGAACAGTGATCGGTTTCTTTTTTTTAATGTCGGAGCCAGCATCTTAATTTAAGGGGACTAACAAAAGATAAAATAAAGATAAGAGATAACTTGGGTAGTTCGGCTTCACACACACATCTAACCTTGGAAATAATAGCTTCACACCTAAAGAGACTCACATGCTTCAAAGAAGATTTCAAATATCATAACCTTCATTCATCAATGTCTAATCCTCATGGAGGATTATATCTTATTATAGTAGGAAACAAAACTTAATACTAAAGATAACGCCAAATCCTGAAATTGTGTCTAATAAAATTGAAAATCAACATACTAAATATCTAACAAAAATCTAAAAATATAAGATCTAAAACTACAAATTTATCAAATAAAATCTCCTAAACTAAGATGAGATAAAATCCTAACTATATTACTCAACATAATCAACCAAATCAGAAATCTTAACTTGTCCTCATCAATGAGGTACTATGGTACCATGTCAAAGGTCTCTCACATCGCACCAAAACTCAAAAGTTGTGCTAAGGGTTGAGGGTTATAATTTTATACACTACCAATAAGATTTTAGTTAATGGGGTAAAGAGGACTAGAGGTAGATCTAAAAGAATTTATTTGAAAGCAATTGAGAAGGATATGCTAATAGTTAAAGAGGAGATGACCCATAATAGAAATAAATGAAGAATAAGATTCATGAAGCCAATCCTAAAAATTTGGGATAAAGGTTTTGTTGTTGTAGTTGTTTGTCATTGTTAGGAGACATCAATTAAAAAATTAAATTAAAAAAACACACATTCCGTTCAATGATATCTTAAACACCATTATGTTTATAGTACTTCATGTATAGTTTAATTCAATATGGACAGAAAATATTGTATTTCCCCAACACCATAGTTAAACAACAAGGATGATGATGCCAATGATGATGATGATGATAACAGTCCATATTATTTCTTAATCAAGTAACTTTCAAGGAGTTGGGTCAAAGTGCATGAGTTTTTTCTGCACAACCATATGTTTGGGCAACCTGCATGCCTGCATAGTTGTTATCCTTTAATGAAGTCTGCTCTCGCCTATAGCCACCTCAGCTAGATATTCTACACTGATTACAGAAGGCTAATATCGTAAGGTCAGCATTATGAGAATCCTGTGAGCCCTTCTGGCTAGAGATGCATAGATGAAATACGTTTGAATAGGGGCAGTCTAAGACAATAATACTGGGAAATCATTCCAGACTAAGTGTGCCAAAATCTCCTACTGAACAAAAGATTATATCTCGTGCTTTCAGTGAAGCACAAGATATAGGTGCAGTAGTAGATGGATATCTATATGCATCTGCACCTCATGCAAGCTATTTCAGAATATGAGAAGTCTATGAACCATAAGTAATTGTGCATAGAAACTAATTGTCCTAGGAAATAAAATCCTTACTATGTGGACCTGCATCCAAAAGAAAGACTTTAAGTTCAAGAGAGATGAAATAAGGCAACAAAATGCACTTTGTCATTTGTACATTGATTTAAGAATATTATACTTCTCAGTTGTTGGCATTTGTGCCTAAGAGATTAATACTGTTTCAAGAGTAGATAACTAGGTGGCCTCAAGTCCAATTAGAAAGACTTTGAGGTCAAGAGATATGAAATAAGCAGACAAAATGCTTTACCTTGATTGTCATGCATATTAATTTAGAAATATGATACTTCTGGCTTGTTGGTATATGTGCCTAAGATATGAATACTGTTTCAAGGTTGGATATTTTCAGTCCACTTAGTCATCTGCCTCTTTCCAAGAAAGGCAATAATAAAAGTTGATCCTTGGCTGCATGGCTTAAAATGTGAGGTGGTCCTTGGTTGATAACTTTGACTTGCATGACAAGAAAATCCAAACTACCTACTTGCCATTAGCCTTGAAGTTTTGTAGTATGGTATCAATCGCTCCTTGGTCAGAAATTTGATAGAAGCTCATGGAGGCTAAATGTTGGCTTGCCAATCGAAAATGTGCACATTTTTTTTCTGAATCTTTCTCGAGTTTACTCATTGACACTATTTTGATGTAAGCTTAGATGATGATGATGGCGAATAAGAAAGAAGATATACTAAACGCTGTGAGGCTAAATGTTGGCTTGCCTATCGAAAATGTGTACTTTTTCTTGTTTGTGAATCCTTCTCAATTTTATTCACTGCACTTTTTTGATGCGAGTGCTTAGATGGTGATGATGATGATGAGAAAGATGATATACCAAAAGGAACTTAGGTCTCGGAAATTGAAAGGTTTCCCATAAACATATGAAAAAGTGTTTTATTCTTTTATTATTAGAAAAAAGGAATGCTATTACAATACAAAATAATGATCTAGATTTGTTACTGACTTAACATAAGAAACGCTATAAAATCAAGAACATAAGCATCATAAAATCACCAGAATCTGAAATAGATGTAACAGTGAAAGAGAACAAGTTTGGAAGTACCTGATTATGATTCTCAACATATACTAGCATCTTATCATTTCTTTGGTGGTTGCTAGTGAGTACACTCACAATCTGTATTAACACATAATATTTAAGTAGTAAATACTGAAGAAATTATAAAGAAGGGTTTTACATCAAAACCACCTTTACTTTTACCCAAATTACTACTTAACCACCTTTAAAGTTTTTTATCAATACCACGCATTTGCTAACATGTTTACAATGTCACACCTATTGCTTTCACCAAAACAATCGAAATGACTATTTTACCCCTACTAAGAGACGTGCTTTGCACGGTCCTATTAATTATAAACTTAAGTGTTTTTCAATATTAGTCCTCCAAATCTTTCATATTTTGAAATTAGTCCCTCAAATCCCTCCCCCCACTCTCAACCATGAATCTCCTAAGTCCTAACCCAACTTCCCAAACCCTAGCCCATTCCCAAACCCTAATTCCCAATCCCCAAACCCTAACCTCATCTCCCCTCAATCTCCTCCCTCCCTTCCACCAAGGAAAACCCCTACTCCTCCCCCAAACCCTAACCTCACCTCCCTTCAATCTTCCCTCCCTCCCCCACACCCGATTTGGGACTAATTTCAAAATATGATGATTTTGAGGTCTAATATCAAAACATGAAAGAGGACTAAAATTGAAAAAATCTTTTTTTTATAATTAATGGACAAACATGCTTTGCATGTGTTTGAGGGTGTTTGTCATTTCACCTGCTTTTTGAGTTAAAACCAATAGGTGTGACATTGCAAATATGTTAGCAAATAAATGTGGTATTGAGGAAAAACTTTAAAGGTGGTAAGTAGCAATTTGGGTAAAAGTAGAGGTGGTTTTGATGTAAAACCTATAAAGAATTCTCGGACATAAAACAACAAAAATTATATGACAGCTACTCAAGCTTTACATATCAACAAACAGATTTATCATTCATTTATAAAGAATATAGAAGAATGAAACATACCAAAGATCAAAATAATCTATGGGGCTATTTGGTTCAAAAAATTTTGGCATTTGGGGTGGATTTGAAATTCTTGGAACAAAAAGAGTCTCCTTTTCATTTATGAGATTCCATATATGGTATTTGTTTAAAACAATTTGGCATTAGGTATATATAAAATGAAAAGGTAGGAACTTTTGGTTTTGCCAAATCCTACAATTTGAGAGGATTTGCCAAATCCTAAAAATTTTGGCATTAGGTATCCATTCACTTTCTACTTTTCTATATTTTTGGGTTTGAACCAAACAAGAAATTTCAAATTTTAGGTTTTGCTTTCCTATAATCATGTTGAACCAAATAAAAATTAGGAATTCAAAGGCATGCATAAAACCTATGGATTTTAAATTCTTGATGAGATTCTAAATCCTATAATTTTAGGATTTGAACCAAACAGCCCCTACATTGATTTTGTTGTATTGTAAAAGTTGTTTTACATCAAGTTTTATTAAAATAGAATATAATTACATAATTTATAGGAATAAACAATTTCTCTAACTTCTCTAATATATTAACTATTCTAAACATTCCTCAGTGAGCATATATATATCCATATTGTTAGATAAAGCGAAAATCTTTTCCTAGATAGTGATTTAGTGAAAAAAAATATATCACCAATCTGATCATTCGAACTCAGAAAGAGAGTGACAACCTTCTTGCTTTCCACCATATTACAAATGAAGTGATAATCATCTATACTTTGATTGTCGTTAAAGACTGAATTATAAGCACTCTGATTGTGAACTTTGATCATCACAACACATTTCGTAGTTTGATATAGAAACACGTCATCACTGAAATAAGATACTAAACTCACATCATCGCAAACTATGAGCCACATCGCGATATTCAGCTAAAAACTAGACTCAGAACAATAATCTGTTTCTTATTCGCCAAGTCACCATATTCCCACAAATGAAAGTGCAATAGCAACTAATAGAGCAACAATCAAAAAGGATCATCTACCCAACCACATCGAATAGCCAACAACATCAAGATGAACTGAAGGACGAAAAGAAACCCTGCTATTGTAATACTGCACCTCAATGAAGATGATGTGAGGCCTGAATACATCTACTCAAACGACCAACAGAAAATGTAATGGTACGACAAGCTATCATCAAATATTTCAGACTCTCAATCAACCTACGATATCTTCTAGATCAGTCAGAAGGATCAAACATCACCCAAATTCTTTATCAAGGGAAATAACAGGATCTATCAGAGTATTGATAAGTTTAGATCCAAACATACAAATCTCTTGGTAAATCAATGATGCTTCTGTTGCGATAGAGAGATCTTTTGATGACTGTATAACCTATATCCCAAAAAATACTACAAAAATACAACATTCTCCATATAAAATGAGAGATCTAATATCACTTCAAAACAATGCATCCTTATGATAATCACAGTCAGAGACTCGAATGATATCATCATTCATCAACATAACTAAAGATGTAATTTAGAGAGCTCAAAACCGAGGCTTCTCAGAGGTCTTTATTTATAGAGTTCGGTGTGTACATTTTACATATAGGTCCATATCAAATATATATTTGCATATTCTTAACACTCCTCAAACTGAGCATATATGTCATACATGCCTTTGTTACATATAAATTGCACACGTGGTTTCCCTAATGGCTTGGTGAGAATATCCGCTAGCCGATCCCTCAAGCAACATGTCTGGTCTCAATATTTTTCTCGCTCCACAACTTGGTTATTTATACAATATGACAATCCACTTCAATGTGTTTAGTCCTCTCATGAAAGACTGGATTGTTTGCAATATGGAGTGTCACGGTTGTCACAATATAGCCGCATGGGAGAAGTCGGGTCACATCCTAACTCCTTTAATAGTCGTTGTATCCAAATCATCTCAAGTAATGTCACCATAGCACGATACTGACTCTCGACTTGATCTAGACACAAATGCTCAAGCTTTACTTTTCCATGAGACCGGATTCCTCCTACAAACACACAATATCCAGTGGTTGATCTTCTATCGCCAGGATCGTGCCCAATCAAGATCTCGAGAATCCAAACACCCTTAGATGTCCACCGTTGAGTATAATTTTTTTCCTGAGAACCCGGATATCTAAGAATTTCTTCATCGCACTCAGATGTAGTTCGTGTTTCGCCATGAACCGCTCACCATACTCACCGAATATGCAATGTCCGCCCGGTTACAGAAGGTAATTCAACTTTCCCACCACCTATATTTGCTCTGATCTTCAACTCACCCGCCCGTGCATTAGTTTGTGATTAGGGTCCATGGAACCACCGGTTTGCACCCAAGAAGCCCTACTTGATAGCACATCCAATGTATATTTTTACGAGACATGAAGATCCTTTAGTAGACTCGGCTATCTCAATGCCCAAGAAATGGAGATCCCCAAGTCTTTCGCTTGAAAATGCCGTTGTATGAATTTTTTCAAAGCATAGATCTTTGATGCATCATCACCCGTGATAACAATGTCATCAACATAAACCACCGTAATTCTTTCCTCGCTTGATTGCTAAAGAACACGAGTAATCGCCGAAGCTGCGTTGAGGCCAAACTCCTGCACTACCGCGAACTTGCCAACCATGAGGAGACTGCTTAAGACCATATAATGCTCTTCGTGACGACTTTGCCAGACTCCGAAAGCAACAAACCCGTGAGGTTGCTCCATATATACCTCTTCCTCGAGCATCCCATGCAAGAATGCATTCTTCACATCAAGTCGAGAGAGGCCATAGTGAGAAGCAAGGGAGATGAGAAGGCGACCAAGTCATCTTTGCAACGTGAGAGAGTCTCTATAGTCGATGCCATATGTTTGAGAGTACCTTGGAACACGTGACGCTTTGAGAGGCAGAAAGGGAGCCATCTCGATTCGGTTTGACAAGAATACCCATTTACATCCAACTATCTTCTTCCCAGAGGAAGACCCACAAGCTCCCGTGTCGATTATCTTTAGGCTTGCATTTCTTCTTGCATCACGCCTTCCAACCCGATGAGACGAGCTTCACCAAGACTTGGGAATGTTGTGAGAATCCATGGATGTAACAAAGGTGCGATAAGGTGAAGATAAGTGTGAGACTGTAACAAAGTTGGCAATAGTAGTGTCGTGGTACAAATACGCACTTTATGGCGAGCAATAGGGAGATCATCGATGAAGAAGACGCATCGTGAGTTGGAAGTACCGTGAGTTGGAACAAAGCAGCAGAGGTCAAGCAACCGAGAGTAGGTAAATGTTGGGACGCCGAAAGTGTAGACTTTCACCGAAAGTAGGTAGTTGTTCAAGGCACACTATTTGATGCATGCTCACACCAGAAATAAAATCTCCTAAACTAAGATGAGATAAAATCCTAACTATATTACTCAACATAATCAACCAAATCAGCAAATCTTAACTTGTCCTGCATCAATGAGGTACTATGGTACCATGTCAAAGGTCTCTGCCACTGCACCAAAACTCAAAAGTTGTGCTAAGGGTTGAGGGTTATAATTTTATACACTACCAATAAGATTTTAGTTAATGGGGTAAAGAGGACTAGAGGTAGATCTAAAAGAATTTATTTGAAAGCAATTGAGAAGGATATGCTAATAGTTAACAGAGGAGATGACCCATAATAGAAATAAATGAAGAATAAGATTCATGAAGCCAATCCTAAAAATTTGGGATAAAGGTTTTGTTGTTGTAGTTGTTTGTCATTGTTAGGAGACATCAATTAAAAAATTAAATTAAAAAAAAAACACACATTCCGTTCAATGATATCTTAAACACCATTATGTTTATAGTACTTCATGTATAGTTTAATTCAATATGGACAGAAAATATTGTATTTCCCCCAACACCATAGTTAAACAACAAGGATGATGATGCCAATGATGATGATGATGATAACAGTCCATATTATTTCTTAATCAAGTAACTTTCAAGGAGTTGGGTCAAAGTGCATGAGTTTTTTCTGCACAACCATATGTTTGGGCAACCTGCATGCCTGCATAGTTGTTATCCTTTAATGAAGTCTGCTCTCGCCTATAGCCACCTCAGCTAGATATTCTACACTGATTACAGAAGGCTAATATCGTAAGGTCAGCATTATGAGAATCCTGTGAGCCCTTCTGGCTAGAGATGCATAGATGAAATACGCTTGAATAGGGCAGTCTAAGACAATAATACTGGGAAATCATTCCAGACTAAGTGTGCCAAAATCTCCTACTGAACAAAGATTATATCTCGTGCTTTCAGTGAAGCACAAGATATAGGTGCAGTAGTAGATGGATATCTATATGCATCTGCACCTCATGCAAGCTATTTCAGAATATGAGAAGTCTATGAACCATAAGTAATTGTGCATAGAAACTAATTGTCCTAGGAAATAAAATCCTTACTATGTGGACCTGCATCCAAAAGAAAGACTTTAAGTTCAAGAGAGATGAAATAAGGCAACAAAATGCACTTTGTCATTTGTACATTGATTTAAGAATATTATACTTCTCAGTTGTTGGCATTTGTGCCTAAGAGATTAATACTGTTTCAAGAGTAGATAACTAGGTGGCCTCAAGTCCAATTAGAAAGACTTTGAGGTCAAGAGATATGAAATAAGCAGACAAAATGCGCTTTACCTTGATTGTCATGCGTACATTAATTTAGAAATATGATACTTCTGGCTTGTTGGTATATGTGCCTAAGATATGAATACTGTTTCAAGGTTGGATATTTTCAGTCCACTTAGTCATCTGCCTCTTTCCCGAAGAAAGGCAATAATAAAAGTTGATCCTTGGCTGCATGGCTTAAAAATGTGAGGTGGTCCTTGGTTGATAACTTTGACTTGCATGACAAGAAAATCCAAACTACCTACTTGCCATTAGCCTTGAAGTTTTGTAGTATGGTATCAATCGTTCCTTGGTCAGAAATTTGATAGAAGCTCATGGAGGCTAAATGTTGGCTTGCCAATCAAAATGTGCACAGCTTTCCTTTTTCTGAATCTTTCTCGAGTTTACTCATTGACACTATTTTGATGTAAGCTTAGATGATGATGATGGCATTTGGAGAAAGAAGATATACTAAACGCTGTGAGGCTAAATGTTGGCTTGCCTATCGAAAATGTGTACTTTTTTCTTGTTTGTGAATCCTTCTCAATTTTATTCACTGCACTATTTTGATGCAGTAAGCTTAGATGGTGATGATGATGATGAGAAAGATGATATACCAAAAGGAACTTAGGTCTCGAAATTGAAAGGTTTCCATAAACATATGAAAAAGTGTTTTATTCTTTTATTATTAGAAAAAGGAATGCTATTACAATACAAAATAATGATCTAGATTTGTTACTGACTTAACATAAGAAACGCTATAAAATCAAGAACATAAGCATCATAAAATCACCAGAATCTGAAATAGATGTAACAGTGAAAGAGAACAAGTTTGGAAGTACCTGATTATGATTCTCAACATATACTAGCATCTTATCATTTCTTTGGTGGTTGCTAGTGAGTACACTCACAATCTGTATTAACACATAATATTTAAGTAGTAAATACTGAAGAAATTATAAAGAAGGGTTTTTACATCAAAACCACCTTTACTTTTACCCAAATTACTACTTAACCACCTTTAAAGTTTTTTTTTTATCAATACCACGTTTACTTGCTAACATGTTTACAATGTCACACCTATTGCAGTTTTCAGCCCAAAAAACAATCGAAATGACTATTTTACCCCTACTAAGAGACGTGCTTTGCACGTGTCCTAATTAATTATAAACTTAAGTGTTTTTTCAATATTAGTCCTCCAAATCTTTCATATTTTGAAATTAGTCCCTCAAATCCCTCCCCCCCCCCCACTCTCTCAACCATGAATCTCCTAAGTCCTAACCCAACTTCCCAAACCCTAGCCCAATTCCCAAACCCTAATTCCCAATCCCCAAACCCTAACCTCATCTCCCCTCAATCCTCCTCCCTCCTTCCAGTCCAAGGAAAAAAAACCCCTACTCCTCCCCCAAACCCTAACCTCACCTCCCTTCAATCTTCCCTCCCTCCCCTCACACCGATTTGGGGGACTAATTTCAAAATATGATGATTTTGAGGTCTAATATCAAAACATGAAAGATTTGGTGGACTAAAATTGAAAAAAAATCTTTATTTTTTATAATTAACTGGACAAACATGCTTTGCATGTGTTTGGGGTGAGGGTATGTTTGTCATTTCACCTGTTTTTTGAGCTGAAAACTGCAATAGGTGTGACATTGCAAATATGTTAGCAAATAAATGTGGTATTGAGGAAAAAAACTTTAAAGGTGGTAAGTAGCAATTTGGGTAAAAGTAGAGGTGGTTTTGATGTAAAAACCTATAAAGAATTCTCAGACATAAAACAACAGAAACATTATATGACAGTTCAGTCTCAAGCTTTACATATCAACAAACAGGATTTATCATTCATTTATAAAGAATATAGAAGCACGAAACATACCAAAGATCAAAATAATCTATGGGGCTATTTGGTTCAACAAAAATTTTGGCATTTGGGGTGGATTTGAAATTCTTGGAACAAAAAGAGTCTCCTTTTCATTTATGAGATTCCATATATGGTATTTGTTTCGAAAACAATTTGGCATTAGGTATATATAAAATGAAAAAAGGTAGGAACTTTTGGGTTTTGCCAAATCCTACAATTTGGAGAGGATTTGCCAAATCCTAAAAATTTTGGCATTAGGTATCCATTCACTTTCTACTTTTCTATATTTTTGGGTTTGAACCAAACAAGAAATTTCAAATTTTAGGTTTTGCTTTCCTATAATCATGTTGAACCAAATAAAAAATTAGGAATTCAAAGGCATGCATAAAAACCTATGGATTTTAAATTCTTGATGAGATTCTAAATCCTATAATTTTAGGATTTGAACCAAACAGCCCCTACATTGATTTTGTTGTATTGTAAAAGTTGTTTGGCGCGATCAAGTTTTATTAAAATAGAATATAATTACATAATTTATAGGAATAAACAATTTTCTCTAACTTCTCTAATATATTAACTATTCTAAACATTCCTCAGTGAGCATATATATATCCATATTGTTAGATAAAGCGAAAATCTTTTCCTAGATAGTGATTTAGTGAAAAAAAAAATATATCACCAATCTGATCATTCGAACTCAGAAAGAGAGTGACAACCTTCTTGCTTTCCACCATATTACAAATGAAGTGATAATCATCTATACTTTGATTGTCTCGTTAAAGACTGAATTATAAGCACTCTGATTGTGAACTTTGATCATCACAACACATTTCCGTAGTTTGATATAGAAACACGTCATCACTGAAATAAGATACTAAACTCACATCATCGTGCAAACTATGAGCCACATCGCGATATTCAGCTAAAAAACTAGACTCAGAACAATAATCTGTTTCTTATTCGCCAAGTCACCATATTCCCACAAATGAAAGTGCAATAGCAACTAATAGAGCAACAATCAAAAGGATCATCTACCCAACCACATCGGAATAGCCAACAACATCAAGATGAACTGAAGGGCGAAAAGAAACCCTGCTATTGTAATACTGCACCTCAATGAAGATGATGTGAGGCCTGAATACATCTACTCAAGCGACCAACAGAAAATGTAATGGTGCGACAAGCTATCATCAAATATTTCAGACTCTCAATCAACCTACGATATCTTCTAGATCAGTCAGAAGGATCAAACATCACCCAAATTCTTTATCAAGGAAATAACAGGATCTATCAGAGTATTGATAAGTTTAGATCCAAACATACAAATCTCTTGGTAAATCAATGATGCTTCTGTTGCGATAGAGAGATCTTTTGATGACTGTATAACCTATATCCCAAAAAATACTACAAAAATACAACATTCTCCATATAAAATGAGAGATCTAATATCACTTCAAAACAATGCATCCTTATGATAATCACAGTCAGAGACTCAGAATGATATCATCATTCATCAACATAACTGTAAAAGATGTAATTTAGAGAGCTCAAAAAACTGAGGCTTCTCTGTAGGTCTTTATTTATAGAGTTCAGGGTGTGTACATTTTACATATAGGTCCATATCAAATATATATTTGCATATTCTTAACATTCTCAAACCGAGCATATATGTCATACATGCCCGTTTGTTACATATAAATTGCACACGTGGTTTCCCTAATGGCTTGGTGAGAATATCTGCTAGCTGATCTCCTGAAGCAACATGTCGGGTCTCAATATTTTTCTGTTCCACAACTTGGTTACGCACAATATGACAATCCACTTCAATGTGTTTAGTCCTCTCATGAAAGACTGGATTGTTTGCAATATGGAGTCTTTGCACGGTTGTCACAATATAGCCGCATGGGAGAAGTCGGTCACATCCTAACTCCTTTAATAGTCGTTGTATCCAAATCATCTCAAGTAATGTCACCATAGCACGATACTCCATCACTTGATCTACACAACCGTCAAGCTTTTCTTACTTTTCCATGAGACCGATTCCTCCTACAAACACACAATATCCTCGTGGTTGATCTTCTATCGCCAGGGATCGTGCCCAATCAAGATCTCGAGAATCCAAACACCCTTAGATGTCCACCGTTGGAGTATAACATTTCTTTTCCTGAGAACCCTTCAGATATCTAAGAATTCTCATCGCACTCCGGATGTGTAGTTCGTGGTTCTCGCCATGAACTGCTCACCATACTCACCGAATATGCAATGTCCGCCCGTTACAGAAGGTAATTCAACTTTCCCACCAATTTCCTATATTTGCCCTGATCTTCAACTCACCCCGCCCGTGCATTAGTTTGTGATTAGGGTCCATGGAGCATCCACGGTTTGCACCCAAGAAGCCCTACTTGATAGCACATCCAATGTATATTTTTTCGAGACATGAAGATCCCTTAGTAGACCCGCTATCTCAATGCCCAAGAAATAGTGGAGATCCCCCAAGTCTTTCGTTTGAAAATGCTGTTGTATGAATTTTTTCAAAGCATAGATCTTTGATGCATCATCACCCGTGATAACAATGTCATCAACATAAACCACCGTAATTCTTTTCCCCGCTTGATTGCGAAGAACACGAGTAATCGCCGAGTTGGAGGCCAAACTCCTCACTACCGCGAACTTGCCAAACCATGCGCCAGGAGACTGCTTAAGACCATATAATGCTCTCTTCAGTGACGACTTTGCCGACTCGAAAGCAACAAACCCGTGAGGTTGCTCCATATATACCTCTTCCTCGAGCATCCCATGCAAGAATGCATTCTTCACATCAAGCTGATAGAGAGGCCATGCATAGTGAGAAGCAAGGGAGATGAGAAGGCGCACTGAAGTCATCTTTGCAACAGGAGAGAGTCTCTACATAGTCGATGCCATATGTTTGAGAGTACCCTTTGGCGACCAGACGGGCTTTGAGGCGAAAGGGAGCCATCCGGATTCGGCTTTGACAAGAATACCCATTTACATCCAACTATCTTCTTCCCAGAGGAAGACCCACAAGCTCCCGTGTCCGATTATCTTTAGGGCTTGCATTTCTTCTTGCATCACGCCTTCCAACCCGATGAGACAGAGCTTCACCAAGACTTGGGAATGTTGTGAGAATCCATGGATGTAACAAAGGTGCGATAAGGTGAAGATAAGTGTGAGATCAGAACAAAGTTGGCAATAGGGTGTAAATGTACGGCTACAGTACCTGCGAAGAGCAATAGGAGATCATCGATGAAGAAGACGCACTGTGAGTTGGAAGTACCGGGGAGTTGGAGCAGCTGATGATGGTTAGCCGGGAGGTAAGTTTGGGGTAGTAGGCTGCTTGGGGCGTCGAGTGTAGACTTTCACCGAGTGTCGATGAATAGGTAGTTGTTCAAGGCACACTATTTGATGGGCGTTCATCACCGTAGATGAGGAGGTTATGGGTACAAGAAATGTATCTTCATCATCATCATTTGTCTCTGTTCAAATATATTTCTTATTTTGGGTAGAGAAGTATGAAGTGTTGTCAAAAATGTTACATCCATGACACAAATATTTTTCGTGTAAGGGGACAATAACACTTATATCCTTTTGTGTTCGAGAATATCCTAGAAATACATATTTTATGGCACGAGGATCAAGTTTAGATTTATTTGGATGGTTATTATGCACAAAACACAATCAAAATGTGAAGAGGAAGTGGAAAGGCCGGTTTGGATGGATAAAGCATGGAGATGGGGTTTTACCATCCAAAACAAGAGAAGGTGTGCGATTAATCGATGACAAGCGCTAGGACCGCATCCCCAATCTTGTTTGAGCATATTCATGTGAATTAGTAGAGTACGAGCAATTTTTAGTAAGTGTTGATTTTTACGCTCGCCACGCCATTTTGTTGAGGTGTGTAATGACAGATGATCGATGAATAATACCGTGGGTGGTCAAAAATTGATCAAACTCATGGTTAAAGTACTCTTTGCATTGTCGATCTAAAAATTTTTATTTGCAAACCAAATTGGGTATGAATTTTAACAAAAATGTTTGAAATGCGAAGAACTTCGATCGTTCTTTCATTAAATAAATCCATGTAGCACGTGAATAATCATCAATAAATAAAACATAGTACCAAAACCAAACAGAGAATCAGTGGAACAAGGTCCCCATACGCCGAATGCACAAGTTCAAACAAATGACTAGACCGATTATTGACTCTAGACGGATAAGGCATTCGTGATGCTTTCCATCGACATGACTCACAAATTCAAACTACTAAGGCTCAAATTAGGAGCTAATTTTCGTAAAGACTCTAATGATGGATGACCTAGCTTACAGTGCATTTCAAAAATAGTACCTTTACCGCTGACACATGTCGTAGGTCCATGCTGGCCATCCAAATAGTACAGACCACCTGCCTCACTCACTGTGCGAATCGTCCATTTGGGTTCCAAGTTCTGAAAGACACATCGATCGAGGAAAGAATGTTCTTGGCGATTAATAAAGCTTTAGTAATTTTACTAATAGACAGCAGATTACATGGAAATTTTGGAACATGTAAGACAGAAGATAATGATAAGAGTGATGAAGCTTGTGTAGTGCTGACACCACAAACTTTGGATTTTGATCCATCAGCTAAAGTGATATCTGGAAATGAGCTAATGAGTTTCATAGATGTCAAGATACCTGAATTCCCAATCATGTGGTCAGTAGCACCTGAATCGATAATCCAAGTAGTAGGAGATGATGTTAAAGAAAGACAAGCAAAGGAATTACCTGAATTGGCGATTGTGGCAGTCGGAGTAGTAGATATCAAGGATGAGTTCTGCAATTGAAGGAACATCTGGTACCGTGCATACTCATCGTCGGATATAGTAACTCCAGAGCTACTCGCAGTAGCTTGAGTCAAGAAGAAGGCCGTGGTGTACTCTCGGAAGTGGTCGCAACATGAGCTGAAGGCTTGAAGCGACCTCGCAAAGAACGGACAATTGTACTTGGTGTGACCCTCCTTCTTGCGATGTCGGCAATAGATGGGTCCACCACTGCTTCGATGTAAGACCCTCCAAGGCGGCCTCCATTCGTCCTCCTCTCCCACCACACTGGAAAACCTCCGCGTCCTCACGGTAGTGTAAGGCTGCTAAAGCCGTGCGAGGAGTCCAGCGAATGCGATGAGAGCCATCGGGAAAGGACCGCCAAGAAACCGTAAGTCTCAAAGAAAAGAGTTAGCGAGAACTTCCAAGTATCGTGGACGTCTTTGAAGAAATTCTGTGGGACTCCACCTAAGAAATACAGACCGCCATCCGCTCTCTCTCCGCATCTGCTGAATATCATTGGTAATAGGGAACAGGGTATTCCACTCTTCATGCAATCGTCGAAATTCGGAATAGAAATCTTTCCAAGTGCGGTCCCCTTTCTGGACCCGGGTCATCTCCTGGTGGATGTCATAAGCTCGGGAGAGATTACCCTTTCCAGAGTAGAGTACTGCAAGGTAGTCCCAGAGCTCCTTTGCAGTCTTGGTGTGAAGCACCATATCTTGAATACTGGTCTCCATGGCGTTGAGAAGCTGGGTGTAGATAATGGCATCATCTCCTTCCCCGTCCTCTGTGAGTTCTGAGAGGCGGCTCCTTAAATATGTGGTGCTTCTTCCTCCTACCCTTCAAACTCATCTCAACAATAGTCTTCCATTGCATGTAGTTGTTTCCATCCAACTTACGGTCTGTAAGTTTAGAAGAAACAACTTCCTGAACACCGGAGTTGGGTTTGGTATCATCCGAATCAGCCATATCAACAAACAAACTATCCCAAATACACACCCAAGTAACGAATCTCGAACAAATCCCCAAATACCACCTAGATACCAAACCCCACAAACAGATCAAAATAGAAACAGGATCTAATTTATCATATCAAGGGAGTGTAGAAAATTTCGATAGCACCTCCGGTACACAAAGGGCACAACAGGAGAGCTAGATCGCAATAAAAATTCTCATCTCACCAAGGAAACAAGAATCGGAAGCAAATATCTCAACAAAGTGGGATATTTACTCTTCCTCTCATCAGTTCTAGGACTGACCTATCGAGGGAACCTAAGAGCTATTACAAATCACACAGATGAGAATAGTAGAAAAAATAATAATTTTTTTTTTGTTTTTTTTTGTGCTTTTTTCTTTTCTTTTCTTTTCTTTTCACTGGCGGCTAGGTGGGTGTGAACTCAAACCCGATTAGGGTTCGGAGCCAAAGCCGACTCTGCCGAGTTTGAAAGCGGCAATGAGTGGCGTGGAGTCCAGATGGTGTCGTCGAGGTCGGAGATGGCAAAGAAGGTCGACGATGGCAACGAGGTCGAAAGCAATGGTAGCTGAGATTCAAGATGATGAGATCGGAGATACTGGCGGAGTTTGAAGACGACCACGACGATGAGATCTGAGGGCGGAGATGCTGATGGAGGTCGACGATGATGACGACAACAAGATCGAAAAAGCGGGCGTAGGATCTCGAACATTGAAACAGCAACGATAAGCAGATGAAGCGGTAGCTGAATCGAAAAGCGAGTGGCGTTGGGTTCGGGGCAATATGAGGATCTCGTGGTGGCAGCGGAGAAGAGGGTGAACAGAGGAAGAAGAAGATGAACAGTAAGGTTTTCTTTTTTTTTTTCCTTTTTTTTCGGCTGATCTAGGGTTTAGGTGGGGGTGATAAACTAGGGTTTTGGTGGAGGCTCTGATACCATGTAAAAGATGTAATTTAGAGAGCTCAAAAAACTGAGGCTTCTCTGTAGGTCTTTATTTATAGAGTTCAGGGTGTGTACATTTTACATATAGGTCCATATCAAATATATATTTACATATTCTTAACAATAACCAACACAGTTGTCCTCCCAGTCACAATGGTAAGCCTTCACCTCAAGACAATGGACCTTTCAGTGTTCCAGAACGCATCAATAACAATGCTTACAAGATAGAGTTTCCTAGGGACTATGGTGTATATGCTACTTTTAATGTCAACGACTTATCTCCCTAGTATGAAGATGAGAAAGGCCTAGATTCGCAACAAGTCTTCTCCACCCGGGGAAGAATGATGTAGGTGCACACTTTCAGTTTCTTAATTTGGAAAAAGAAGGACCAGGGTCATTTCCTATTAACTAGACAGCTTGTGCAACAACGTTTTGGCCATAATATTCTCTAGAAGATTTCCAATGACTCCATTTCAAGTGCCGGAAAGCAGACTCAGCGCTCTTGCCAATGGTATACAATTTGAAGGAGATTCCATCAGTCAAGTCATCCAGACTTGTACAGAAAGACGAATGAAGTTTCTAGATTGCTTATTCATCAGTATTTAGTTAATGTGTATGGGATAAACTTATGCATATATAACTTATTTGTCATCCAAGTCATCCAGATGTGTAGTTAGTGTTAGTAAGATAATGTGCAACTTACATTTAAACACTCCCCAAAAGAAGAAGAAAAGTATAATCTTATCACATATCCACTCTAAAGTTTCATCAACAGTCGACACCTCCCACTTAAAATTTCATTTTGATTAGCATCAAGCATTTTAGAGTTTTTTATGGAAAGTCGAACTATTTCCTCTTTAGGAAAGACCTTCCCATCCAAACAGTAGCAAACTCTGTTTTACCCCTCTAGACCTGATTCTCAAACAATAAACACACATGTAAGTTGTAACAGAAACAATTGTCAGGAAAAACTCATAAGAAAGAAAATGTTGTAAAAACAAAAATGAATGGTTGTACAGAAGTCAACAAACTGAATCTTTAAATATTATACAACTGGAAAGGCAGAGAGACCTTATTCATGCTCCAATCCCGTTCAGGAACACTTTGAAGAAGCCACAACCACATCTGTGACACAGAAACATTGACCCAGTAATCAAATCCCAATCCCCCTTGAGTGGTTAACTCACATAATCCAGGATAAACTGTTGCCTGCATTGAGAAGAAATAATTCACATGTTATGCGAGCCCAATTCATTACCATGTACATTCTCAACAGAAAAACAAAAGACACCAAAACCAAAAAAAAAGCTCTGGAAAGCTCATAATGATGACTATGCATCCAATTGAACAGTCTACAACGAAGTAATAAAGATTACCAGAGTAACTATCATACTATTGTGAACTCGCATGCGCGCGCACAAACTTTATGAACCAAGAACTCAAGATAAAACATTAAACATTGAGAGAATAAGCATAAGATATATGAACATTTTAACTTTTCAATCTTTTACTTTGCATTAAAAGGATAAAAAAGAGAACCAGCCTGCTATAATGGTTTCAGTAACAGCATACAACTCTTCCATGTATAATGAAGAACTAATGTGCTACAGAAGACAAAAAAGGATAATATTCAGTGGTTTCTTAATCATACACCAATGCTATTAACATCTCATAGAGCAAACTTCCTCTCAATAAAGAATACATCAATCAACTAGAATGGGAGAAAATCTGTTGTGACATAGAAATAAGCACGTATTAATCACATTCAACTGGTTGACACGTGTTTCAAGCAAACTACAGCCCAACTCAACCCAGACAGGCCAAGAAAGGAGTCGTCCCTTCTCGTCAGGCCGAGACAGGCGTCCTTTCTCGCCAGGCCGAGACCAGAGGCGTCCCTTCTCCCCAGGCTGAGTCGAAAGGAGGCGTCCCTTCTCACCAGGAAGCGTCCCTTCTCACCAGGCCGAGTCGTCCCCAACACAAGGCCGGGTCGAGAACTTTCGAAGCCGAGTAAAAAGACGTCATTTGTCGCCAGGCCGAGACAGTGACCCTTCTCGCCAGGTCGAATCGTCCCTCCTCGTCAGGCAGAGACAGACGACCCTTCTCACCAGGCCGAGTTGTCCCTTCTCACCAAGAGGCTTCCCTTCTTGTCAGGCCGAGTCGTCCCTCTCTTGCTAGGTCAGTCGATGGTCGTTCGAACCCCCGTGACCAATCACCATCACATTAAATGCACTGTCAGAAATCATCATTGCTCCAGCCCCAAAGGTCTTTATGACTCATCAGACTCAGTCAGCACCACGCATCCTCTGTCACCAACGCATTAATCACAAGGGTGATTCATGCCACCCACAGCCGACACATGTAAAGTAACTACTGACTAAACTGTCTGCTTGGACTCGACCGAAATTACAAAATTGCCCCTATGGACCTACTACAAAGAGAGGCACTGTCTGCAGCACAAAGATAAGCAATCTCTTGCTTAAAAATACACTATCTCCATACTTCTCCACTCAAGCTTATTACTGACTTGATCGTCGGAGGAATCACCGGAGAACCCAACTCCGGTCCTCTAACATGTTGCAGTTTTGCGAGGTCCAAAAGTCTATTGGGGATCAGCCATCAAAGGAGGTCAAGGAACCCCAACCTCTTCAAGATCATCCTCAAACCCCGTTGTTGAGAACTTTGACATCAACAACATCCATTGTAGAACAATGAGCAAATAACCAGACAAGATGAAGTCATTGAAATATTAGTGAGCTGTAAAAATATTTCAACTACCTTTCACTAAAAAATTACCATAACAAATAAATAAATGACGCCTATAAGACAATTCAAGCAAACACGGCATGAGAAGATGTGAACTATTGAAATGTGAAACATAATGGTTAAAACTAACTTACATCTTCTGCAATTGTTATAATATCTGGATGAAGTTCATGGAGCATCTCATTAGCTAAAATTAGATATATCAAAGCATCTCTATCAACATATTGATTGTAATACCTGTGGATGGAAAAGAATAACTGTCAGTGAGCCATAACTGATTATTAACATTAAAGTTTAAATGAATACTGAAAGATATTCCAAAACTAAGGTCATAGAATGTGGATTTTATGAACTTATTAAATAAAATATTAGATCAATACACAACTAAAAAGAAAAGAAAGAGATAATCCCCATAAATAGGATGAATCATGAAAATGTCTATCCCATTAACACATCTTAAACTTTCCATGAATCAACTAACAGATTATTATCTCAAGTTTACAAGAGAATGGAGATTTATCTAATTTAGTAACCGCTTATGAGGTAATATCAGTGTTATCAATCACGCCAAGCTGTAAGAAGCAGTCTCTTTACGCTGCACATCTATAAGGCGCATTGATGCGCTACCGAAAGTGAAGCAAGGCACACGCCACACATAATTTTTCAAAATGGGTAATCAAGCACGAAAGAACATGTTTATTTATTTTCACATAAAAATATGTCAAATAATATCTATTATGAAATCATAAAATAAGCTTTAAATTTCTAATACTAACACATTCAACGTAGAGCGTAGTTCATAAATTTTCAAATCAAAAAATCAAGACTAACATTGAAGCAAAACTTATGGTCCTCAATCGAGCTACTATAAAGGCCTAACGATTTTATTTTGCCTTTTGGGATATGGGTTATCGGGTATAAAAACCCAATTGAAATGTTAAAGAATAAAACTATGTGAAGTTATGCCTAGCATGCACTCTACGTGAATCACATATCACTTGCGAGGCGCAAAATGCGCTGCTGCATCAAATGGGGGGCTCTACGCTATTGCCCTGCACCATAGGGCGCATGAGGCACAATGAGGCATGCGCCTTTAAAAACACTGGGTAATATAGCTAGAAGAGGATGATAATCGAAGAACAGTTAAAAACCAGGATTCCCTGAACGGATGTTGCAGTTTAAGCCACTATATAGTACACTTCATCCAATCCTTGGCTTCTTAAGACTGTTCTGTCATAGCAACAAATTTTTCTTTGAATTCAAACTGGAGTCACTAGAACAACTTTCAGGGTGCCAATAATGCTTGTTATTATGTCTGGTATATACACAGAGAAACTAGAGAACTGCCATACAGGACTGCAAGATGTTTCGTAAGACCTAGGTTCTGAGAATGGTCTTCATTTGTTTTCTTCAGCACATCTTCCTCCACGGTTATTTCAATAGTTTGACACTCTAGAGAATGTAGGAGAACCTTCAAAAGGGCCACTGCAAACAGTGAATCTATCAAGAACCACATCTAGTAGTGCCACTAAAGTCAACTGTATTAAGTTGTACGCTCATGATGGATGAGCCAGAGGAAGTCCCTTGCAGCAGTTCTCTCAAATTGGCAACATTATTAAGGATTATTTTTTTAGGATAACCAAGCAAGAATACTTGAAGCTTCACAATTAACAAGAAAGAAAGTGGAATTTAAACAATCAAACATACAGTCTTTGTTTTTACTAGGTAACAATAGCCATGATATCAGTCTATAGAAATGAAGAGTTACACATCCTAAATTTATTCTTGCAACTAGGATTAAGTTCCTTTACAGAGAACACTTTCTTAGTTCAGAAGATAATAATTAGAATAAAACAGAAGTTTGATCCACACTTTCATCTCCAAAAAAATATTCAAAATGAATAAAAACAACTAAATTTATTTTATGCATCACGATAATAATGACGAAATTGCACAAAATATTTCAGTCATCCCTCAATGGAGTCATATCAGTTCATGTCTGAATCTAGTTTTCGCTTCAGTAAGGGATCTACACTAAAAAAACCTTTTTTTTACTTTTAATTGGTATTTATACCTTTATGTTCGTGACAGAGATGCATATAATTTTGGCAAGATACATGGCAAGCTAGGTAGCACGGATACGGGTGCGGACACGGACACAGTTACGAGACACTGCAATTTTGTAAAATGTAGGATATGAGAACACAGCTATATACTATGCTATCCAGGTACTTCTATCATGAAGCACAACCCGTATTCGTACCCGACATGTACCCGACACTTATTCGTACCCAAACTTCATGGACACTCCTTGGATGTATACATACATTTACTAAGACATGTACTCAATTATACGATGTATGTTTTAATTTAAAATATTTGTCATACACTTCTTGGACGTATATCCTACACTTCATGTCCATTTTTTTAAACTCGTTAGACAGGGGTCCGGTTGTTTCAGCACATATGCGAGTTAAAAACTATGATTTAAAAGGGTGTTTTGAGTGTCTAATTAAAAAACGAGCAGTTTCCAATTTATAATAATCAACATAATAAAAGAAACTTAAAAATATGATGGGAAATTAAATTCAAATACCACAGGAATTGAAAATAATAATGGTCTCATGTAAATTATTAATTTCGATATATGTGTGTAGCCGAGTCCCCGTACCCTACATTTCACAAATTTGCGCCATATTGCGACTCAGACCCATATGCATTCGCACTGCTTCCATGCAACTTAGGCTATATATATATATATATATATATATATATATATATATATATATATATATATATATATATATATATATATAGTAAAGCTCTATAAATTTAAGTGGATAGAGCCCTTTGTCCACTAACTATTTTATACATTGATTTTGCATTGAGATTTGTGCTAACATGTGATACAAATGAAGGCACATATCTCAAAGATAACATTGATGTATAGCACAAACTGAAAGCATAATGAAGGGGTAAAAGTTTAGTGGACAAGTGCTCCTATCCACTTAAGCTTATAGGAGCTTTACTATATATATATATATATATATATATATATATATATATAGAGAGAGAGAGAGAGAGTTTACATTAGATCAAATATTAAATTAAAATACCTATAACATTTGTATGTTTCTTTCTATTATCTATGACAATTAAGAATCAAGTTTAAATCAAACTAAGAATAAGGTTTAACAACAAAATTTTAGTTTTGATCGCATGGGATAATATGATGGGTATTTTTCAAATATTTAAGTAATGGGTTTCAATTTTTGGGTTCAAAAAAACCGATTGGTTTTGAACCCAATATTAACAAAGAAACAAGTTTAGGGTATAAGTAATAGGGAATCGGGTTTTGTTTTGAAGCACACGTGTCCATGGCGTGTCCGCGGAGAATCCGTGTTCAACACGTGTCAGACACGGACACGGCATCCAAAACACCGTGTCCGAGTAACCTAGAATAGGCAAGTAAAGCATGAAAATTGTCTAGCTAATTACGGAACTACATGCCATGGTTCAAAGTACATGTGAACCTGCAGTTTGTTATATATTCCACAAACACAGAAAATTGATGCTACAATTAAAGAAGTCAAAAAAATTTAACAGAACAAAGAGCATATACAGTGTACGAGTCACCAATGCAAATGGTTACAAGGGCACTTACTCCTCCATTGAACCAGTAAAAGCAGCATAGCCATTATGCGTGTACATCATTGATGAGAGTGAGTGAAATTGAAAGCCATCAATCTGATATTCATGAACCCACCTAGTAAAATCTTCATATCATAAATAAGAAGATACAAGACCACATGCAATGACAAAATTCATGTTTCTAACGGAACCCCTAAGTCAACATTCAGCTTAAGGTATAAGGAAACCAGCCAGGCCAACATGCCTATCTAGTCAATGACAACATAAATTAGCACTTCTGGACGAGTAGTTAAAAAATTTACCACTTTAAATTTGACAAAAGGAACTGCAGCACATCAGGATCCCCATATTTGAACATTCTGGTGCCCCAATATTTATGATTACCACGTTTACCTATTCAAATTAAAGGCTCATAAGAAGTTTGCAGAGCTAATAAATAAGTAAATAAACATGACCCTTATATTGGCTACAAGATCAACATTAGAAATATATGAAGCTAGATATTTCCAAACATTGCAAGACAGGATTCACATGTCAATATGAAAAGAGTGTTACCAGAACCACCATGGTTTCATGGAGAATTTCCAAGAATCAGCACAAAAGAAAACCATGGTATCAACAATTACAAGCTAACATATGGAAGTGCGCAGGCATATGCCCACACACATGCCACATATGTATGTCCTTTATTTGTCTCAAGGGAAAAGTTTCATCAGGAAAATGTTGGTCAAAAATAAAGTAACACTGACACAGTGTTCAATTTAGGTGCAGAACTTGTTAGATCCTTGGAGTGAATGAAAATTTTTGTAATCAAACCTTATCCATTTATCTACATACTATGTGTGTATGTAAGTGTATATGTATGTACGTACTTAAGTATGTGTGTGTAATACGTAGTACATACATATACATATATATAGTGTCTGGTGAGTGTTGCGTGCACGCTTGTGTGCGCTCGTGTGTTTGATGCTGGATATGAGCTGCCACATACCAAGAAATGGGAGTGGTGAGATCCACCTGCTATGATGTGTTTAGCAGAGTAGTCCTTACCACTAGTCTATCTCTTGGTATATCTTAAGCAAAATGAGTTGCTAAATAATCTTGTTTTGTGTCACAGAGGGACCTCCCATGCATGTGGAATTTCTTCACTTTCTAATAAATGCTCACCTTTCCACAATTCAGTAGTGATGCTATTTTATAGATAATTGTAATACTTGTCTGATATCACTATATTTATTTTGATCTCTTCTAGAATAAATGATATGTCAGAACGTTAATTGTGGCAATTGTTAGGTTATAACCATCAGATATAGAAATGGCCAGTGTTAAGTGTTTTAAAAGCAAAAGGCGAAGTCAAGGCGATGAGGTCCTATGTTGCCTGAGGCGAGAGGTGCCAAAAAAGGCGATCGCCTGAGTGAATGAGGCGATAAATACTTAAAAAATTCACAAACATTGCAAATAATATGCAAATATCAATAAATAGCAACAAGACAAATTAATCACAGCGAAATTTTCAAAGTCAGAAATATAATAAGTCATAAACCATCTAAATGAAGTAGTAAGTAACAAATATCGAATAGTAATATTAATTAGTAACTGCTAACACAGATAATTAAGCAACAAACTTTGAACTTTAAAGTTCAAATAGCGGCATGTCCTCAAAATAATATAGGTAATAAAGTACACTTCCAAAAAAAAGCAAAAATTCGACAATGAAAAAAGAAACAGAAAAATTCAATAACAAAAACAAACTTTACTTTATCGGACATCTTTCGCACCCTCAAATTTTTGAAATAGAGACAAAACACCTCGCACATTGCATCGCATGCCTTAGGTGAGCGCTTGAGGCGCCAAGGCAAGGTCACGAGGCGGCAAGGCAAGCTCTTGAGGCACCAAAAGGCGATCGCCTTAGTAACCTTCATCGCCTGGCAATACGCTAAGGCGCATCACCAAAACACTGGAAATGACTATGAACTCACCTGATATGTTAAATCTTGGTATTATCTATTTTTCAAAATTAAGATATACTAGTTAACTTTCGAACTCTTTTTATGGCACTCAAACTTTTAGAAGTAGGTTCTGTAGGGAAGATTTGGAAGTTCAAAGGGCGCCTATCAGATAGAAATAGTACAGTTCGTTGTCTAGTTTTAACAGTTGAAAAGACAGATCTCATCTACTTACGGATAAGACAAGTTATGAAACATTACAGAAAAATCAGGCAGGTAACACAATTATAACTCGGGAACGTTCCTTAGACAAGCAACTGAGATTATAAAAGGCCATTTCAATTAGTGATAAGAACTAGATTTGAGAAGATCATGATGGATAGAATAAACACAAAGTACATCACAGATATACCAGAGTGGAAGTAGCAGTCATTTGATCCATCAAAAAGAGATAATCCTACTAACTCATCAGCTGCCGCATAGGAATGAACAATGTCCAGAAAAACCAGAAGACCCATCCCTGCATGAAACAGAATATCAATGCAAACACAACAAAACAAATATGATGATACAGTACAGATGCAAAATAAATAAATAAACCCAGAAAGAAGAATGACAAGGTCATGGTTTCAATAAAAATAGTACATATGGCGGTTTCATTTCAGTTTTTCTACAAAAGTGACAGGAGACTAAGCTATTTTTTTTTCCTCCGGCACCATGAAAATGATTTAAGATAACGCTACAAACAGAAAATAACATGTAATGTTAAGCTAATATTAGCCCTAATTGATTAAAGCGGGATGCTGGTATTATGTGTGTGAGAGAGAAAAGAGAGGTGTATGCCAGTCTGCTTTCCTTTTGATGCAAACACATCATTTTTCCTTCCAGTGACATTTTCAAATAGCCTTGAACAGTGTGTGAGAAGAGGAAGGAATCTCTGTTATGTGTGTATCTCCAAATACTCCACGTTTTATTTAAATCTTTTTACCTTTTTAATATTCTAAAATTTTGAATTCTGAAACAGGAAATCAAACCAAAACCGGTAAATCTATTGACGTATCCTCTATAGATGGGAGTGGTAGTGAAGCATAAGCAAAGTTTTTAGCCTTGGGAAACAGATGCATTAGTTAGCATCTAAATGTAACAAGAAACCATAGTACCATCAGATCCATATTTCATTAAGCATGAACGTGTGTCCTTTTAAGTGAAAAAAATATAACAGAGTCGTGCAGAGACATCGCAAGATTAAAATGGTTAATAAGAAGCCTGTCAAAGAACCCTGCCACTACACCAAAACTCTGAAATTTTGGTGAGGGTTGAGGGCTATATTTGCATACTTTAACATGCCCCCCGCAGGTTGAAGGCCCTTTTTTTAAATCCGCATTAAATTCGTGGTCAGTATAGGATTTGAACCTGGGTGCTCTGATACCATGTCAAAGGACCATGCCGCTACACCAAAACTCTGAAGTTGAGAGTTGAGGGTTATATTTTTATAATCTAACGAAACCAAATCAAAAAGAGTTGATAATGGGAAGTAATGCATAGAGGTCATGTAACACAGTATTGACATGTAAGATGGATCAATCTATAAGCTTCCTTTATTTTCCATGTAAGGAGTAAATATTGGAAAAGTTTGTTCATGATACTGGTGCAAGGAAATAGTGTATATATGATATATATATCCAGGTTTACAGAAAGGCTAAAATGAAAATCCGGTTGGCAGACAGTAAAGTATTTGTCGCGCAGGAAGATCTCGTACTTAAAACCCAACTCTATAACCATGTGTAAACAGTTGGGATACAAAATGAAAGTAGACCCCACCTATATTCTATCATGTATAGAAAACCTTCCTTTTTTACCATTAAACTCACAACTAAGCTACAACTGTAATTACCAATGGAGTAGCCTAGATCACCCACACATGAACATTACTAAGACAACAAGTACTTCAAAGACACATATGAACATTACTAATACAGACCAATAAAGGCTTGCAAGACTACTTGGGTCGTCATTTTATAACACATTCCTAGATACAGACTGTTAGAGAATAAGACGTGATAAATTTGTAACATGTGGTGATGACCATATGGTATACGAGTGTCCAAATACAATGTAGCGTGTGTGCGTCCAAATACAATGAATCATCTTTGTATTTCTCTACTATAAAGTATAAATAAGAGAAACATAAATGGAGAGGACTAATCAAGTTTTCTCATTCCCTTTTTCCTCACCCAAAACACCCTAGTTTATCCCAAATAACTACTTGAAAGATCATACTTGAATCATCATTCTAACACATTCCTAGATAACTAGTAAACTATTAAGCATCCAGATGCATCATGTCACTTGATATAGGATGTTCCAACTCAAAACTGAGCAGTACACCATAGCTATGGCTCCAGATATAATAACATAGATACATAGCGTGAAAGAGAACAAAGAAGAGTTTCATAAGAAGCAGACCATGTGCTTCATCAACCAAATGCTTGAAGTCTTCAGGAGTGCCGTATCTACTGCTAACAGCAAAAAAATTAGTGACCTGCATATAAGAAAATGTATTAAGCTGCAGAATAGAGTTAAAGCAAAAGTGTAGTAATGTAAACATGCTAGTAGAATAAGAAAGAAGGAAAGCATTTGCAATAATTCATCTTTTTAATAGATTCAACATTCTTTTATAGGTCATTACGTTACATAATTCTTTAGCTAAGAACTAATCCATTTTAAAAAAAACTAATAACTAATCATTAATAAAAGCATGAACTTCAGTCAGCTGACTTTTCACGCTTCTACCTACTACTACTATAACCGACTACCCACAATTAATATAAACTGCAGTTACTACACTCATTAAATACTAAAACTAAAGAGCACCTTTCCATTCACTTCATTGCGCATTTATTGGATTCAAGTTTTCGACATTTCTTAAACAAAAAGCCAAAAATGCAGTTACTAAATAATAGGTTGCACTTTTCCTTTTCAACCCTGAGAGCTCTCCTGATCATAAGTGACTTATTTCTACAGGTAGCATGTAACAAAAGAAAGCTTTAATTACACAACATTAAAAGATCATCAAGAAATTTGATTGAGGGAGAACTACAATGCTCAAAGAAATATTAGATTTGATCTTGAGAAGGTCGAAAACAGAAAGAAACTCACTTTATAACCAACAGAAGAATAATCTCTATGCTCAACAAGCCCAAAAATTTGAATGGCGTTGTATCCTGCATTTTTTATATGGGGAAGCACCTGAAATTGAAAAAAAATATTAAGAATACAATCGTACATATGAAATAGGAAATTACGACTCAGACGGAGTTTTACATTTGAAGCAAAGTCATTGAAAGAAGATATTTTTTGCTCAGATCCGCTTATTCCTATATGACATTCATATATGCGAAGTGATTTAGGGACTTTTGGTTTCTTGTTTCTCCACTTATAAACATCCTCAGGAGGTGGTTCCCAGTGCACTGCACAGGATTGCTCTCTATCTGCATCTGAGAATCATGGTATATTTACATTAGAAGCTATAAGAATAATAAAACTGAATTTTTTAAGAACATCAGGGACTTTGTAAGATATTCTGTTCAGGTTAATTGTAGTACAAATGCCAGAAAAAGTAAAGATCAAAAGCAATTCCACTCTCTATTGTTACAAATGTTGACACACATGAAAGAAACTAATAAACATGAAACACTTGCTGGGAATTTCGAGTGAGTTTATATTTAACGATAAAGTTATGTTACATACTGACGCATTCATCGCCTGGTTATACTCATACTTTTTGCATTTTCTTTGTAGAGTCTCCACAATTAAAAGTGATAAAAACTGTGATGCACCTAAAAGTAAGTGCTGAGTGCGGATATCTTTCCAATACTTTTGATAACCTAAGCATTAAAACATGTAGGTTCATTATGATACTAATAAAAAGAATTTAAAATATAAGTAACTTCAAATTAAGCTAAAAAAGGATATAGCTTAGTAAGAGGATTGCATATGGAGAGGAACTTAAGAAGCAACTACTAGATATGGTAAGAGAGAAGTACAATAAAGGCGCAAACCCTTTTTCCTAATTCCATAAAAATTATCTTGTGCAAAATGAATACAATTCTGGAGTTTTAAAAAGGTAAGCAGACTTCTTAAAACCGCATTGAAATCCTAGCTTTTTTTTACAAGCTCCCTCATGTGAAATCATATTAGTGTTTTTAAATAATTATGCACTCATGAATCCTAGAAATTAATCTCGAACAAACAATTTCAGGGACAGAAGAATAACATTTACGACCAAGACATCCATGAAAAGGTTGTCAAGATCATAATGAGATATGAACCATACTTCAACAGCAAAGCAGAAAAGATAGGGCAGACAACAACATACTAATTCTGCCAGTCTAGCAGAAACAACTACTAGGAGAGGTGTTTGTACGCTGCCTCAGCCACTGCAAACTGTAATTTCACAGCAATATAACAATTAACAATAATAAAATGGGGAAATTTCATGGCGTCATAGCATTGATAGGCGCCAAATTAAAGATGCTACATAGTATATAACTGAAAGAGCACAGTGTAAATTTGTAATGTTATAGATCAATGGATACTCTGCTACAGGGAAAACTACCATTAAGGGAGACATGTTAAGCAAACATTTTATAAACTATTCATCATCTATGATTATAGTTTCCCATATATATATATACAAATCTATAGGCTTATAACTTGTATTTTCATTACAAATACCGCTCATGAGGAAAATGCCTCGCCATATGCCATGTGTTCCAAGTTGAAGAAGCTGCTGAACTGCATAGCATATACCTCAAAAAGGACCAACATAAATATGTCATAATTAGGTTTCTTAAAACTCGAAAATGCACCTCTTAGCACAAATACCATACAACTGCAAAACTTCCAAGAAAGAAATATTTAATTAACTTTGGAACAAAAAATAAATGTTCTACAAAAATGGGAGAAAAGCTTCATTGGGAACACAAAAAAAACTACATAAACAACAATTAAGCCAATCTCCATAAAACACACAAATTTCACAGCATTAATTCTTGAGGCAGCATGAATAATTATACAGTATAAGTTCCTTAGGCAGAATATAATGACACTTATCACATGGATTTCTCCATGACGACATACCAATGATATTAAGGATGTACCCATGGTCCTACATTCAAGTACCAAAGCATACATCACAAGGAAGTAGTGTAAAGGACTGAGAGCGCAACAAAATGAATAAAAAAGACAATAAAATACCTGGAAGCACATATGTCGCCCAAGCTGGAACTCGTTCTAAAGCACCATCGGGAGTGTTGAAGTAAACCCTGTATTTACTTCCATGAGAAATAGCTGGCATATACTTCTTCAACCATGCCTTTCTACCTTTTCGCATTTCAATCCAGTAAGGAAGTGGAGGCTTCTTTGCACGAAATTTCTCCTTAGATATAGGATCATCTATAACATCAAAAATATCATGTTCCTTCCCATCATCAATGACGGCAAAACGAGATTGGTCATTGTCAGAATCATTCTTTTGTGTTTCTTTCCATTCTTTGTACCTTGTTTCAGCATCAGGTATTTCGCCAAGTTCTTCTTCTGTCTGGGGACCATTGGGACCAAACATTTGCTCATATAACTTAGCAACTAATTCTAAACGAGACTTACGAATCCATTTCTCTCCCGGTTCCCAATATTCCTTATCTATTTGTTTAAATAAATCTTCAGCATCTACACCACTGTCACCTTTATCATAGTCATCCACATAATTGTACTCCTGAAAGTAGTGCTTATCTGCTTCTTGACCATCTCTGAGCTTATCCTGAAGAATGATAAACCAGTAGCCGAAGTCATCATAGCCAAAATATCCCTCTCTTGCACTATTTTCTGTTGGTGACCACCCATTGAAATCACCAACTAGAGAGCAATATCGAGCACCTGTTATTGAAAATTTTCTGAAAAAATTAAAAAATATAATTAAACTTACATTTACGTATTCATATCAAAGACACAAAATTACAGACTGCTTCTTATGGAAAAACCATGATTTCTAAAGTTTATGTATCAGTTAAACCCAAAAGCACACATCCATCACTAAACGAGCAATCATAAGTATAACTGCAAGAAATGAAGAATATGAAATAAATTAAGAAGATATCTGATGATATGACTTTAAAACATTGCAGTCTCTTTTCGCTGATGGAAAATGATAGCATCTCCACAGGACAAACACATCATGATTGAATAATGGTCTTTGCAGAAGAACTCCAGAAACTTTTTGTGTGCCTGTGTGTGGGTGTGTTTGTGTGTGTGTGTGGGTGGGGTCACAGACAGCAAATGTAGATTAAAAGATTATACATCATAAATTCTAAAAGTCCATGGGTAGAAAGGTAAATTGAAGATAACCACATCAGGGTTGCCAAAGGCATCGACAGCACTGATGAACATCTGCATGTGGTTGAATCAGAGACGAGTATCGACCACGAAAAGATGGTTTTTGGTGTATAAGCATCCCAAACTTTTCATTCATCTACTATAGCCAATCCAACTTCCAAAAATTACCATGTAAATAAATGTCGAGAGAATGTCAGATCAATAATATTTCATGCATTCACATCAACTGCAACAAAACATGCATGCATAATTTTGATGGCTAAACACAAGACCAGTCATCTAGATCTAACAACTAAAAGAATCGCAAAGGATATTGGGGTCTCTGATCTTAATTGAACTCTTCAAAATGCATAGACAACATTAGGGAAACATGATGGTATTGATTTAGCTTCTAAGTGAAACATGCATAAGACTCGAACAATGCCATGTATATCTGTACGAGAAAGATGAGGTATGCATTATAGTGGAGAACACCTTTAAGGCACCTGAGAAACTTTCTCCTATTACTAACCCACAAACCCAATCAATCCATACTTGTTAATCCAAGGAAGACCTTGACTTCTCATATGAGTCAAAGGAAGGGCCCACTCATAATGGGAAAGAAAATGTTGAAAGAGAATGAAAAACTGAATAACAATTTGCAGAAATTTGGACCCAAAAAAATTAAGCAGATAATCAGCACATCCTAAAGGAGATCAATATTCAAGATGAACTTGACTTATAAGTTCTTGTTCTCTGAATTTGAGAAACATCAAGGAGTTTTGCCATGACCGAAGAGCAAGTTACTTAGGGCCAGTTTGGTATTACTTTTTTTGGGGTGCTTCTGCTTTTTTTTTTTTTTTTTTTGGGAGAAGCATTCAGTAATGGTGTTTGGTTAAAAAATTTGTTGGCATGCTTATTGAAATAACTTCTGCTTTTAAGGGGTGCTTTTGAAAGCAAACTCATGATGCTTTTAAAAGTAGTTTCTCCTTTTTTTTAGTTTATATACCATATATGTTCTTTACTTTTAACAATGATCTTTAAGCACAATTTTGCAAAACACCATATCTACTTTTGAAAGCAGATTTTGATATATGATTACCAAACGACTATTTTTAGCAGTTTATATAAGTTTTTTTATAAGCTACTTATATAAGTTCCAGCAATACCAAAGTGGGACTTAGCACATTGCAATTGATTATCTACAGTACAGGAATGTATTCTTCTCTGTGTAATTGACAAATGTGAATCACAGCAATCAGCTGGTGAGTACAGTTACCGCTTCCCCCATCTTTCTATAAGAATGTATTTGCTTTGGCATGGTTGATGATAAATCTTTCTTGTAGAGGAATCACAAGACGTGATATTTATCAAACATGTTACAACTTACAAGTGGTATGCCTCCCATCTAAACAACGTACAACCAATATAAAGGAAAATGTCAACCGATGTCCAAAAAGTTTTGTAGGATCTCAAGTAAGCTCGCTGAAAAACTTTAAAAGATAATTTGAGAAAAAATCTCCTCCAGAAGAAAAACTCCATTAATAACAGATATGTACTTTTATTGAATACATATGAGATACTTGGATGCTCTAATATCTAGTGGCTACATTTTAGATAAAATTTCGATTTGTTTTTAGCCAAAAAAACAATACCTGGACCCCATTCCATGTAGTCGACCCGATGCTGCCGGTGCCTATGCAACCCCATTATCTCATACCTGCCAAAATCCCAGCCAAATCCGTTCACTCCAAATACCTCACCCAACTAAAAATCAAAAAGAAAATAACTTTCTTTAAAATTACCCTTCTGCAGCTCCCTGGAGATCAATAAAGCGCGAAAAAATCTCAAATTTCCTATCCTTGTATGCTTTATGCCTGAACCCAAATGTAAACAGAACCAGATTTATTAAAACAAAACAAAAATAACTTGATTCAATAAAAAAAGGTCTTTAACCTATATACCCCAAAAATCAACCATATTTGCAAATTTACCCTCCAAATCTACATATTTGTTAGCTTACTCCCGCCAATTCTACCACATTGGGTTAAAACCCCTAGAAGGGCGGAATCTCATACTAACTATAGTAGATTTTGGGGTAAGCTAACAAATATTTATATTTAGAAATGTAAATTTGCAATCATGGTTGATTTTGGGTGTACATAGGTTTTAAAAAAGAAACCCTAAACACAAAAAGAAGTAAAAGGGTTTCGAGTACCGTTCACGCAGGAACTGAGCAAAGGCCCTATCGTTGATCCCATACTTAGAGAGGAACCCAACGGGGTCAACATCGCTCTCTGGATTCCTTCTCTTCTGCTGCTGCTGCGGCTTTTGCTTCTGCTTTTGTTTTGGGGGCTGATTTTGAGCAGAGAAATTGCACCTGCAATTGGATTTCGTCTTGTTAGGGTTTAGGGTTTTGAGGGGTTTGAGAAGGAGAGGGGAGAGACAGAGGTCTTTTGGAGGGAGGAGGAATGGGGTTGTGAGGAGAGTGAAGGAAGAGGACGCCATTGATGAGAGAGAGAGAGAGAGCAGTGGGGGTTTTAGAGCTGTTGGGGTTTAAGGATAAGACTGCCGCTTGCTTGATGCAATTTTTGAACAGTCAGAGTGTATTTTATTTCAATGGACCTTATTTTATTGGGCTTGGGTTCTACATATCAAAAAAAAATATTGGGTTATTTGTCTATATATACCCCTTAAATCATGGATGCCTCCTAAATCTTAGTATTTGTAATATTTTCCTTCAAGTCATCAACTTTGTGAGAAAATACCCTAAAATTAGCAAATCATCAACTTGATGCTAAAAATCTGACTATTTTGTTGATGATTTTTACATTGCATTACAATATCAAAGTTGACGATTAATAGCTTTGGGGATATTTTTTCTAAAATTGATGATTTGATGGGTAGTTTTGCAAATACTGAAATTTAGAGAGTCCTTTGTAAACTCCTCTAATTTAAAGGGTCTATATACATATATATATATATATATATATATATATATATATATATATATATATATATATATATATATATATATATATATATATATATATATATAGAGAGAGAGAGAGAGAGAGAGAGAGAGAATCTCCTATAAACTTAAGTTTATAGGGAATAGTCATACACCAACTTTTCTATCCATTGATGTTGTCTTGGGATCCATGAAAGATATGAAGCTCATTTTGAGATTTGTGCATCTCTTGATGGCACAAATCTAAAAGCAACATCAATGGATAAAAAGTTGGTGTATATTATTCCATATAAACTTAAGTTTATAGGAGATTTGTTTGATCTATATATATATATATATATATATATATATATATATATATATATATATATATATATATATATATATATATATATATATATATATATATATAGAGAGAGAGAGAGAGAGAGAGAGAGAGCAGTGGGGTTTTAGAGCTGTTGGGGTTTAAGGATAAGACTGCCGCTTGCTTGATGCAATTTTTGAACAGTCAGAGTGTATTTTATTTCAATGGACCTTATTTTATTGGGCTTGGGTTCTACATATCAAAAAAATATTGGGTTATTTGTCTATATATACCCCTAAATCATGGATGCCTCCTAAATCTTAGTATTTGTAATATTTTCCTTCAAGTCATCAACTTTGTGAGAAAATACCCTAAAATTAGCAAATCATCAACTTGATGCTAAAAATCGACTATTTTGTTGATGATTTTTACATTGCATTACAATATCAAAGTTGACGATTAATAGCTTTGGGGATATTTTTTCTAAAATTGATGATTTGATGGGTAGTTTTGCAAATACTGAAATTTAGAGAGTCCTTTGTAAACTCCTCTAATTTAAAGGGTCTATATACATATATATATATATATATATATATATATATATATATATATATATATATATATATATATATATATATATATATATATATATATATATATATAGAGAGAGAGAGAGAGAGAGAGAGAGAGAATCTCCTATAAACTTAAGTTTATAGGGAATAGTCATACACCAACTTTTCTATCCATTGATGTTGTCTTGGGATCCATGAAAGATATGAAGCTCATTTTGAGATTTGTGCATCTCTTGATGGCACAAATCTAAAAGCAACATCAATGGATAAAAAGTTGGTGTATATTATTCCATATAAACTTAAGTTTATAGGAGATTTGTTTGATCTATATATATATATATATATATATATATATATATATATATATATATATATATATATATATATATATATATATATATATATATAGGGGCGGTTCAATGAGAACTCAAATAAGTGTGAGAACTAAGAACTCAATATCAACCATCCATAATAAAAAATAAAGAAATTTGGGATTCGCTAAAATTAAGGTGGCGTAATTGTAATTAAATAGACATTAGAAACTGAAATAAGGGTAAAAGGGTAAAAAGCAGAGATATAATGAAAAATCTATAATCACTAAAACCGCCAATCAATTATAACGCAGGTTTCCATAATTAAGAAAAAAATATAATTAAAAAATGTAAGAAGATAAGTTAGTTTTGATTTGAGATATTTAAAGAGGAGAGAGAAACTAAGATATGTCCTGATTCTGTGCACCCCACAAACTTCGTCTAAAATATCTTAATTTAATCCTTTATCATTTTTATCATTTTTATCCCAAAAACCCTAGTTCTATTTCGCGATAGAATTAGAGAATCATAACAATATGTGATTCTGTAAGTTGATAAAGGAGATTCTATTTTGTAAACTTAGAGATTCTGTAACAATAGATTCAGTAAGTTTTAATATGCGATTCTGTAAGTTGATAGTAGAGATTCTGATTTTTATACTAGGTGATTCTGTAACAATGATTACGTGATTCTGTAAGTTATAATATGCAATTCTGTAAGTTGATAAAGGAGATTCCAGTTGGTGATTCTAGTTTGTAAACTTAGAACACACTAGACGATTCTCTAACAATTATTCTATGATTCTGTAAATTATTTGGCATGTATTCTGTTAGATCAATAATTTGATTCTGTTATTTGTACTAAGAGATTCTGTAACAATAAAAGCTTGATTCTGTCGTTCATATCATGCAATTCTGTATTTGATGAAAGCGATCCTGTTAAATGTATTTATAGATTCTGTATTCAATATGTTGCGATGCTGTAAGTTATAACAAGCGATTCTGTAAATTGTTGAAAGGGATTCTCAGAAATTGATAATTGAGATTCTCAGAACCAATATGTTGAGATTCTCGTAGTTATAACATGCATTCGTAAAAGTTGAAATGGATTACGTTAATTGATAATTGAGATTTTGAACCAATATGTTGAGATTCTCGTAGTTATAACATGCGATTTTGTAAATTATTGAAAGGGATTCTATAAGTTAATAAATGAGATTCTATAACCAATTGTTGAGATTATGTTAGTTATAACATGCGATTTTGTAAATTATTGAAAGGATTCTTTAAGTTAATAAATGAGATTCTCTTTTTATGTAACGAGATTTTGTAAGTTAGTGTTGTGATTCGTAAGTTGGTAATGGAGATTTAGTTATTTATTTAAGAGATTATGTAGCAATGAAAAAGAGATTCTCAATGGAATAATATGCATTCTATTAATTATTAAAGGAAATTATGACTTATCAACTTTTCCTGAATTCTTACTACTAAAAAAAACCCTTTCGATTACTACAATATATACATGCATTCTAATTCTTTGAATTTAAAATTTACAAACAAATGAAAACCATTTCGAAAGGAGTTTTAATGGAAACTCCTTTGGAGAGCTCTGGCTCGTAAAAGAGATGGAATCATTGTAGATGACGTGGTCGGCGGCGTTGAGGATGAGGAAGCGGGTGGCGGACCCTTTCGATTACTACAATATATACATGCATTCTAATTCTTTTAATTTAAAATTTACAAATCAATGAAAACCATTTCGAAAGGAGTTTTAATGGAAACTCCTTTGGAGAGCTCTGGCTCGTAAAAGAGACGAAATCATTGTCGATGACGTGGTCAGCGGCGTTGAGGATGAGGAAGCGGGTGGCGGAGGCGACGTCGATGGTGATTCATATGGATCCAGCGAACTTGCAGGCGATGAGATCGGGCTTGAGGGAGATTTCGTAGTATTTCAGGGGGCCGATTCTGGGGAGGTGAGGTTGGAATCTGAACTGATCGATGCGAAACGTAATAAATAAGAATTGCGGTTAATTAGGCAAGAAATAACTGTCTATATTGTAATTGATTATGAAATGAAAATGACAATCATGCCCTTATGTTGACTTTTTGAATTTAATAGTGATTAATCACAACCATTGATTGGCTAAAAATCTAATGGTAGAGATTGAGTTCTTAGTTCTCAAATTTATAAGGGGTTCTCATTTGAACTGCCCATATATATATATATATATATATATATATATATATATATATATATATATATATATATATATATATATATATATATATATATATATATATATGTATATATATATATATATATATATATATATATATACATACAAAATAACTCAAAAGTCTTTTAAGTTATGGTGGTAGTAGTAACAACAAAGCCGTTGACATAACTCAAAAGTCTTTTAAGTTATGGTGGTAGTAGTAACAACAAAAGCCCGTTGACATATACTTAGCTTTAAAAGTATATACCTTTTATATGGAAAATTTACCAAATTGGTATAATTTATTGACCCTAAGTATCATCTTGGTCTATTTTCTTACTACGGCGATAATAAAGTATTTTCTTACTCATCGTATGATACTGATGTGGCTTCTTACATGATAGGCAGTTGGACTCATTTATTTGAGCTACAATGGAGTTTCTTTTTCAAATTAGGGCTCAAAAGGGTCAATTAAGTGTTCTTCTTTCTTCTAGGGTTAAAATTGCGTTAGAGCAACTAAAATTGAGTTGGCTAATCTCAGCATTTTAGAGAAGAATCATTCTCTCCATTAAAATGAATAGAGAATAGAGGGAAAAGAAAGAAGGGATGAGAATTTTGGGTTGTTTTTAACAATGGTTAGTTAAAGATCCCGTTTAACCTTCACCACATAAGCCAAATTAATCCACATAAGACACACGTGACAAGTCACATGAAGTGATCTCGTCAAAAAATTTGCTCTAGACAAAAAATAGGCCTCGTTGTCATTGTGTCCCATTTTATATACCTTATTGTCAACGAAGTAAGAAAATATACCAATTTAAGGTCAACAAAATATACCAATCCGGTTAACTTAGCCCTTTTCAAATAGTTTTAGACTAAACTTGTGATGCATGTGACGGGTTAAACTTAAACTTCACAAATCATGTTTAAATTTCACAAAATACTTGTGAAATTTAGATTTAATGCTCTCATATGCTCCCAAAATTTAGCTTAAAGCTGTTCAAAAGCTACGGGTTGTGATTGAGTATCATAGATAAATTATTTTATTTTGTTTTAGTTTCTCATCTCACCCCACATCCTTTCCTTATATATATATATATATATATATATATATATATATATATATATATATATATATATATATATATATATATATATATATATATATATATATATATATATATGTGTGTGTGTGTGTGTGTGTGTGTGTGTGTGTAGTATTCAAAAATTGTATGCATGAGTGGTGAACATTTGCTCTTTGGAATTATGATTTGAAGGTTAAAATTATAATTTTTTTCAATAGTATTTTCCTCTTTAATTTTCTTCTCTTCCTTCCTCTTTCTTTCTTCAAAAACATTCTAGATCATTTTAATAACACGGAAACAATTAATGTTGTGATTGAAAGGATAATAAAATAATAATTGCACAATAGATGTTTTTCAATCTTTCCTTTTGTCTTTATCTGTCAAGAACATTCAGACAACACACATCATATGCCACGACATAGAATTGTGTGCACATAATTAGGCATCCTTTTAGTTTTAAGATATAAAGTGTATTAAAGAGAAAATAATAAGTTTCTTCTGTAAATGAAAAAAAATATTAGAAAAGCAGGAACCTAGAGTAGCGAGTGGAAAAGTCTTCCTCATCTTTGAGATGTTTTCTTGGAGTACATTCTGGAGTAAAAGAATCAAATTTTACAAAGATAAAATTAACATAAAGTGTAATGAATTGATAAAGTCGCCAATTGGAAATTGAAACGAAGAAGATACATAGTCAAAAAGAAAATTAATTAAATTCTCATGCAGGTAATTTGCACGTACAAAAATGCTAGTGTGTGTAGAGAGAGAATCAGATTGTAAATCACATTGGCCCTTGATCGGAACAGCCTTTTTACATGATATGTAATCCAAAACCAACATCCTCTACTCAGAGAGTAGCGTGCATGTTACGGTTAGTGTAATTATAATTTTCAAACAAAGCATCATAACCAGTCTGTTTATAAGTCAAACAAGATACATTTTGTCACATGATAGGTACAAGTTTGACATTCTTAACCACTACTTTTCATAATCGCCCATTGTAGGCTTGACTCCAAGAATGGATGACCAAGCAAAGAAGTCGACCACGGACCCAATGATTCACTAAGTTCACGAGCCCAGCAAACCAATGCATGAACCTTCCAGGTGCTCTGCACACTCTTTTAATACGAAATTTTTTAAAAGAATACAATTCACGGGGTGAGACATAAATTGTTTAAAATGAGTTATCATTATCGATGTTATATCATAAGAATTACCAAGTTTAATAAGTTATTGAGAGTCGGCCACATGTGATGATTAACTGGTCAAGTCCTATAGCTCTGAAAGTTCGACCCGGGTGTGAGCATCACCGATCTCTCTAGCAGCCAAAATCCGAGACGAAAGGCATATTCAAGGCTGGATCTGCTAGAAGAATCCAAGTCCGAGATGAAGTGCGTCTTCTACTCAGACTCTCTCTAAGGAATGTCTCGAACAGGGGTGGAGTTAGAAATTCTATTATGGGGGGGCCAAGAATTCAAAATACATGCATAAGTTGTTACTTATTTATTTCATAAAAAGAGTTTTCGAAAAATCACTCCCTCAATCTTTAATATTTTGAAATTGATCCCTCAAATCATTCAAATTGCTTGCAGCTTCCTTAATTGTTAAGTTGATTAGATATTAGTCCCTCAAATAAAAAAATGCAACTAGGTCCCTCAATCGTCATGATTAATTTGAAAGAACAACCCATGAAAATTGGAGGACTTCATAGCAATTTCAATCATTTGAGTGGCTAATTTTAAATATATAACTTAAAAATATGAGGGGACCTTGCAAAATCAATGATTGAGGGGCTAATATCAAAATATGAAAGGTTTTAGGCACTAAGAGACTAAGGACCAAATATGAAATATGAAATTTTTTTTGGGAGCCAAGGCACCCCACCCATCTATGTGGCTCTGTGACTGGTCTCGAATGACAAGACAACCTATTAGCTTCAACAGTATTGTACTTCGCCGCCCAGTCGCCATCGCATTAAATACATGACCAGAGTCTTTATGACTCTTCGGGCCAAAGTCATAATGATTCCTCGGATGATGCCAATACTTCAACCATTCTATCACTGTCGCATTAAACGCAAAATGTGACTCATTCAACCGACTGCCGGCACGTGTAAAGTGCGGTCTAATCGGCCGACTGCATCAACCTAGTCAAATTACCAACGTGCCCATACCAACCCTCTATAAAATAGTGGGCAATCTCTACTACCTAAAACTTAATTCTGCATTTAACAAATTTGCTTAATCTATCGCTGACTTGGACGTCGGAGTAATCATCTCCGGTCCTCTAAAGAGTGTTATATGTGCAGGAATCTGCTTCCTTCTGACTTGTCAGCTATCAAAGAGGATTAGGGGACCCTAAATTGCTCTAAAAATCCACTTATCCATATAATTAACTTTCTGATATAAACAATATAGATATCACTGGATGACACAAATTTTGACAGCAATTTTCAAGGAAGAGAACCAAAAATTTGTTCTTTGTAGTAAAAAGAGTATATAGGATTTTCAGTGTAGTTAGTATTAACCATTAGAAATTGGACAACTTGACAATACATATCTTATAAGAACCGTCCACATGCGACGAGCTGTTCTGAGCCACTAAATGAGGGGAGTAAATTACCATTTTGCCACTCTGTTTATTACATCGGAAGGCTTAGAACCATTTTTTTTATCTGAAACGCCGCACAAGTCCCGGACAAACCTATAAATTTTATTAATAAAGATGGCATAAAAAACCATTAAAGGGTTACAAAAGGGACATTGGGGATTGTTCTTTGAATGCATGAGAGAAACATAATATTATAGAATTATTACGAGACAATACAAGATAAAAAACGCCATAGAAGATCATGGAAATCCTAAAAAAAATAATATTGAAGGCTCGGAACCATATGCTCACATGCCATGCGAACAGATCTAATAGGAATCAGACTCACGGGACAGGGTATGTTTTAACCATTCAAACAAAAATATCACAATGCTCTCCTTGTAGTCAAAGCCTACAAGCTACAGATTCAAGCTCATCCATCAGACTTGAATTCAATAATCTTGGTGATTAAAAAAATAAATAAATAAATAAAAGAAAGTAGCCCACCGGGACCAAATGCTTACCAAGTCCAAGAACCTTGCAGCCCAAGGAAAGAACTTTCCGAGCGCTATTTGTCCGCTCAATTATTGGCCTCAAATCAATCGAATCAAATTCTAGTGCAAAATTTAATCTCAGCTCCACTAAAAAACAGTCTACTTCATTATTTAGAGGACAATTCCACAGGATCATCGTGTCAAAGGCCATGGCCTGGTCTGATGATATCTGCAGCAAAATCCCGCTTCTAAAGGGCATCTTCTCATGTATTCCCTGGTTTTCTTCTGATTCATCGGATTACGGTGAGTTCGAAGGCAACGAAGGAGAGCGTCCGGTGGAGGTCGCCGGAAACATTGAGGCACAAAAGCACTTCCGGCAACAAATTCGTTTTCCTTAAGGTCTAGAATCTTTGTTGATCATTTCAAATTCAAATTCATATTCATAACGCAATATTTTTATCTAATCCTTTGCAACTAGGATGGAGCTAGAGGCCCCGAAGAAGACGGAGAAGAGGATCATATGGATGCACATCGCTCAAAAATCAAAATATCGCAAACAGAATCATTCTGCTGATGACTTCTTCATCTGAGCTGAATGTTCCTATGTAACATACGGAAATAGTTAGTGTGGTGGCCATTTCATTTATTAAATAAAATTTATCAATAAACATTGCGGTAAGGTTCATCATGCTAGTCATATAGGATCAGATGGACTTTCACCCCTCTTATTTCTTGCTTGATAGTGTATTACTAATTGTTCTAATAGCTTATATTTAGTGAATGTTTGTGTATATTACGAGAGATCTAGTAGAGGGGCTATAAGACGATTGTCGGAGAAACATGCCTGGTGAAATACGGGTAGGAACGAAACAATTTGAATACTAAGATGTTTGTATTTGTATTTTTCTTTTTGAATCTACGAATTCGGATATCATTCCCTTATTTTAATATGTGCTGGTTCGACCTGCTGTGCAGTGGAGGTGAGGCTGCTGGCTGGGTCTTGAAGGTTTAGGTTTTGCAGCCCACTCCTTAACAAGGCATAAAGTGAGCTTGCCTCTAGAGTTCGTAACTCATCATGAGTATTGATTCCCATAGACGTTGTCACTTATTTCTATAAGCCAAAATTGGAAAATTTGATCGTATTTATTTGTGAGATCGAGATCTGACCCTAATCGCTAATTCTTCCAATCAAATGAAATTGTTGGGGGGTTGAGGTTTCAGGGTACTTGGAAATCTAAGTCCTTCGCATGTTCAAGTACGTGGACATAAGAATAATATGCCCGATTTCAGTGGAAGTATATATGCTTGTAAATTAAAAGTTGTTACAATTCAGACCTCTACTTACAGAGCAGAGAGTAGATAAAGGGCATTTCATTGGGCCTAGCTTTATTATAGACGATGGTGATATGCACTGAAGGGTTTTATGGCAATTCTCAAGGGAACATCTTTTGCTGCATCAATTATGAACAATAGGCTAAATTATCATATTAGTATATTTTTTGTTGACCTTAAGTACTAACTTGGTATATTTTCTATTTCGACGACAATAAAGTTTATAAAGTGGGACATAGTGACAATAAGGCCTCAGAGCAAAATTTTGCCCGAATGCCTATTGTTTGGCCGGAGCAAAATTTAACCCCACGTGACTCGTCACATGCATCTTATGTGGATTAGTTAGGCTTATGTGGCGAATATTAAGCTGGATCTTTACTAAATGTTATGAAAAAAGCCCCCAAAAATTTTCCCCTTCTCTATTTTCCCTCTATTCTCTGTTCATGTGAGGGAGAGGACGATTCTTCTCCAAATTGCACAGATTCTCTAACCCAATTTCAATTGCCCTAACCCAATTATAATCCTAGGAGGAAGAAAAACACTCAATTTAATCCCCACCCTTTAAGCCCTAATTTGGAAAAAAACTCTCTTTTTAGCTCAAATGAATGAGCCCAACTATCTATCGCGTAAGAAGACACATCAACATCACCTGACGAGTAACGTGATCTTCGCCGGGGGTAAGAAAATATATCAAGTCGTACTTATACGGTCAAACAATATATACTAATCTGATAATTTAGCCATGAACACTGTAAGATGGTCTTCGTGCTTTTTGATCCTCTACATTTAAAAAAAAGGCAATATTTTGCAATCTAAATTAAAACATTCTTTTGGTCTTTTCAATATGAAAACGACCATGAAACTACATATAATTTCTTTTGCATACCTTGATAAGCACACAAGAAATAGGTAACTAGCAGAAAAGAAAGTCATCCAAGAACTACGAGAGAAAATTGGTATCAGAACTTAATTCAAACTAAAAATTGCAAACCCTGTCTGGCAAGTAAATATTAGAGAACAAAAAGTAGTAAGCAATTTTACTAACAAGCAAGAAGGTTAACTTCACATAACCTTCTGAACTTTAGAGGTTTTTCACATAATTTATCTTAACTTTGTTTATCTCACGCCCCTCACCCCCCTTAAAAAAAAAAAAAACACACACACGACTTTAACCTTTGTACACCGGACTCCCTATCCAAAATTTGCAAATTAACTACAATGTCCTTAAGAGAAAATTTCTCAAATTTTATAAGTTGTCATTTATGGACAACTTATTCCCTCCATAAAATTTGAATTTTTTTATTTCAAGAAAATTTATTTATTTGCAAATTCTATGGAGAGGGTATGGTGAGAAAATTCTAGGATGCAGAGGGTTTTTGAGATACCCCAAAGCTCAGGGGTTATGTAAAAACTCCCAAAGTTCAGAAGGTTTATGTAAAGCCCCTAAAGTTTAAGGGTTTTGTGAAATTAGTTCTAAGAAAAAGTAACTGATTAATGCACAATAGTGAAGAGACACTGACTCTAATTAACACTATTATATATGCAGATGTGCATCAGACAAAATACGGGAGACTAATGGCTTACCCAACAGCTGTCTGTGGGCTCAGATTCCATACTTTTGAGAAAATTATCTCGTGCACCTTAAACCGGAAATAATTTGTTTTAAGCCAGCTCTTACAAAGTACTGCCCTTTTTCGACTCTTGAGAAATGAGTAATGTTTCATCTACTACTTCCTAACTTAAAAAGCAAAACTTCTAAATTAGTATTTATATTACAATAAACATTATTCTTGCTACAACATAATAACGAATATAAACATTACTATTTACACTGTCCTTGCTACAATATGATTCAGAATATTTAAAATACTGTTATGCTACAATAATATCATCAGCTTTAGCCGTGCTGTTCGAGTGGTAATTAATGGGTTTTTTTCCATAAATACTGTTTATGCTACAGTTTATTTTTTGAATCTTAAACATGATCTATGTGTTATAATGAATTTTTTGGCCCTTTATTTACTGTTCAAGCTGAAGTGACATCTTTAACATTGAAAACACTGTTCATATCTTTTTTATTCTTCCAAATGATGAATTTAACCTTTATCAAATATTTCACAAATATAAATCTTTTCTAACTCTATTATAAAAATTTAATAAAACTTGCTAATTGGTGTATTATTTTGTTAACTTGTTTGGAAATTTACTCAAGTAGTAAAAATATTATGTTGAAGTTTTTATAAATAGTTGTATATAAAACCGTATTATAAATTCGTGATAGATATAACTCGGTAAATAATACCATAACAATGTGTGGGCTTAATACTAATAGTCCTACAAGAGAGATGACTTTTCCGGTGTGTTTGGGATTGTATTAGGTGAAGGAAAGGGTATATTATATATATAGTGAGAGAAAAGAATGAAAGAGCAAATATAATATTATTTGGAAGTGTAGTAAAGAGGATTGATGTGAACTTAATTTATCGTGTTTGAGAGTTCTAAGGAAATGTAAGATGTCTCTTCTATTGAGAACTTTCAGTTTCCTTTCCCTCCGTTACTGTCAGACATTTTTTTTTTGGGGGGGGGGGAGGGGGTTGGAAGGGGATTATACCAGTTTTTATGAAAACTTCTTATTCCTTTCCCTCCTTTACCCTTCTAATAAAACTCCCGAGGATTCAAATCCTCTCCAGTTAGATGGTAATTTTCCAATTCCTTTTATCGTTGCTGCGCATTCCGAATTCAATGAATGAGATTATGTCATGTAGAATTCCATTATTACGATAGTGATTTTCAAAGAATAATAGTTTTCAAAAATTGTGGTTTCTAAGACCATAATGGTGTTATCGAGTGGTCTAATCTTGTCTTTTGAATTCAGAATGTATGACAATGGTTGAAGAAATGGTGACTCTCTAATTACTACCTAATTGGAGAGGCTCCGGATCCAACTCGCAAAATAGAATTAAATATAAAATTCTCTTCCTCTATCTTCTACCCCCATCCAATCATAGCGTTCTACTTTTAATTTGTTTTGGATCCTTGTCTTTGGAAATGTGCTTCCAAAATACATTGTCTCTTATTTCTTTTTATAGAACAAAATAACTAATTTATCGTTAAAGTATGGGTGAACTCTCAACTCTTTTTCTAAAGTATCAATTTACCTACTTTACCACTTAAACTATATTTGTGGATTCAATGTGGTCATTTTATAAGCACGATCAAATATTCAACAAATTAATGATGTGATGTTGGTACTTTGTATTTCTTCATGGATTTTATCAGTATTTCTCCTTTTCCCGCCATAACAAAAAAAAAATCTTAATTACCTGATACAAGAAATACAAATAAGATACTATCATGTCATTTATCTGCTAAGTATATGACTGTGGGTTCATGGAACGAGCACATTGGTCATACACACATAATTTAAAAGGGAAAATAGGCAAATTGGTACTTTAGATGAGACCTTGATAGTCCTCCAATACTTTAAGGATTTTGACCATTTTTCCTTCTTTTTTTCTTGGAGAAAGTATTCCCGAAAGCATAATGTTGACCACACTATAACTACTACTTTTGTGCTGTCCCCGAGAAATATAATCTTTAAGCATTGTCAAAAAAAATTATCACTCACTGATTCATCATGGGGTCATCTCCTTTTTTTGTGGTAGTATGAAAATATTATGAAATTTGAACTCTGTTTATCACTAATTTTCATTGAAGCACTATAATGTATGTTTCTGCACCATGTTTTACTTTTGTTTACAGCTTTAAGGTCTGTCTTTCTACTGGATTTTGCTACCTTGGACTTGCATGAGTCATGCTCTCCAAGCAAGGCCTTTTGTTGTTCTTCTTTTCTATAAATTAATTTAAAAAAAAAGTACTATAAAGTATGTTTGTTTGCATGTAGGTGAAAAATAAAAGTAACAAAGTGACTCTCTTTTTAACACTTCAAGTGTTTATTTGCATGCAAACGATTGCAGGAGTGTCTATCTTAACTTGTTTAATGGCAAAATCAAAATGAGGAGGGTGAAAAAAGTGTTAGTTTCTGAGCTTAAGGGGTTTGTTTACTATTTCTCTATTTTTTCTATTTTTGTTTTTATGTAGGTAAAAACTTTTCTATTTTTATTTTCCCGAACATGTCAGTGATATCACCATCAGATAGTCCAAAAAAGAGTCAGATGCTTTAGATTTGCATTGTGAGTCCTATCATTTAGTGTTCTCTCTTTTCCTGAAAAAAATTGTCAGGTCATCTACATTCATTGCTTATATTAATTAAGCATAAGCGGAGGTTACAATTCACTTTTCGAGTACTTTCCAATTACTAAATTGGAAAATTCAATGAGTCTTTTCTCTTTCTATTTTTGATAGATTATAGTCTATAGAGAATCATGGGGGCATGCTAATTGCTACAAAATTCTCAAGGTTTTAAAAGTGACGCTTTGTCCTCATTTTCAATCCCTACGGAAATAATCATTAGCTTTTTGTCTAATTATCTATTTTCAATATAATGATCATACATCTATTTATATGACACGGAATATAATCATTATATACTATCATATTAGCTTTCACATTCAAGTTAATTATGTGTAAGTCAGAAGAGAGGGGAATAAAGTACCGCTATTAATACCCCGAGGGCAATTTTAAGCCAAACCCCTCAAAAACTGTAATCCCACAAATAAATTGAAAAGGGCCAAAATAACAAAGACAAGGAGCCAAAAAGAGATTCATTTAAATACTAGGCACCTAACACAAAATAAATACTTTATACACTTTTACATAGTCCTTTCTTCCTCCTCCACTCGTCCCTCAACAATAAAAAAACCCAAAAACCCCAGAACCAAATGAAGCCACGTCAGCTGCCATCGAGCCCATCAAAACCCCTCTCCAAGCGACTGAAGCCCACAGAAAAACCCAACGATCCAATGGAATCCGCCATTGCCAAGGTCGAAGCTCTCCTCAACTACGAGTTCCGCGACCCGTCGCTGCTCGCCGAGGCCCTAACCCACTCCTCCGATCCCGAGCACGCCTCGTACCAGCGCCTCGAGTTCGTCGGCGATGCCGCTCTCTGCCTCGCTTTCACCAACTATTTGTACCTCACAAACCCCGATCTTGGCCCGGGGCCCCTGTCTCTCATCCGAGCTGCCAACATCTCCACCGAGAAGCTCGCACGTGTCGCCGTCACGCACGGGCTTTATCGCCTGCTTCGCCGGAACTCGTCCAAGCTCGACGAGATGGTATAAAGTTTGATTCTTGGTTTCTCTTTTTTCTGTTTTTGGAAAGATAATGTTTTGGGGGGTTTGTGTTTGTTATGCTACCTAGATCAATCATATTTGGTAATTTAGCCCCAATTCTACCGCTCGACGACGTTGGATTTTGAACTGTGGAAGCGGGAAACTTGATTTGAAGGAATGTGGTAGAATAGAAAGATTGTAATGAAATAAGATGCATCGTTGTAGTTGCATCATCTAAAACTCAATTTCACTTTAAATTTCATATTTTTCTTATATTTGAAGCAAGATTCATTAGAGAATACATGAGATTTGAATTTTTTAACCAAGAGAAAGAAAAGGATTGGGAGCTTAGATATTGGCCTGTTTGCAAGGAAAAGGAAAGTTGGGGGGTTTCGTTCGGAGGGTTGTGGGGAAAGTTACTGAGGTTAAGTGGGAAAACCAAAGTTCAGGTTGAATGGTTTTTTTTTGGTGGTGGTTTTTTTTTGGGGGGGCAAAATTACCTTTTGTAAACATATATAAAGTTAACGATATTTAATTCACGAGTATTTTTCTGATACTATGTGGTTTTTTACTGATGATTTGAATTTTCTTGTACTTATCTCTAATAAAAATATTTAGTGTTAGTTTTGTGCAAAATAGTACTTTATGGCAGCTTTGTCAAATTTTTCTTTTTTAAATATGCTTTTAAAGTTGATCCACGTGAAATTCCACCAACTGAATTCTATTCTGGCGTATCATAATTGTGTTGTTGTGGTGAAGATGATTAATAGTTATCAGCAAGGCTACTATGTCAGTATGTCAGCCTACGGATGTTAATTAGGAAAAAATAGCATAAATCTAATAGACCTAATGAGAACAACTGCTTTGATAGTATGTACTTATTTATAATAAACTAATGTGTATGACGAGAAATAGAAGGGTCATTCTGCTATGATACATTTTGTTTATGTTCTTTTTCACTGTTTAAATGAATTTGCTCGAAAAGACATGATAATGAATAAGAAGATGCATTTCAATGTTCCCGAGCACCAATTTGTCACTTGCAGTTTTTAGCGCTTGAAGCAAAAATATTGTTTTAGCTTATGCTAGTATTATTGTTTATCTATTAGAACACGAATCTGCGCAATGAGAAGTATAACAATTCTATGTTTTTGTCTCTCAGGTGGAGGAGTTTACGCGCATAGTGGAGAGAGAGGGTGAAGGGGAGATGTATGGGCAGCCCTATGGTGGGAGCACGATAAAGGCACCCAAGGTTTTGGCTGACATTGTGGAGAGCATTGCAGCAGCTGTTTATGTTGACTGTAACTTAAACCTGGAGAAGATGTGGATGGTCTTTAGAGGGCTACTGGAGCCAATTATTACAGCAGAGAATCTGGACGAGCAGCCTGTAACAACTTTGTATGAGTACTGCCAGAAGAAGGGGAAGGCTGTCAATTTCAAGAACTGGAAGAAGGGAAATGTGAATGTCACAAATGTGTTTGTGGACGGAGAGTTGATTGGGATTGGATATTCGGAGCATCAGAACATCGCAAAGCTCAATGCTGCGAGGGATGCAATTCAAAAGTTGGGTGATTTGAAGGCTGAACATGTGGATATGAACAATGGAGGGGAAGAGAGCAACACTGCGAAACATACGCTGAATGAGATGTGCAGCAAGAAACACTGGCCAAAGCCGGTTTACAGGTAATATTCATCAGTTAGTTCTCAAGCTTTTCACAATTACTTGCACTGACTCTTTGGGCTTTTTTTTTTTGGATTTCTATATTTGTGCTTGATAGTTATTTAACTTGAGTTGTGTTAGCTAGTTCTCATAAAAGCGTGGACTTTGACTCTTGGCCTCTAGCTAATTTTATGTTTGTTTCCTTACCCTCACGTTAATGAAGCATGGGAGACATGTTAAGCTTCCCCTTTGGAAACAAAAAAAAGATGTAAAGTAAAAGATTTAATGTGTGATATATTATATGGTAATTTATTACCTATGGTAATTAATTACTATTGTTGCATATGAATGTTTTCAATTAATTTGATGACACAATTATCTGCCAGCCATTACACCATTGTTTTAAAAAGAGCTATGGACGCCTGCCTAGGCTTAACCAGTTCCCCGCTTAATTCTTGAGAGCACCTAGGCAAACACGGGCCGCTTACGTGGACGCACTGCATCAGAAAGGGTTTATTGCCCGCTTAAGCATATCAACAGGTGAAGAGAATGGGTCAGGTTAAAATAGATCAAATAGAACTTGATCCAAGTTCATCTCAGATAAAATGTTGGGGATAGAATTTTTTTAATCTCTGAAAAAATATTTCCTTTCTCTGTGCTAAAAAAAATGCCTACATGCCCCTTAGGCACCCGCAAAGGGCCAAGGCACTATGTTCGGCCTTAGAAGCGCTTAGTGCTTTCTAAACATTGCATTATGCAAATGCATGTAGCAAATGATGTTTTAGTCTCTTTAGGTTCATGATACAATGATACTTACTGTTTATGGTGTTAAGTGGCCAGAAACTATTTTGGCTTGCATGTTAAAACTTAGAAGTTAAAGCATCGAAAGGTAATTCAAACTATTTGTTCAATCTAGCTTCTAGTTATCACCTAGCTCGAATAAAAAGCCATTTATTGTCTGTTGATTGCTTTGCGCCTTATGTAGAATTTAAGGTATAAGTTGAATAATTATAAATATATTTGCAAACATTCAACTTTGAAATGTGTGATCCTTTATTATCTTTATCACCGTAACTTGGAATTCATGGATAGTTAGGCGCAGTCTACATTCATTTGCAGTTTTGATCATAAAAATTTGGAAAGTCTGGCTCGGTTACTATGAACTCTACTTCCTGGTTCAAGTCTTCCACTAAAAGGCAGTAGGCTTTAAGATTTCATTATGAGATTTAAAGTATGGTTCTTTCTATTTGGCAGACAAAAACTCCTAGTTATTATCATAAATAATGCACGTGGATGAATTTATAATGTTATCTAGGCCGAAAACACCAAAGATGGAAACCACAATTGCTTTCTTAATATAGTTTGTAGGGAAGATAGTTCTATAAGTTATGCAAACACATGGAGTAGACATGTACTCATTTTATAGATCTAGAATCATTGGTTTTGAATAACGATAATTATATTATTTGAGTAATGAGACAACCCAGAGTAAATTAGATAAGAAGTCTCAACACCATTAGTGGAGTCGGAAACTAGATTGGCTTTGGATTGGATTTTGTGGTTACAGGCAGGGGAAACAGACTAAAGTGCAAGAAATGGGACATAATTTGGGTGTTCTTATTTTGCACAAAAGAAACTCCAAAAGAATCAAAGTTTTCAACTCCCCCCCTCAAAAGCATCATCTTGCTCAAATTTGATTATAAATCATAGGAACTCCAGTGAGAAAGAGTGCTGAGATTTGATGAATTTGTTTTGTGTTAACTGTTAAGTGGTTCTAAGATTTCTGATTAGTCATGGTGATTCCAAATGAGTGGGGGAAAATAAATGAACTGCATTCTTCTAACTCATAGTGACAGTGGGCACTTAAAATTGTGGGATATATAACCTATTTCTAATGATCAGATCATATTATTGACATGAGCACAGTTCACAGGTCAGACATAAGGACTGCATGTCTTATTTGAAATGCTTCTTGCATTGTGACCGTTAGGACCTTCAGCGAGAAAGAGTTTTAAGATAAGGTCAGACATAAGGACTGCATGGTGAATCCAAATGAGCAGGGGCCAATAAATGAACTGCATTCTTCGAACTGCTTAGTGACAGTGGGCACTTAAAATTGTGGGCTATACGACCTATTTCTAATGATGAGATCATTTTATTGACATGAGCATAGTTCACAGGTCAGACAAAAGGACTGCATGTCAAATTCGAAATGCTTCTTGCACAGTGACCATTAGGACCTTCAGCGAGAAAGAGTTTTACGATAAGGTGAAATTTTTTAATGGCCCTAAGATTCAGATCTGAGTTGCATGTTGATTGCATATGAACTGGAGCGAAAAGTGTACTGCATCCTTCTCATCTTCTTAGTCACTAGTGAGAAACTTGGATATATTGAGATACCCCTTTTGACAAGACTCCTATAGTTAGGATTCAAGATAATATCAGATGCATATCTCCATCCTAAGAAAGTATATAATATTCAAAGTTCCAAACAACAGAGTTTACAATTTAATTTGAGTTGTAGATACAACTTTTTTTTCCTTCTTCACAGATAAATAATGGTTGATATTAGATTTAGCAGTTACTGATTTCTAATATGGTTCTTTCATACTTTTTAAATTATATGAATTAAGGTGGTACTATTTTGTGGGACACTTAACTGTTATGCATAATAGTAATGCATCTCTTGCTATTAATATATATATTAACATATTCTATTTTTCTTTATTCTATTTATATTTTATGATTCTATATTATATATCCTGCCAGTTTGGAAAATAAGTATTTCAGCTTGACTTTTGCATTTTCATGGATGGCATTGTGATTTTGGCTTTTGCAGGTAAGTTGTTTAATCATCTAGCAATCAGGAGAAATCAGTAAAAATTGGTGTTAATATTAAACCATGAATCTAGTAAGTGTTACACAAAAACGATTATCCTCAATTTATAAAACTAAAGTTTTCGTGGCAATTTTCTATACAAAATTTACCTCATTGGACCTTACAAGTTACAATAGTACGAAACTGATATGGAACTGATATGAATAAGTTAATTGTATGAAACTGATATGAATAAGTTAATAGGGTGAGCCTTGGCGCAACGTTAAGGTTGCTATCTTGTTACCTGGAGTCACATGTTCGGGTCTCGGAAACACCATATCCACATAAGGGGCAGGGCTGGGTAAATCTGACCTCCCCAGACCCCAAACTGTGGGAGGCTTGCACAATGGCTGCCCTTTCTCTTATTAAAATGTTCAGGGCCATTTTCTCATACAGTATCCTAGCATTTAAAGCTTCCAACATCGTTATATCAATTGTCAATACCTTGTCATATAATGTCCATCATTATTCTAAAAGGCGGCATGGGTCTCCACTAGACGCTTGCTTTGGTGGACTCTGCCCCAGGCCTCCACGGTTTGGCCTAGGCTCTGCCACTTGGACGCTTAGGCAAGCACTTTGCTTTGATGGTTCTCTTAATTGGTGACAACAATGGATATTTATATTTGTCGGAGATGACTATTAGATTTATTGGAGATGGCAAGAGGGAGTCATTGGCGATTAATTGTTGATGAAGAGAGGAGACATGAGGTGACAGCTAGGTTTTTTAACGAGCAGAGGGGGCTTTGAGATTCACATGAGAGAATCATGGCCGGTTTGGGAGAGAAATTATCGAGATTGGGTTTAGGTTATTGGGTTTAAGTTTGTTTTTTGAAAAACTTTCAAAAAACAAACCTAAACCCAATGAAACCAAACCATTATTTACAATTTCTATATCAAGCCACTGCCCATCCCCATTTTTCTCACGTGAATCACTGTTTGGTGAAAAACCTAGACCCTCGTTTGCCTCTTGTCTTGTCTCTTCACTGCCAATTATTCGCCGGTGACTCTCATCGAAGAAGTTAGATTTTAATTTTTCTTCTTTATAAGTTAAAATTATCTCTGCCCTTAATTTTTTATTTTCAATTAAATAAATTAAAAGTACTGGATATAAGAAAGTGTTCAAGTGGGCGCCTTGGCATTGGGCGCCGGGTACAACACCCAGAGGCGCCTGATACCTTATCTAACATTGATGTTCTTCTTTTGTATCTTTTTTTTAAAAATAATTAAACCTCATAGTTCATTCGCAGTTATATTTTCAGCCCATTTGTTTTTCAGTTACTTGCTACCTCAATCCTGATTAGATCATCATTTTGTAGTGATAAGTTTAATATTTGGTCTGTATCTTGCATACAGTCAAGTGCCCAAGTAAGGCTAAAAGTTAATATAGGAAGTTGGTTGAAATTACACCACCTTGGGCTTGGGATATATGACTAGAGATAAGAGTTAATGTTTTCCGTTGAAAGTTGTCTTGGTCCATAACTATCTTACTAGATAACAAGTTTCCATTTTCTCAAGACAAATGATCCTTGTAGATTAACTTCAAATTGAAAAAATTATCTAGGTTTGCATGTGATAGCTACTTGTTGTGATTGGTGTGATTTTCACTTTGTTAAATGTATTTTCACGTAGCTGTATAGTTATGATTTATTATCTTTGAGCATGATTTGTAGGGGTATTGACGACTGGACGTGAATGCTAAGGCAGGATACGATTGTAATCATGGGAGCTGAATGTTTGATAGTCATGGTCCTCATGATTCATGCAATAAGCAAACAAACTCTTAAACATATGATTAGCTAATTCTTAAGTTTACTGGTTATCTGATTATATATTTTTTATACTATAACTATGTGCTTGGATGGTGAACTATTGGTATTATGGAAGAATGCATGTGTGTGTGGTGTTTTCGGAAAAAATTATGAATATGAGATAATAGTGAGTCTTATTACTGTTTGACTTATGTTAGGTGCAATCAATGTCCTGTTATTGAGTTGTGCTCTTGTCTTGCTTCATGGGAAAAGTTTTTTTTTTGGGGTTAAATACCCTCTCATTTATATTTTTTTCTTATCTCATCCAACTAGTTCAGAAAGTAAGAACTAGTTGATAAAGAGAGCAACGAGGGCAAAAGGAGATAAAATGGGGCGTTGAAAAAGAAAAACCCATCCAACCCATGCGAGCTATGTTAAATTGTTTCCTATTTTTGTTGCAACTATGATGGTTCAGTAGTTTGATGGTTTCACTAAATATGGTAGAATTAAAGATAAAAAAGATAATCATCTACATTATATAGAATTAAAGATAAAAAAGATATCATATACATTATAACCTCCGCCATCATGTCTCACCCTAGCCCTCTAGCAAGCTCTCAGACCCTCGCTTCTCTTCCTCACAAATAACTCCAAAGCTGTGGTGAATGTTGAGGGTATGGATGTTAAACAAGCGGGTAGGGGTGGGTATAGGCAGGCTATAAATGGACGAGAGGCATTTATGCCTATTTGCACATTTATGGCCCATTTAATATTTGCAAAATGAGTCATACCTCACCCGTCCATTAAATGGATGACCCATTACCCATTAAAACACTAACAACTTGTTTGATATAAATGGAGTTAAACTTTATCCTAATAAACTTTTTCTTGTATCCATGTTTGGTATCCTATTAAAATTCACTAAGGTTAAAATTCAAGGTTAATTATAGAAAACCCCCATGAAATTTCGGAGTTGCAGTAAACCCCCATTAACTTTTTTTATTACACTAAACCCCTTTTAACTTTAGGAGTCGTGCACATAACCCTCATGAACTGTTTTATTTCACTAAATTTCACATGAAATTTCTCATTATTAACAACATCGATTCTAACATCTCATGTGCCAAGTATGCGCCAAAATGATTCCTTAGTCCCCAAAGAAATAACATATTCTTCCTTTTTAATAAAAGGGCATTTTTTGGGACTAAAAAGGAATTTTTTTCATTTTCATTTTTGTCCTGTGCTTACTAGTGACATGTTAGAGTCGATGGTGTTAATATTATGGATTAAAAGATAACTATTCAAGATTTAATGAAATAAAATAGTGCACGGGGGTTATGTGCATTAACTCCTAAAGTGGGGGTGGGGGTGGGGAGGAGGTTAGTCTAATAAAAAAATTAGCAAGGGTTTACTGCAACTCCCCAAAAGTTCATGGGGGTTTTCTATAATTAAGCCTAAAATTTAGCTTTATATGAGGATATACCTTTAACAAGTGCTTGAAAAGGTTAAAACGAGTGAAAACTTAAGGCTTGGTTCATTTAACCATGTTGGGTTGCAAACAATCCCCTAAAAATTATAAAAATTGCAAATACCACATAAAATAATGACCATCCCTCTTTAAATAGAAAAAAGTTAATTGTGAACATGCCCCTTAGCATTATCCAATGGCGAATAGACCGCTGTAGTTCTATTTGTGCGAATAAACCTCTTGAAGTATTGGCCAAAGTGCGAATACACACCCTTCGTAAACTTTTACGACTTTTAAAAGACCCAAAAAAAAGCAATTGGGAGTTTATCCTCACCAATAGAAATGTAAGGGGTCTATCCTCCTCAAATTTTTTTTAATGATTTTAAGAATAAAAAATTCACTCATGGGGTATATTTGCAAAAGTAGAACTACAACTGGTGTATTGCAATTAGGTGATACAATAGGGCTCTGTTTGCAAATAACTCAATAGAAGATTACAAATAACCCTTGAACAATTCTGAAATTACAAAAAACACCCTAAAAATTCAAAATTACAAAAACGCCTTGAAAAATTCAAAACTTACAACACTGGGAAAATTTCAAAACTTACAAACACCTACTGTCTGTTTAGAAAATTTCAAAAACACCCTCAACAAAATTTACAAAAACTCAAGAAGCTTCAAAAGTCACAAAACTCACCCCAAAAATCTAAACATTACAAACATTCACATGAAATTTAGAAATTTTTAGAAAACACCTTGAAAATTTCAAAAATACAAAACACACCCTATCAAATTTGAATATTACAAAAACATCCTAAAATTTTCAAAACTTACTAACTGCCCCTAAAATTTTGAATATTACAAAAACATCCTAAATTTTTTAATTTTTAGTTTGTGTTTAATAAATTTAAAATGTTCAAAGAGGTGTTTGTAGTTTTCTGATTTTAGGGGATGTTAAGTTTCGAAATTTCATGGTGTTTTTGTGAATTTAAAAATTTAAAATGTTTTTGTAATTGTTTAGTTTTTAGTGTATTTTTAAATTACAAAAATTTTAGGGGATATTTGTAATTTGATTCTATTTTGCTGCTTGTAAGTATTGAAAATTTTCAAGGTGTATTTCAGTATTTTGTAAATTTCATTTTAAAGGGTGTTTTTTGAATATATTGAAAATTTTCTGGGTGTGTTTTGTAAATTTCAATTTTGAGGGTCCTTTTGTAAAGTTTGAAACTTTTAGGATCTTTTTGTAAATTTAGAATTTTCAAGTGTTGTTTGTTAGTTTTGGAATTTCAATTTGTTGTATATAAGTTTGAAGTTTTAGGATGTTTCTTGTAATTTTGAATTATTAAAAGTGTTTTTGTAATTTTAGTATTGTTCTGGTGTTTGTATAAATTTTTAGTTTTACAAGGGATGTTTATAAGCTTTGGATCTTTAGGGTATTGTTTATAACACTTTTTAAGTTTTGGCGGTTTTTCATCAATTTGAAATTGCTTTTGGTGTTTTTGCAATTTTTTGAAAATTTTCATTGTATATTTTGTAATTTAACTATCTCAAGGGTTTTTATAATTTTTGAGTTTTTGGATGTTTTCCATAAGTTTTGAAATTTTGCGGGCTACTTGTGATTTTTGAGTTCAAGGGTTTTTTGTAATTTTCTATTTTTCAGGTGAGTTTTTTTAAAATTTCAACTGGTGAAGGGGGCAATTGCCAGGTTTTTTGGGGGGAGGCTGCTTGTATGTTTAAGATTTTTAGTGGGCTTTTTGTAATTTTAACTAAGGTTAACCCTATATGAGGGTAAACTTTTAACAAGTGGGGGGTTAAGATAAAAGGGTATGATAATTTTGCTTCGTTCATTTAACCATCTTGGATTAAAAACAACCCTTAAAATTTGGCTAAATTGCAATTAAATGCCCTATAGTTTCACCTACCTTGCACTTTAATGCCTTCTATTTTAAAACCGTGCATTTAAATGCTTCAAAATATTTAAATGTTGTAGATAAATGTCCTAATGTTTCAAAATGTTGCATGTTGGTGCCCTTTTGTTTGCCCAATATGGCACGTTGGTGCCCTTTTGTTCATCCACCATTCAATATAAATGTCATCGGTTTGTAAATAACATCACTTAAATATCCTAATATTTCTAAAAGTTTTAGTTTAGTACCTTATGTTATGTGATATTCTTAGATACGTAGAAAAAAATTAACGTTGTCCGAGTTTTTTGAACTATAGCGCATTCATACGCAACACTTAAATATTTTGGGGTATTTTTTGTCCTTGGTTTTATAATAGGTGTCACTTAAGTGGAAGGCTAGTGAAACTTTAGGGCATTTAAAAATTAGCCCTAAAATACTAAAAATTATAATTAGGCTGCTAGTAATCCAAATATTGCAAACAGCCCCAAAAAAGAAAAAAAAGGAAACTTTAAATAGCCTCCATGAATAGTTCTAAATTTACTATAAACACCAAAAACATTCAAATTTACAAAATCATCTACAAAACTTAAAAACTTACAAGCAGCACATCAAAATTCTGAAAATTACAAGCCCTCTAAAAGCTTTGAAATCTACAACATGGTGTTTTATGTAAAGTTCAAAATTCTTTTGAGGCTGTTGGCAATTTCATGATTTTCTCTGTGTTGTTTGTAAGTTTGGAATTTTAAGGGTATTCTTCCTGGTTTCAAATTTTAGGGTGCCTTTTAATTTTTGAAACTTTCATGGTGATTTTGTAAATTTCAAAATTTTTACGGGTTTGTTTATAATTTTTAGATTTTATGTGTGATCTGTATGTTTTGAATTTTTAGCGTGTTTCTATAATTTTCGAGTTATTTGGGGGTGTTTCTTATAATTTTATGATTGTTAAAGGGATTGTTTGTAATTTACTATTTACAAGATGATTGTAACTTTCAGAACTTTAGTGGCTTGTTTTTAAGTTTTGAAATTATCTGGATGTTTGTTTTCCAAATTTTGGATATATGTGGGTGTTGTTTTGGTAAATTTGAATCTTTTAGGATTTTGTTTGTAAATTTTGAATTTTTAGAGGGCTATTTATAATTTTTAATTTTAAGGTGTGGTTTGTAATTTTTCATTATTCCATCGCTTGTTTGTAAATTCTTGCTTTTCATGTGGTTGTTTATAATTTGTTTGTTAATATTCGAAAATTACAAAAACATCCTGAAATTTTGAAAAATTACAAAGAAACTCTTAAAAATAAGAAAAATAATAAAGCTCCTTGAAAATTTTGATTCTTACAGAAAACACCCCATAAAATTTGAAACAACTAACAAAGAAAAATTAGAAAATGACAAATGTTCCCCTTAAAAATCTAAGTGTACTTTGGGGATTTTGAAATTTTCAGGGTGTTTTTTAAAATTTCTATATTTTTATTTTTTCACGGGTTGTTTATAAGTTCCAACACTTTCAGCCTGTTCTGTTTGTAATTTTCAAACTTTGGAAGGTGTTTTTCATAGTTTTTGGGTTTTTAGGTGGTTTTGCATAGGTTCTAGATTTTTTTTATAGAGCTATTTGCATTTTTCGGTTTGGTTTGAAATTTATTTAGGGATTGATCAAATTTTCATTTGTTTATGTTAGTTTGTTTTCAAATCTGTCCGAGAGCTCTTTCTTTGAAATAAATACCCATATAAGTGGCCAAATGGGCGAGTATAGTCCTGCCCATTTAAGACCCATTTATTTTTTATTGCAATAAAGCCTGACCAATTAAAGCCCATTTTTAGATGTGGGGTTATGGATGGACATGATAGTGTGTGGGCAAGGTAAGCAAATGGGTATGAGCTAAAATTGACAACCATTGTTTTGGCCTTTTGGGTTATAATTTGATACTCACATGTCCCCACAACTAGGGGTGAAAACAAATCTAATCATATTGCACAATGCACTATTCAAATTCGAATTCGGTTCGTATTCAAAGGTTAAAATTTGTATTTGAATTTGATTTGAATGTTAAATCAGATTCAAATTTGATTCGTCTACTTCTATAAAGATTCGAAAATCATCCGTAAATATTCGGTCACTAAGAGATAATGCCTTCCATCGACTATGTGAGGAGTGCGATTTTCAGGTCCGTTTGGATGACAAGAAGTATTGAAAGTAGGAAGTAGATAAAAAAGTAACTTTTGAAATTGTGAAGTAGGAAATAGCAGAAGTAATGCTTACGACTTACTTCGAGCCTTTGAGGGGCAGAAAAAGATTTAAGAAGTAATGGTGACAAATAGGCGTCACATCAGCATTTAAGGAAGTACTAGAAGTAGATTTTCCAGTGAAACAAATATACTTTTTACTTGGAAGTAACAAAAGTAGTCTCTATTTCATTTACTTCAATTACTTGATAGCTACTTCTGTGCACATAAACGGTGTTAGAGCGTCGTCGAGTGTTGTAGAAAACCCTAGACATTACACATAAAGTGGTGAGAGAAAAAGCACATTTGAGATGATGATTACAGAAAAAGTGCATAAGAGAGAGAAGTGCAGCGATGGAATTTGGGGTTGATGCAAACGCACGTGAGATGACGAGATAGAAGATGTAGACTAACTCAAATGTAAAGTGGGGGCTTAATTGGGCTAGACATTAGATAGAACCTATTTATTTTAGGCTAGAGGTCTTTATTGTGCTTGCGCCCTGCACAATAACTTCTTTATTTGCTTTTTTATTTGTGTAGGATCAAATTTGTAATAAAAGTGTAGGATTAATCGTATTTGCAATTAGTTAAACAAATAGCTAAAATGTAAAGTATAAGCGAATAGTTAATAATTAAGTGAATTGAATATATATTTGGTTACACTCTATTTGTTTATGAACAAAATAATATAAATTATTCATTTATTGATAAATCAACTACTGAATTGAATATAATCGATTACTTAACGAGTACTTAGCTAATTGTTTGTTAATTATTTGGTTCATTTCCACCCCTGCCAATAGGTTGAGCAAGCTTTTATAGGTCAGACCCTAGACTCATGGAGCAGTACTTTCTCTTTATATCTGCTTTAACTTCATGGATGATGGGAACTGAACCTGCATCTAAGTTGCATGGGTACGGGTGCTGATATGGGTACGGGTACAGGACTCGGCAAATTTGAAAAAAGTAGGGTACGAGGACACGACTATAAATATGTATGTTGTGTATATTTATATGTATCAAAATTAATAATTTACGTTAGATCAATATCATTTTTTTCATTTACATAAGATCATTATTTTAGAAATAGATGTGAACTATAGAATATACGTCCAAGAAGTGTATGAGGAGTGTTTTAAATTAAAACATGTGGTATATAATTAAGTATAAGCTTGAACAAACATGTGCATATATTCAAGAAGTGTCCAAGAAGTTTGGGTACGGGTATGACTTCCAAATAAAAGTACCCAGGTAACATAGACCTGGGTTGATCTGATAGCATATTGATGAACTTAGAGAGATGGGATTTTGAGTGACTCTAATACCAAGATGGTCCTTGGCATTATCAGATCTCAAAAATTTTATAGAATGATCATACTGGTTTTGTAAACAAGCTTTTAAGTTGAATAATATTTCAGATTAATATTTTGTAAGAAAAATCCACAAGACTCGAGAAAGGTCATCCACAAAGGTCGCAAGATCATTAACACTAATTTTTAAATGAACTAGACATAGACCCCATACATCTGAATGCACTGAAGCAAATGGCTGCCCGTCCTTATATTGACTCTACTAGGATAAGACATATGATGAACCGTTCCTTACTGCCTTCATTCACAATCTAAGGGCAGTTTTGTAAAACGTCTGCCCAAAGCTTCCATATTTGATAGTTTATGTTAAGGGATTACCTTTTCGACTATGTGATGAAGTAGTCCACTACGTGTTAGTTTATCACATTACATAATGTGTAATATTTTGTTAATATTACATGATTGAATCTAACTATTGTTACATATCTATTTCATGCTTACTATTAACATTACATATGCATTTGTATAATTTTTTCCACCAATTTTGCTTGTTCTATAAATTTCAGATTTTTCTTATTTTTATTATTTTTTGAAATTTTTTCCGTATTTAAAAATAAGAAATAAAAAAGGATTAGCGTATTTTCCTGCTTAAGGCCGCTTAAGCCGCCCCATAGAGCCTTTGTAGCGCCTTTATGCTTCGCTTCGCTTTATGCCTTCCACAATCTTGCTAACGACTCAACATAATTCAATACTAGAACGAATTGCTTCAGAATTCATGGAGAAGGGTGTCCGATCTGAAAATGGTAGTTAAAAGCTGATATAGAACTAAAACACCCCACTGGTTTGGATGCTAAAAGTTTGCGGTGTCCAATCTGAAAATGGTAGTTAAAAAGCTGATATAGAACTATAAAGTTTGCAAATATGAAGGACCTTATCATAGGCGATGCACAAAGGATTGCGGATATTAAACAAAGTTTGCAGCAATGTTTTCAAACAGTGTGGTGTCATGATCTTGTGCTAAGTCAGAATACTGTGCAGTGGTGAATGTGATGCGTGAGTTGGTTTGGAATAGCGACATGTTGATTTAGTTTGGATTTAAGGCTGCCATCTGCATTATTGAGAATTCTGTGTTCCACGAGAGCGCAACACATTAAGATTGATTGTCATTTTGAGTATGGTAAGATAGTCGGGTCATTGAGGCACAATTTGTCTCATCAAGGCATCAGTTGGCCGATCTTTTCACAAAGCCTCTTGGGAAAACACAAGATTTCATTTGTGACAAGCTGGGCGCGTTTGATATATATACTCCCCAGCTTGTGAAGGAGAAGGTAGGGTTATGAGAGCAGTGGTCTTTTAGTAGGATTGTTTAGTTTATTACTACATTGATTATGTGTTTTGAGTTGTTCTAATACTTCTATTATAGATAGAATAAAAAGGAGAGCTAATCTATCTCTCTAAATTCCTCAAGTAACATCCTTCAAGAGAGATCATGGTTTTGGGAAGGAAAAAACAAACGGTTTGTGATGGGGGACCAAAAAAGCAGAGAAGAACAAAAAATAAGAAGGAAATTAAGATTTTAGGCTCCCTGGATCAAATGATCTCACAGTCTTGAGTCAATGATCTCAAGCCAATTAAGGTCTCACACTTTCAAAAGTAGGTTTCACACGAAAAAGTTAATCAATAATTTTATGAAATCATATATATATATATATATATATATATATATACTCCCAGCTTGTGAAGGAGAAGGTAGGGTTATGAGAGCAGTGGTCTTTGAGTAGGATTGTTTAGTTTATTACTACATTGATTATGTGTTTTGAGTTGTTCTAATACTTCTATTATAGATAGAATAAAAGGAGAGCTAATCTATCTCTAAATTCCTCAAGTAACATCCTTCAAGAGAGATCATGGTTTTGGGAAGGAAAAACAAACGGTTTGTGATGGGGGACCAAAAAAGCAGGGAAGAACAAAAAATAAGAAGGAAATTAAGATTTTAGGCTCCCTGGATCAAATGATCTCACAGTCTTGAGTCAATGATCTCAAGCCAATTAAGGTCTCACACTTTCAAAAGTAGGTTTCACACGAAAAAGTTAATCAAAAATTTTATGGAAATCATATATATATATATATATATATATATATATATATATATATATATATATATTCAAATCTTTGTACCTTTGAAGGAAAACTAGTATTTATTGGTTACAGTAGTTGGTTACAAACTAATAGTACTAAAATAAACACTATCCTGATCCTTAGATTCTATAAAGATTGCTAAATCAATTAAAATCATAGCGAATAGCTTGTTTTTATAGTTAGGATTACAAGGAAAGTTCTACTAAAATTAAAAATTCTAATTTTGAAAGAAGTTCGACCATCTTTTTTCCCTTTTTCTTTATCCTCCCTTTGTGATTGTCCAAGAGAAAGTTGTTCTAAAAGTTTGTGTCCATATCTCAAACACTCAAAAAGGTCATGTGTAAGTCACTTCTTGATACCTGTTGCCTGCATCATGCGTCCATGTAACACCGTCTTGAACCTAAAAGATGAGATAATATCTTCAAACTTGTTAAACCTTCTAATTTTTCATATTGGCTTCTATCTACCGATGCATCTGACTTCAATAATATCTAGCACAAAGAATCCTAGTCCTTCAAAATATTATGGTTCTCAAGTATCAGCTGCATGTACTAATGTGCACAATAGATTTATGGAGAAAAGCCAATAGTTTTTAATACATACATTTTCTAACTCTATTACGTGTAATATATTGGAGAAAAAACTGAAGACTTGAAGTTTGTATGCATAATGGTAAATATCGTTAAATTATATACTGTTGGGTTGCAATATTTAGATGATAGGCTAGTATGGCAATGTATACATTTATACAAAGCAAATATAATATACCGCCTAAGCATCAACTGGGTCTTATATGTTTGGTTGCTTCAGTATTTTGGATCTTATTGTGTCATGAATCTTATTGTGTCATGAAAACCTTACACGCAACATGTATTGGGTTTAGCTCATCCATTCTCTTCATTCAGAGTACATGTATGTACATATTTCATGATCTACATTACATTTTCCTGTACATATTTTTAGAAAAAGGTTTAGGTTTGTTATTTTACGAAAATGAAATTTACTGATAATGCAAGCAAATTCATTAGATTTTTCGTATCTAACAATTTATGTACAGAATGGAAGGAGAAGAAGGGCCTCCTCACGACAAGAAATTTGCCTGTTCTGTTCGAGTTAAGATTTCAAATAAGGAATACTTCAAAGTTGGTGATCTGAAGTCAAGAATTAAAGACTCGGAGAATTCAGCAGCTGCGAAGGTGCTATCTGAAATTAGGAAAGGATGAGAAATTTAGCATGAGTTCAAGAATAACGAAAGAGAGTATTTATCATTTCTATCTTTAATTCGTCCTGCTAGTAATGTTGTGTGCATCTATCTTGATGGAGATTCAAGGGTTTAGTTTAAGTTGTAGTGTGAGATCCTATGTGAATGGGTCAAATAATGAACGAATAATCATCTAATTCTGTGTGAACCCGATAATATAGTTTAATTTTGCACATTTTCCTAAGGGGGAAAAAAGGGTGTAAGCTCATAATGCATCTCATATTTGGGTAGCTCTTTTTGGTATAGAGCTGGTAGCTCATAGTAAACATTTTCTTCATGTTTATGGTACAGTTAAAAGCATGTTATGCTTCAAAATAAGAAAGATTCGGTTTCTTATTGATGTTCTACAATTCCAACTGTAGTTTTGGGTAAATATGAATAATTTGGGAATTTTCTTTCTGTAGGCTCTTCATATTTGTTTATTAAATGGAGCAAATGACCCTTAAAAGAACAAGATGGTTGAATAATGAGATACAAATGTGTTTATGTGCTCTTTTGTTTTTCATTTTTTCTACAAAGGTTGGATGAAGATTTTTTTTTTCTTTTAATTTATATATGAGCTGAAGTATTAAGGTGTAGAAGTCCTGTGCTTCTTTTGGGCATTTTGCTATTGATAGATTTCCTGTGGAGCTGCAGAATACGTTGCAATCTTGCAGATGCAAAACATGATCAGAAACTGAAGGCCTCCATTCTACTGAAAATAAATCTTTTTGGTATAAACTGTGGATTGAAGCCTTTGTATTTTATTATCTAGACGAGCTAGGATTACATTGTCAAGTGAAAACTAGACTAAATTCAATGTCAAAAATCTGTCAAAAATCTAAATTAAATTAAACCATCAAAAAATAACATCTCTTAGGAATCATGTATGGTTATTCTCCATGATGTTCGGTAATTATGAGAAAGGAATTAGGTTGATCTGTTAGTTGCACACAGCATCATATCCCCGGAGTGCTAGTCAATCACATTCTCATCATAAATTGGAAATAAACTAATTGGACACCACATTGAACAAAAGTTAATTATAATTGATTTGCATTACTACCACATGATTTTATTGGTAGGGCTAGCTTTTCACATGGTTTGTTCTGCTAACAAATTTTGTATGTTCATTTTCCAGAGAGGAAAGATATCATGATGTATGCTTGATAATGACTAGGCTAGGTCTCAATGGTTGATATTTTTCTTACTGAAAGCAACTAAGAGCTTAACTTTAAATTTATTCAATTGCTTTTTATAAGTTTGTATTAAGAGGGAAAAGGTGCGCAAAAAGCTTAAATACTTTAAATTAAAAAGAATTTATTAACAAAGTAAAGCTTCGAAATGCGTAATTCAACTTGTATCTAGTGGAAATCTTGGTTTATTCTTAATAAATTATTAAAACATGCATTTGAGCACTTTTTCACTCTTGAGCTACGAGTCATGCATGTAGGATTTGGAATCATCTGATTATGCCCAACTAGGCATAATTAAACCTTATCCAATATAGGGTACCGATGTCCCACTTCACATACAATTTACAAAGTACATACCATTAATTTATTCTTGGGTACCTTTTAGCAAAAGGAAAAATTGCAACAAACAACCGACAATCCTTTGATGCATCTATGCAATAGGTTATTTTCAACATAATCTGATAGAACATGCATGTCACAATTTCGTGACAAACCCGTTAAAATGCATACATGTTCAAAATTGGTCCCTTCGATCTTCCATATTTCAAAATTAGTCCCTCAAATCATTGAAATTGATATTAGTCCCTCAAATATTCTTATTAGTCATTTTAATTTAGTATTGTAGTTTGGCTGCAGTTTGATTTGGGGGGAATATTGCATTTAGCTTTTTTTTTTGTCGTGGGTTTCATTTATATCCTTTTGTTTAATTTATTCCAAATCCAAACTCGTTTTTTCCCCCAGTCGTTTAAACCTTAGACCAGAATTCTTAGACGCATTTAAACCCATTTGCAGGAGGAATGACCAAATGATGGTAGAAATCTAATTTACCATGGTTAACAACTAATCCAACCCGAGTTAGCAATTTAGATGGAATAATTAATAGAGACATAGATACTTAACAAAATAATTATCTTCAAAAGTAGCGAATAATAAATTATACACTTGTAGGTCTGAAATGAGTACATAATTTTTGCATAGAAGGACCCATCGTTAATATTTTCAAGAAAAAACACAACAATTTAAATTCTTGACTAATTTCAAAACATTAAAGATTTAAGAGGACTAATATCAGAAAAACCTTTTTTAACGAAATGATGAAAGCCTTTTCAATAAAACTAACCAATTGAAAAATCACTAAAAAGATTTTCGAGGTGCGACGCAAGAATATATCCCATTGTGTGAGAAAGTAGTGATGTAATAAATTATACACTTGTAGGTCTGAAATGAGTACATACTTTTGCATGGAAGAACCCATCGTTAATGTTTTCGGGAAAAACACAACAATTTAAATTCTTGGCTAATTTCAAAACATTAAAGATTTAAGAGGACTAATATCAGAAAAAACTTTATAAAAAATGATGAAAGCCTTTTCAATAAAATTTTTGGATAGTGGATTAGAATCTTGGTCTCCCTAACCAATTGAAAAATCACTAAAAAGATTTTCTAGGTGCGAGCCAAGAATATATCCCATTGTGTGAGAAACTAGTGATGAGGATATAGTATGCAAGGCCGACAGAGAAGCACACAGCACACTATCACTCCCCCAAGTGGGCTTATTGTTAGCTCGTCATTGTCAATTACCAAATGGAGGCCACCTTGATCCTCCCTTCCTTCTCAAATTTGTTGCTAGTTCTCTATCTATCTACGTGCCAATAACACGTCGAATTTAAGGGCCCAAGTCCTTAAAAAAATTCCATGCACAACATGCACACAAGTGAATAATATAATCCTTTGAAAATTTTGGACTAGGACTGCTCCCCAACTAGAGAGAGAGAGAGAGAGAGAGAGAGAGAGAGAGAGAGAGAGAGAGAGAGATTGGGGTCTTCTCATTCTCTAGTATAGAGTACTAATGGCTTATATATCAAGTTGTTAGCGAGCTTTGGTCGATAGCAAACTCTTTTGCAATGGCGCCTAAGGGGTCTCAAGCTAGAGGGGTGGCTCTGAGCTTACTCTTCTTCCCTCTTGTCTATGTTACTCTCCTTCGTTGCGGCGTCTCGCCTCCTCTATGTAATCATTTTTCTTTCCCTGATATAATCTTTTTTCGTAATTCAATTTGATTTTTTATTGGTTTTTTAACATTTTCCTTTCTCTCTCTCTCTCTCTCTTTTTTGTTGTCGGGATATTTAGGGATATTGCAAGTAGCACCGAGATTATCTAGCAGTTGGAGCCTAGGAAGCAATGAGAGTGGCATGGAGGTTACCGAGTTAACAAGGTTTCTTCTTCGGAGATTAGTAAGAGGTTCTCTTCTACACTATATTGCTCTATTGAGTTTCGGTTTTTTTTAATTTTTAATTTTTTATTATTTTTATTTTTTGTTAATCCTCTTGAGTTTTGTTCTATTGTGTGCAATATTATTAGGATTAGAAATCTTTTCAAAATGCTCTATCTTTAAACTGCTTCTCTACTATCCCTATGAATGACTCATAATATATATTATGCTCGTATGCAAGGTATTCTGATAAATTTGTACTCCAGTTTGAGTGCAAATATTATCTAGCTTTGATAAATAATAGCTAAAATACAAGATGATTATTCACGTATGAATCATGAAAACTAGGAAAATTGGATGGAACAATGATTTCTTTTTGAACATTACAGTAATTTCTAGTTTTGTGGAAACCGAGCACCTCTAGTCTAAAATTTGAAATTTTTATTCACACAAAAACTTTCTATTTTCATAGGGAAAAGAAAAGAAAAGATGACGAAATTGCTACTTAGAAAAAGTAAAAATTTGGACAGATTAATAGTGAGAATGTTCACATATTCCATAAATCAATTAATCCATAAAGCAATTAATTGCAAGAGGACATCTAAATGGCCTTTAAGGACTTGAATGGCTGCATTGCTGAGTGCATACCATTATCATTTGAGTGCGTAAATAAGGAAAGGCCACAATCATCATTAAAGACTCATAATAATCAAACACAAACATTCAACTGTACAATAATGACATTCTCTTAATTAATTCTATAAGTTTCTAAGTAGAGAAATCATTACTCTCCGAAGTGGGATCCTCTCCACCAACCAATTTATTTTTTGAAGAAATCCAATCTTCAGTTACAATCACCAATTGTTATGATTTGTCTTGAACAGTGAAAAATGTCTCAAAGTTTATTCCTTGCTGCCAAAATTCAATGTGTGTACCAGGGTTGAGGGTTATAATTTTATATTCTAACGTGTCGTCACAGGTTTAACGCCTTTTCATGTGCCTCGAACTATTTTGCTAATCAATACTTTCTTAGCGCTTTAAATAATTGCACTATGACATTTGAATGTGAACCGGTCCGATACCGTCTTAAAATTCCATTCATTATATTAAAACTTAGAAGTTGTAATACTGTTAATGGTTATAATTTATACTAGTACTAGTATCCACGTAATACAATAGTTTTAGTTGTATAAGGAAATAATCATAACCATCTAAATATTGTTTCGAGAGGATCCAAACACATTGCTCTCATTGGACCTCAGCCATTGCCATCAACATTGTCCTGCTCCATTGAGTCACCCCAAAAAACCCAACTAACATTGATTGATACTTTGATAACGAAGGGATCCAAATGAGCCCAAGAAGTGCGACAAAACGCTAAAGAAAATGATAACGGAAGTTGAGGAAGAGGCTCACATTGTATGTGGGCCTTCCATATTTAGTCACATCCTTTTCTTTCTCTTGGTTTTCCGTTAGGAAATCACTATTGCTTTTTTTTTGATTGTGTACTTTGTTGCGTAAGAGTGGGTGTTGTCTCCAATTAAATGGAAAGTGCGTAAAATGCGCAGTTTTTATCTTGCATTTGTTTAAGGACAAATTTTCAATTTAGACCCTTTTAATAATTTATTTTTAAATTTCGACCTATTTGTGTTATTTACAAATTTCGACCCGTTTGATGTTTGTGGTCAAAAGTCGAAAGAATTTCACGGAAATGAATTCCCGTGAAGTTTTATGCACAAAAACTTCACGGGAATTCATTTCGTAATTTAAGCCAAAACTTCACGGAAATGAATTCCCGTGAACTTTTAGTTTTTAGATTTTCGACCAGTTTCAGTGGGTGGTGAAACTGGGTCGAAAATGACAAATAAAACTCAATAGGGTCGTTTTTTAAAAATAAAACCCAAAAAGGGTCTAAATCAAAAATTTGTCCTTTGTTTAAAGAGTGTTTCCACACGTCAGGCCCGTAACCTTCAGATCACACGGCGACAGCTCAACCGTTGTGCCCAGGGCTCCCATTCTTTTGTGTTTTATTTGACAGTTGGAAGTGAAAAGTAAATATTGAACTGTTACATCAATAATTTAATCCTTCTTTTAGATTTGAGAAAGTAGATTGAAAGCAAATATGAGAGAAATTCATTCCCCCACCAATATTCCACTTTTTATGACTAAACAAAGTGGATATCATGTCAAATAGCACCTCAGCGTTTTTTTTTTCCTACTTTGTTTCATCCAAACAGGTCTTGAAAATAGAAATTGGGCAAAAGTAATTTCTCTTAACTTTTTATCCCCTTTGATAGAGTGCACTTTAATGCTTTTTCACAATAAGGCAATTTAAATTATGTAGATAATGTACCGGTGATCCGTCTAGTATGTAACTTTTCACCGTTAAAAAGAGATAAGTTGAAATTTGTTCGGGTAAAAAGACCGATAGATTAGGTCAAGTCTGAATACATCAACTTAATTTCTCCTTTTGTTTTTCTCCTAAAGTTCATGGAAAAAGAAAAATAGAAGCCAGTTGAAATAATTCATCAATAAAGTTGGCACACATACATGTGGAAAGCTACCTAAAATTTTCTTAATTCTTCAGTGGATGTTCATTATTATCATGATGAGGGTAGCACCTTTTGTTGTATTACTTGTATTCTAGCTAGCTCAAAGAGTTCGAGAATAGAATTTAAACAATAAAGAGTTGTTGAGGACCAGTTCACATTCTTGCCAGCCATCAAGACCAAGTGAGCCCCCACAATATTTCTTTCCATTTCCGTGGATGTCTAAGCATGGACAATGGCTCTCCACCAAATAAAATTGAACGAACTCTATATTATGATCATCTTTGCTAGGCTCTATTTTGCTTGTTTATGAAGCAAAAGGGCCCAATTCTAACTAAGTGGTGGGACAAATTAGCAACATATTGTCTCTTTAACGTCAACCCACATTGAGTACTTGTCCACATTCTCCATTCATTAGGCTTGTCATGCGCAAAATGATCATGTTTGTCCTAAATGCTAATCTTAATACTTAAGCTCATGTTTTAGTGGAGCTTGTGGAATCAAATCGAAGAAATTTTTGTTATAGTGGAGCCTATAACTAGAGTTTTCCAATTCTCTAGTTAGTTGTATTGTATAAACCAAGTTGATATGGGTTGTTGAGCTAGTACAATGTTGATCATAAAATGCTTGCTTCAAATGTTGGTTTTGGTTATTATTCTACTTCCCAACATTTTTCTAACAAGTCACTTCCATGCTTTTACAGGAAGTGCTCAACGGGAACTCAGTCGAAACGGAGTTACGTGCATTTCAGATACGGAATCTAACATATGCATCACATTAGATAATGTGAGATTGACCACTGGAAAATCTCCCACCGTACTCTATCTCACTGGGGATCAACAACTTTCTCAACAGAATCAAAATACATTACTCCAAGTCCGTCCGTATGCTAGAAAGACCGACACTTTCGCAATGGCTCGTACCTCACCCGTTACGATCATTTCGAACGCACAACATCCTCCACCTTGCGATATCAATCATTCGGTCCCCGCAGTTATTTTCTCTAACGGTGGTTTTGCAGGAAACTTCTTCCACGACGTAAACGACATCATAATCCCTCTCTTCCTCACTTCCTCCCATTTACGCTCCCGTGTGCAGTTCGTAATCACGGATTACAAGGAATATTGGGTCAACAAATACCGCAAAATCCTGACTCGTCTCTCGTCTTTCGACATCATCGTCGCCTCCTCGTCATCCTCCACCGTGGACAAGAAAGTACATTGCTTCCCAGCCGCAGTGGTTGGCCTCAAGTACCACGGAAACTTCCTCTGTAACTCCACTTCCGAACCGGGAGGTGTCTCCACAACTGACTTCCGCCACTTCCTCCACACCGCATTTTCGCTCCGAAAAGGCCCAATGGGCCCAACCAACAGCCCAACAATGGTCCTCTTATCCCGAAGAAAATCCCGAAAAATACTCAACGAGGAAAACGTAGCGGAGCTTGCCAGGGAAGTCGGATTCCGAGTAATAGTTGCAACTCAGGAAGTAGTAAAACACCTGCAGAACTTCACGGAGCTCGTAAACGGGTGCAACATTCTCATGGGGGTTCACGGTGCAGGGCTGACGAACCTCATGTTTCTACGGCCACAGGCCGTGGTTCTTCAGGTCGTGCCGTGGGGCCTTGATTGGGCCTCAACGACCTACTTCGCTCGGCCTGCCAAGAGATGGGGCCTTCAGTATATAGAGTATCATATTGAAGTTGAGGAGAGTTCATTGTACAATGAGTATCCTAAGGATCATCCAGTGTTAACTGATCCTTGGGGGATTAATTTGAAAGGGTATAATGTGAGTAAGCCAGTTTATACTGATGGACAGAATGTGAGAATAAATTTGGCAAGGTTTAAGGATACATTGTTGAAAGCTAGGGAGTTAGTGAGAAATCCATCAAAAGTTAGTGTAGAATGAGAGAGAGGTCAAGATTGCTCCTGATCAAATTTGATTGAGCATTGAATTTGTTGTAAGTTATAAACTGTGATTTGTGAGTGTAATTATTTAAATGTATAGCTCAAGAGAATGGGAAGAAGAAACAAAAACAAAATTTCCAATTAATTAGTACAGTAATTTTTTAAACAGTTAAAAGAGTTTCTTGCTATATATTGCTAGGAGCTGAGAATACTACTTCACCCTACTTTAGATGTCAAACATGCCGTATGACTTGATATGCAATTGGACTTGCGCAGCTATTTGATGCAAATGTATGATTCACATATTAAGCCTAAAGTTATGAATTTACAATGCATTGTTTAGATGCACGACTCTTGAATTATTGCCTTTTAAAATAGCCTTAAAAGGTTTCATAGAAAGTTGCATGATTTTTCATCTATATCAGAGTGGGAAGTCGTAAAAAATAAAGTTCATTTCTTATTGGAAGTATGCAGATATTTCAAGGTTCAACTAACCTGCATTCTAATGTTCGGAAAGTACAGTTTTATTATTAAAACTTAGGAGAAAATTTTAAAATAGACCCATTTAAAATTTTATTCCCCAATTTCGACCCAGTCTAGAAATATTTACAAAAATCGACTCGGTTTCGGCCACGTCAGCAGCGCGGTCAGAAACGGGATCGATTTTAAAAAAAGTCGTTGTCTAAATAGTCGGGTTTGCCAACCCCGACTAATTAGAAGTCAAATCTAACTAGCCGAGTTTTGCCAACAGCAGTAGTAAAATTGTTAACAATGATTGCTTAGACATAAAATAGGCAGCTAATGTGATGAGGTGATTTTAGTGAGACCAGATTTGAAACTTTCATTGCCTTATCTCAACGATTAATTTATCTTTCAAAAATTGACATAAGTCCTCAAATGCATAGTTCTACACACTTCATTAGAAGGAAACAATTATGAGGCAAGTTCTTGCATACATATAAACTGATGGCAGACTTCTGATGAAAAAAAGTAATAATATGTGAAAAGAGAAGTGTTCACAATTATGTTTAATCTAGCAAGTAGCTATCGCGTTAAAAGCGTTGCAAGCACACAACTTAACAAGTTATAGTATAGAAAGATATCGATCCCACGAGGAAACATGTTTTTAGGAGATTCATCGAACTCGATTTGTAAAACGTGTACGGACAATTAGGAGTGGAGTGACAGTAAATGTGTTTTTGGGTTTGGAGAGATTTGTTGGGAAAGTGTAATTATGTGCAAATAAAAGAAAACTAGATTAGGAGGGAGAAAGAAAAATAAATAAATTATGGAAAATAAAAACAAGAAACAAATAAAAAAATTCAAGAAAAGAAGAAAATCAAGAAAGTAAAATGAGGAATTCAATTATAAATATGAGGAATTTAAAATTGAATCCACTAGTCTATTTCACTTGGTAATTATGAACTAGTCTCTTTTTCTTTTATCAAACATTTCTTTAGATTTATTAAGTATAGACTATCAAACCACTTAAGGAAAGCATAATCTATCAAATTATCATCCAAGTCAAATTTATATTTATGAAAATAACAATCAATTAGAGATTAATTATAGAATTCATAAGTGTAACCTATCAAACCACTTAAGGAAAATATAGACTATCAAATTCTTCTTTTAGTTCTCTAGTTTATTATCCTAACACGATCATTTTTAGCACAAGAGAATAATTCACAAATTAATAAGGAAACTGAACTAGTTTCATACAATTCTATAATTCCTACAAGATTTTAGTTCCACATTGAAAAATAAAAGTAAAATCTAAATTAGGAAAGAAAAATAAAAACTAATTACAAAAATAAAAGAAGAACAAATAAATAAAAATCTAACTATGAACATAAAAATAAAAACTAATTACAAAAATAAAAATAAAAACAAAGAAATAAAAATCTAAATTATGAACATGAAAATAAAAACTAATTACAAAAATAAAAGAAAATCTAAATTATGCAAGAAAATAAATCTATACTAAGAAAGTAATTCAAGACATGAAAGTAAATCCAATCTGCTATGCAAGAAAATAAATCTAATCTACTAAAATAAAAATAAAAATAAAAATAAAAGAAAGAAAAGAGAAAGGAAAACTTACATTTCAAGAGGATTCTAGCCTCTTGAAGGTAAATCTCCATCTTCATACTAATCTTCATCCACAATCAAGAGAAAAAGAAAAATATGAAGAGGTGAAAACTTTATTTATTGATTGTAATAAAATTACAATTTTGGAAGGTCTTCTCAATCAAGAGTAACCTTCCTCTCCAAATGGAGTTACAAAAATTTTCCACCCCTCAAACTCTCATTCTCTACCTCTATTTATACACCATTACACTCAACCCTAATTATTAAATTATCATAAACCGCATAAATCGTATTACAAAGCAGTTGCACTCACGATCTATGCCAAGATGATGGGGGCATCGATGCCTTCATCACGCCTTGTCGATTTTCTTTTCTTCCGATTTTGCTTGTGGGCTTTGCTTTATGGGCTTCAAATAAATGGAGAGATGAGATATTTGAGGGCTTTTATTCATTAATCACGCAAATTAAGATAAAGTCGTTATTAGTGATATTTTTATTTAAATAATATAGATAACGAGGATATAAAATGTAAGAAAAATGCGATTATCGGTAGGTTTGTAGTATGGAAGATTGGAAGAGTTCAACACCAATTGAAATAAGACTACATATATAAAGTCCTTGAATCCGATACAGATATTACCCTCACTTACAATACAACAAAGAAACTTGAATAACAGGTAGTTCATTCAAGACAAACTACATATTTGGTTAAGCAAGGCCAAAAAGTTGATATGGACTCGCTTTAGCTGATGTGTTGGAACTCATATCTTTTTACTCATTTTGTATCTTTTACTTTGGTATGTATTAGGATGACAAAGAAAGGAAACAAATTATAGCATTACCATTTGCAAATTTCAACATCCTCACTCTTCCAGGCAATATAAGAAACAAGTTTGCACAAAAATGTAATTTTTGATGTTCAATCCTTTCGAGAGATGTTTATAACATTATACTTTATTTTTATGGTAAATTTCACAAAAACAACAAGAAATTTGGTCTATTGTGAGGTGTTGGTGGCCGACCGGAACCGTCGAGAGAAACCACCACAAACGATAGCAAAACACAATAAAAAGTAAAGACACAAGATTTACGTGGTTGACAAGTTGCCTCGTCCACGGGGTAAGGATGGGGATTTTCACTAATAGAAAGAGAATACAAATTAGGATTACAAGTTCTCACAAAGAAACCCTAAAAACAAACCTCTCAATCTCTCAAAAGATCTCCTCTCCAAAGATGCACAAAACCCTGAAAGGCTCCAAGCGTGCTTCTTAGCTTTCAAATAATCGGGTTTAGGGTTATTTATAAACTCTAAACGAACGGGTTTAAAACCAAAACCGTTTTGAATCTGCCAGATTAGTCGACTACAACTCATATTAGTCGACTAATGAATCAGATTAGTCGACTACAACTCATATTAGTCGACTAATGAATCAGATTAGTCGACTACTTTCGGACCAACGCAGAAATACACCTTCGTCATTTACGGTGTAGTCGACTACAACTCATATTAGTTACTACACTTCGGCCCGAAACTTGCTTTCACATGCGCTCACAGTGTATGTCTACAATGCCTAGTAATCGACTCTTGAACTAGCTGTCTTGTGCATGTTTTTGTGCATGTTCTACAATTCTCCACCTCGTACATCATTTGATTCACCTCAAATTTTGGGCCGAACACCGAAGAACACCAAGAACATCTAGAGATCACCATCACCAATCGGGCCAATCCAGTACAGCACTATCTTTGCGTGCCTCACATTGCCCTCCACCGGGATCAAGCTCCCGTAGTTCACCTCAAATCATCTCCACCTTACCCATTACCGCCAGAAGTCCATGCCCTCTTGGGCAAATCAACAAGAGCGATATGAAGCAAGTCCAAGCAATGCTTAAACTTACTACACTGTGACCACCTTGGTTAACATGTCATTTGGATTCTCATTCGTGTGCACCTTCATGAGAGAAATATCACCTTCCTCTATGACATCCGCACAAAATGATACGACATCGATATGCTTGAATGCGAGCATGATGAACCTGATTCTTCGCCAAGTGAATTGCACTCTGACTGTCACACCACAAGTTCACGTTTTCCTGCTCAATCCCCAAATCATCTAGAAGACCCCACAACCACAATGCTTCCTTCACTCCCTCTGTCATGGCCATGTACTCGGCCTCTGTAGTAGAAAGTGCCACTGTAGCCTGCAACATCGATCGCCAACTAACCGGAGCCCCATGTATCCTGAATACATAACCAGTAGTAGATCGTCGTCTATCTAGATCGCCGCATAATCGAGTCCACAAACCCATCAATCGACATGTTTCTCCACCAAAACCAGACCAGTATCAAGCTGTACCCTTTAAGTACACGAGGACCCACTTCTTTGCTTCGGTCGCCTTTCCGGATTCGCCATGAATCTCCGACCACACTAACCGCTGTGAAATATGCGAGCGTGTACACACCATTGCATACATTAAAGCGCCAACCGCACTAGCATAGGAACACGCTCCATGTCGCCTTCTCTTCATTTGTAGTGGGAGATTGATTATCGAAAGCCTAAAGTGTGGAGCCATGGAGTCACCATCGACTTAGCACTTTGCATCCGAACCTCGCGATCACCCGCTCTATGTAGCCCTTCGACTCAAGAACAATCGTCGATCCGGCTCTCTTCTAATCTCCATACCGGTATTTTCCTAGCGGCACCCATGTCCTTCATCTCGAACTCTTCACCAAGTTGAGATTTCAACCTATCTATCTCCACCACGCTCTTAGAGGCAATAAGCATGTCATCCATATACAAAGAAGATAGATAAAATTACCTCCTGAAGCTTCAGAATGTAAACACAACAATCATGATAAACGGGAAAATCCATGCTTCGGCATGAAGGAGTCAAATCGTTTGTACCCTCTGGGAGATTGCTTTAATCCATACGGTGACTTCCTCAAGCGACACACATGATTCTCCTTATCCTCAACCTTGTAGCCCTCGGGTTGATGCATGTAGATCTCTTCATCCAAGTCTCCGTGCAAGAAGGTTGTTTTAACATCGAGTTGATCCAACTCAAAATCACCATAAGCAACAATACTCAATAGCACCGAATAGATGTGTGTTTCACCAGGAGAAAATATCTCATTGTAATCCACACCCTCTTTACGTGCAAAGCCCTTAGCCACTAGCCTCGCCTTGTATCTTACACCACCGAAGCTCGAAAGATCTTCCTTTCTTTTATACACCCACTTACAACCAATAGCTTTTCTTCCTACGGGCAATGGGACCACCTCCCATGTTTGATTCTTCGAAGAGATTCCATCTCTTCCTCCATCGCACCAACCAACTCTCACTATCCTTGTCCCGAATAGCTTCCTTGAAGGAGACCGCTCGTCCTCCTCCAGGAGTCGTATTCAACCATATTAGCCTGCCCATAGTGCTTGAGGGTTGATCATTGACTTCAAAACACCTTGTATGCTCGCTTTGGCCTAGTGGAAGCCAAATTATCCTCGATTCTTGTTGTTGTAGTGCTGTGTATTTTCTGCTGAACCTCCTCTGCTCAAGCTCATCATCTACGACTTCCCACTTGAGCACGATTAGAACCTAGTTGGTCTTTAGGTTCTATTTCAATAACCGAGACTTAGAAGTCTCACGGTCATAACACCATCATACTTGGACGCCCTAGCAATCATGGATTTCTCATCAAAGGTAACATCCTGGCGATCCGCGAACTTTGAATCTTCCGTACACCAAAGCGATAGCCTTTTCGCCCTTTGCATATCCCAAGAATATTGCCTTCTTGGCCTCGCGTCAAGCTTTCCCTCGTTGGTGATAGTAGGCGGTACATTCAAAAATTACGAGCCTATCATGATCGCCAACTAGCAGGGCCTGTATCTTGAATACATAACCGGTAGTAGATCGTCGTCTATCTAGATCGCCCGCATAATCGAGTCCACAAACCCGTCAATCTGACATGTTTCTCCACCAAAACACAGACCCGTATCAACTGTACCCTTTAAGTACACGAGGACCCACTTCTTTGCTTCCCGGTCGCCTTTCGGATTAAGCCATGAATCTCCGACCACACTAACCCTGCGTGAAATATCCGGTGTACACACCATTGCATACATTAAAGCGCCAACCGCACTAGCATAGGAACACGCTCCATGTCGCCTTCTCTTCATTTGTAGTGGGAGATTGATTATCGAAGCCTAAAGTGTGGAGCCAATGGAGTCACCATCGACTTAGCACTTTGCATCCCGAACCTCGCGATCACCCGCTCTATGTAGCCCTTCCGACTCAAGAACAATCGTCGATTAGCGGCTCTCTTCTAATCTCCATACCGGTATTTTCCTAGCGGCACCCATGTCCTTCATCTCGAACTCTTCACCAAGTTGAGATTTCAACCTATCTATCTCCACCACGCTCTTAGAGGCAATAAGCATGTCATCCATATACAAAGAAGATAGATAAAATTACCTCCAAGCTTCGAATGTAAACACAACAATCATGATCGCCGGAAAATCCATGCTTCGGCATGAAGGAGTCAAATCGTTTGTACCCAGGGAGATTGCTTTAATCCATACGGTGACTTCCTCAAGCGACACACATGATTCTCCTTATCCTCAACCTTGTAGCCCTCGGGTTGATGCATGTAGATCTCTTCATCCAAGTCTCCGTGCAAGAAGGTCGTTTTAACATCGAGTTGATCCAACTCAAAATCACCATAAGCAACAATACTCAATAGCACGAATAGATGTGTGTTTCACCAGGAGAAAATATCTCATTGTAATCCACACCCTCTTTACGTGCAAAGCCCTTAGCCACTAGCCTCGCCTTGTATCTTACACCACCGAAGCTCGAAAGATCTTCCTTTCTTTTATACACCCACTTACAACCAATAGCTTTTCTTCCTACGGGCAATGGGACCACCTCCCATGTTTGATTCTTAGAAGAGATTCCATCTCTTCCTCCATCGCATGACCAACTCTCACTATCCTTGTCCGAATAGCTTCCTTGAAGGAGACCGCTCGTCCTCCTCCACCGAGTGCGTATTCAACCATATTAGCCTGCCCATAGTGCTTGAGGGTTGATCATTGACTTCAAAACACCTTGTATGCTCGCTTTGGCCTAGTGGAAGCCAAATTATCCTCGAGTTCTTTGTTGTTGTAGTGCTGTGTATTTTCTGCTGAACCTCCTCTGCTCAAGCTCATCATCTACGACTTCCCACTTGAGCACGCATTAGAACCTAGTTGGTCTTTAGGTTCTATTTCAATAACCCGAGACTTAGAAGTCTCACGGTCATAACACCATCATACTTGGACGCCCTAGCAATCATGGATTTCTCATCAAGGTAACATCCTGGCGATCCGAACTTTGAATCTTCCGTACACCAAAGGCGATAGCCTTTACTTTGCATATCCCAAGAATATTGCCTTCTTGGCCTCGCGTCAAGCTTTCCCTCGTTGGCGTGATAGTAGGCGGTACATTCAAAATTCGAGCCTATCATAATCTGCATGCTCCCGACCACACCCTATAGGGTGTATCACCATCAATGTCGAATGTGGTGAGCGGTTCACAATGTAACAAGCAGCCGCTTACGCCCACCATTCGTTGCCCAATCCGCATAAGATCACATACTCCTTTGCTTTCTCCGCGGTGTTGGTTCGATCTCTCCGCGACCCCATTCTGCGTGGTGTAGACTGGCTGTCGGTGTTGAACAATTCCCTCGATCCGAGAACTCCTTGAAAGCACCATCGTATACTGCATGCGTTATCGGATCTCGGCGTCTTCAATTTCTTTCTGTCTGTTCTCAACCATTGTTCTCCACTTCTTGAATGTCTCAACACCTCATTCTTGTGCTTGAAAGTAAATCCAAGCATACCTAGAATAATCATCTATAAGCGAGACATAATATCTGGAACCACCCTTGGAAGTTGTGCGAGCGGACCCCAAACATCCGTGTGCACATAATCTAGTATCCCTCGCTCTTAGACTTGCGTTGAAACTTGACCTGTGTGACTTTCCATACACACAATCCTCGCAAAAATCCATGCTAGGTTCCTTGATTCTTCGGGACCCTCTTTCCCAAGCGAACTAGACCCTCTCGACATATGCCCAAGCCGCCTATGCCATAACCGTGTGTGCTCACATGGGTCTCCACCACTTCGCCGGTTCCAACCGCATCTCCTGTCACGTCGTGCACGAGAGAGTATATAGATTCCGTGGCGAACACCCTTCATCACTACTAAGGAACCACGAACAACCTTCTTCACTCCGTTTTCCGTCACAATCCGCAACCACCGAGTCCAAAGCACCAACTGAGATAAGATTCTTCCGCAAGTCGGGAACATGCCTCACATCCGCCAAGGTTCGAACCACTCCATCATGCATCTTGATTTTGATATTACCTAGCCCCATCGTTTTACAAGCATGGTTATTCCCCATCAATACAGTTCCACCATCAATGCCTCGTAGGTAGTAAACCACTTCCTATTTGGACACATATGGTAAGAGCAACGAATCAAGTATCCACTTCGGAGATCTCCTCGCCACCCGTGGCGACATAGCATTCCTTATCGCTCCCTTCCTCGAACGTAGCTCGCTTCTTCCTTGCCCTCTCTCCTCGGTCTTGTTGTTGTTCTTCTTTCCACCTACTCTCTTATTTGGACGGTCGACTTTGAAATGCCCGGCTTCACCGCACTTGAAACATCCTTTTCCCGCAAGAGGTCTTGATTTAGATCTAGACTTTCCTCCCTTGCCTTTTCCTCGCTCATTGCTCCTTCCTCTTGCAAACAATCCACTGCGCTTTTATTCTGCCGAGTAGCCATGTCACTAGTTGCGATCTTCAGAAGATCGTCCGCTAGAAGTGCGTTGTAGTCTCATCCATCTTCGATTTTCTCCCACAAGCCTCGGTGTTTGCACGGGTTTTCATAAGACTTCGACGAAGTAGTAAAGCGCGCGATCCTCGTCTCCTACTTTAACATCTATGTCTTTCAACTGATATGATCCTATCAAACTTGTTGATGTGTTCGGATTGATGAGCCCTCCTCCATCTTACAAGTATACAATTTGGATTTTAAGTAGATCCGGTTAGTTAGACTCTTAGTCATGAAGGTACCTCTAACTTCTTCCACAGTAGCTTTCCTCTCCATCTACCAAGAAAGCTACATCCCTCTCAAGGCATAGGATAATCGGCGTGTTTCCGGCTCCGCTTTGAGCTTGACGCTGGCCGAGAGCTCCGCTTTGAGCTTGACGCTGGCCGAGAGCTCCGCTTTGAGCTTGACGCTGGCCGAGAGCTCCGCTTTGAGCTTGACGCTGGCCGAGAGCTCCGCTTTGAGCTTGACGCTGGCCGAGAGCTCCGCTTTGAGCTTGACGCTGGCCGAGAGCTCCGCTTTTGAGCTTGACGCTGGCCGAGAGCTCCGCTTTGAGCTTGACGCTGGCCGAGAGCTCCGCTTTGAGCTTGACGCTGGCCGAGAGCTCCGCTTTGAGCTTGACGCTGGCCGAGAGCTCCGCTTTGAGCTTGACGCTGGCCGAGAGCTCCGCTTTGAGCTTGACGCTGGCCGAGAGCTCCGCTTTGAGCTTGACGCTGGCCGAGAGCTCCGCTTTGAGCTTGACGCTGGCCGAGAGCTCCGCGCTTTGAGCTTGACGCTGGCCGAGAGCTCCGCTTTGAGCTTGACGCTGGCCGAGAGCTCCGCTTTGAGCTTGACGCTGGCCGAGAGCTCCGCTTTGAGCTTGACGCTGGCCGAGAGCTCCGCTTTGAGCTTGACGCTGGCCGAGAGCTCCGCTTTTGAGCTTGACGCTGGCCGAGAGCTCCGCTTTGAGCTTGACGCTGGCCGAGAGCTCCGCTTTGAGCTTGACGCTGGCCGAGAGCTCCGCTTTGAGCTTGACGCTGGCCGAGAGCTCCGCTTTGAGCTTGACGCTGGCCGAGAGCTCCGCTTTGAGCTTGACGCTGGCCGAGAGCTCCGCTTTGAGCTTGACGCTGGCCGAGAGCTCCGCTTTTGAGCTTGACGCTGGCCGAGAGCTCCGCTTTGAGCTTGACGCTGGCCGAGAGCTCCGCTTTGAGCTTGACGCTGGCCGAGAGCTCCGCTTTGAGCTTGACGCTGGCCGAGAGCTCCGCTTTGAGCTTGACGCTGGCCGAGAGCTCCGCTTTGAGCTTGACGCTGGCCGAGAGCTCCGCTTTTGAGCTTTTAACTGTGTTAAACCTCTTGGTTTGTTCTGATGAGGTTATTCTCTTGGTTGAACCTCGTCAAGTTGTAATCCTTGTATTTGTGACTATTTTATTTCTTTAGAAGCCTTCGAACTGCGTCTTCGCTCGGCGATATCTTAGTGGGTTGTGGCTTATCAGTAATAAAATTTTGACAGCCTACAATTACAATTTTGGAAGGTCTTCTCAATCAAGAGTAACCCTCCTCTCCAAATGGAGTTACAAAAATTTTCCACCCCTCAAACTCTCATTCTCTACCTCTATTTATACACCATTACACTCAACCCTAATTATTAAATTATCATAAACCGCATAAATCGTATTACAAAACAGATCGCACTATGCATCTATGCCAGCATGATGGGGGCATCGATGCCTTCATCGCTGCCTTGCTGATTTTCTTTTCTTTTCCGATTTTGCTTGTGGGCTTTGCTTTATGGGCTTCAAATAAATGGAGAGATGAGATATTTGAGGGCTTTTATTCATTAATCCTGCAAATTAAGATAAAGTACGTTATTAGTGATATTTTTATTTAAATAATATAGATAACGAGGATATAAAAATGTAAGAAAAATGCGATTATTAGTAGGTTTGTAGTATGGAAGATTGGAAGAGTTCAACAGCCAATTGAAATAAGACTACATATATAAAGTCCTTGAATCCTGATACAGATATTACCCTGACTTACAATACAACAAATAAACTTGAATAGCAGGTAGTTCATTCAAGACAAACTACATGACTGGTTAAGCAAGGCCAAAAAAGTTGATATGGACTCCGCTTTAGCTGATGTGTTGGAACTCATATCTTTTTACTCATTTTGTATCTTTTACTTTGGTATGTATTAGGATGACAAAGAAAACTCATATCTTTTTACTCATTTTGTATCTTTTACTTTGGTATGTATTAGGATGACAAAGAAAACTCATATCTTTTTACTCATTTTGTATCTTTTACTTTGGTATGTATTAGGATGACAAAGAAAGGGAAACAAATTGTAACGTACCATTTGCAAATTTCAACATCCTCACTCTTCCAGGCAATATAAGAAACAAGTTTGCACAAAAAATGTAATTTTTGATGTTCAATCCTTTCTGAGAGATGTTTATAACATTATACTGTATTTTTATGGTAAATTTAAAAACAACAAGAAATTTGGTCTATTGTGAGAAACCCCAAAAGTTTGAAAATGTTACTTAACCTTCAAAATTTTCCAAATAACCCCTCAAATATTGGGGCTTATCGGAAAACAGATTTAGAAATATGCAATAATTTCAAGGATTAAGTGACATTTCCAAACTTTTCAAGGTTTATCTCAAATGGGCCAAACTTCTCAGGGTTTTGTGAAATTTATCCTAACTTTTATCTCAACATGAACCATAATATCCGCATAAAGATTGAGGAGTTAAGAGAAAGCATAAATTTTCTTAAAGCACCAATTTCGAATCTAAATTCATATATAATAAAGTGTATCCAAATGCTAGATTTTAAATCTTTGATTTCAAATCCTTGCATTTAGTAAAGACATCCAAACAAAATATCCTATCAAATCATGGATTTCAAATCCTAGATTTAAAATCCTTTGATTTTAAATCAACCTTCCAAATCCAAATCTCAGTTCCCAAACGCAGCCTTACAGAAATGGAGTAGAGAAAATTGTTTTCCGCTAGAGATGCATAATTGACCTAAATATTATTGCGCGGTAATCACGTTATACAAATTAATCGAAGAATGTAATAAACTCTGAATAGGAGTATCAAAGCGAAACCAAATTTATAATTTAGGGTATCAAAGTGTCAAAAAGAGTGTTAACGTTGGGGAATGGATAAACTTTGTCGAACCAAAGTGAAAATAAGCAATGAAAAATCATTCTTAAAAGGGTTAGTTTTACATAACCTCTTGAACTTTAGGGGGTTTCTCCCATAACATACATGAACTTTATTTATCTTGCATAATCCCCCTAAACTTTGGGTTGTCTCACAAAACCCTCCTGAACTTTCCCTCTTACTTGTAATTTTCAAATAAATATAATTTTCTTGGGAAAAAAAATCTAAAATTTAGGGGAGAGAGGTATGTTGCATGTATATGACAATTGATAAAATTTGATATTTTTTCTCCCAAGAATATTTTTAGTTACTTGTCCTCCCGTGAGAAAATGTTGAAGTTCGGGGGGTTTGCAAGACAAACCAAAGTTCAGGGGGTTAAGTGAGATCAATAAAGTTCAGGAGGTTACGTGCAACACCCCCTAAAGTTCGGGGAGGTTATGTGAAACATCAACCAAGTCTAAACCCTAAACCCCGAATGACGGCCTTTACCCTTTTCCCTTTTCCCTCTTTCCTCTTTGATTTCGCCTCCAGCTTCTGCCTTCGTCCTGAACATCGTTCGAACTTAACATCAATTGAGTTCATTGATCAGTTTAAGCATTTAGTCGTTTTGTGTTTGGTAAGATTTTAATTCCAAGTTCTTTGCGAAATTTTAACTGACTGAATTCAATCAAAGAAATCTCTTGCTAGAGCTTTTCATGTTCCTTAGATTTACTCCAATATTACTCTTGTTGTTATAATTACTGTAGCATTTACTATATTTGTTATTTTATTGCTTATTTTCACCGTTCTTAATTGCTAATCCCGTATTTTTATTATATAGATTTTCATTTAGATTTAGTACTAAAACTCTGCAGATTCGTGTCACAGTACAGCTTCTCAACTATGGTGGTTCAAGAATCAAAGTAAGCCTTTTACTTGTTCTAATCTTCTTATAGAATTTAATCAGTTTTTTCTCTCTAATTTTTTTGATCTATAATACTCTGGTTTATTGGTTGATGTGAAGTCCGGTTGTTGATTACAAAACCCTAACCGCCCCAGTGAAATCTGCTGTCGATAAGTTCGATCTCCTCCCTGCCTTTCTCAAGGCAAGCCCGTCCTCTTACTTTAACAATTGAGTTAATTGAGTTATTTTTGGTTAATTTGTTGGTTTGTGTTCATTTGAAATTGGCAGGTGAGGGGATTAGTGAAGGAGCACATTGATTCCTTTAACTATTTCATTGACCATGGTATCCACAAGATCGTGGAGGCTAACAAGCGGCTAGTCTGTGTTCATGACCCAACCCTTTTCCTTGAGTAAACTAATTTGTCTTACCATATTTTAAAGCTTATGTATTTGTTGTTATTTTTTGAATTATTTTATTGAGTTTCTCGGGTTTCAGGTATAAAAGGATCTATGTGGGCAATCCTATCGTCCACGTAGATTATGTTCAGCAGATGATCACACCTCAGATGTGTCGCCTTTCTGATCGAACGTACGCATTCTCTTAGTTCTCATATCTTCCAATCCATTACATGAGTATTCATACTCATAATTACACTAGGTCTCATGTTTTATGCTGTTCACATGCCCTCTAATGCAGTTATGCAGCTCCAATTTACGTTGATGTTGAGTTTACCAGAGGAAATCAACCAAATAAGCAAATTGAACGAAGGGTACCCATGAACCTAATCGTCTATGAAGCTGATTGTTTTTTAACACTTACATTAATTTTCTTCTTTTATTATCACTGTCTTAGCAAGATATGCAAATAGGGAAAATGCCAATCATGCTCCGAAGTTCCCACTGTGTATTAAGAGGAAAAGATGAAGCTGAACTTGCAAAGCTTGGTACTTCTAAATCTCTGTTATTGTTCATGCTTTTGATTCTTACCTTTTGTGAGCACCTCTTCCTTACAATTGACTCACTATGAACCTGACATTTTTAGGTGAATGTCCTCTTGATCCTGGTGGGTACTTTATTGCTAAAGGGAACGAAAAGGTATGCTGTTTTCATTTGGAATTTTTATGTATCCATATCTTATCATGCTTCAGTATTGCCTTACTATAAATATCAATCTTATATTGATGGTTCTAATATGTTCCCTTTCTACATGATATCATGTCATGCTCTCATTTAGCCATCATGCAAAGTAGATTTGGCTTGGCTTATCAGATTTTGATATGCCCTTTCTATGTAATTATGCAGGGAAATGGTATATATTTCTTGATTTGGATCCTGTATTCAGTATTTTCTTAATTTCTTTGCATTTCTCATGTCATATGCATAGGAGGTATCTTGTGTTGTATGATTACATTCATTTGCATTTTTTATTAGTGTAACTAAACAAAGTTGGGTTGGTGATTTATCGTTAGTCATCTATTTTTATGAAGTCTGTTTGCATAGAATAATAATAATCATGCACACACACACACACACACGAGTTGGACTACTATGCTCTTAGGTTAGGAGGAGAAGGAATCTCCTCCTCTTACATTTCTAACTGTGGGATTTATATCTCAGTGGTCATAATTTGAGGATGCATTTTAGGGATAAGATATGACAATTAACTCGTGGAGGGGAAAATTAGATATTTAAAGAAAAACTATAAATGTATTAGAATTTAATCATGGGATTAAAATCTCACTTCTTTCTTCCGCTTTTTTTCTTTCTTTTTTCTCTGGCTCATGTACATGAAGCAGCTGAACCAATGTCACCGTAACCCATGTAACCTTGTTTTTTTGAACAATGAAGCCAAATAACATAGAAGTATTTTCTAAATATATGTTGGCTTTCATAGAGTTTGTGTAATGCTTTAGAGATTACTTCTCCTAATCATTACCTTCTCTCCAAAAGCAAGGAAGATGAATTTTAAGCAGATAAACATTCTGTTTCTATGAAATTACAAGTCGACACATGTACAAGGTAGGTTTCAAAGGGGTCATCGTTCATCCTAATACTCAGGCTGTAGCCATTCCGAAAAGAAAACTTCTTAAAACAAATCACCTAGCTACAGTCATATTTTCAACATTATTAACACAATATCTTCAACATTTGTTATGATTGTTGCTGGAACGAATTGAAAGGCTTGATGGGTTTGTTTGTGATGTTGTATGGAGAAAGCTGAAGATATAAGGAAAGAATTTCAACATAAACGATTATATGTAATTTTCTATATCAGTAATATTTAAATCTCTTGTTTTCCCAATAAAATTTAACTGTCCTTCCTTTTTCCATAAGCTGCCTTCTTAAATCATGACCATTAAAATTCTAATTGCATGGGTATAAATGTGGGAGGACTAGATTCCCTCTCCTTTTAGGAGGAGAATAGTCCAACTATATATATATTCGAGTTCATGTTGAGACTGTTCTGTTTCCTTGTCATAAACAATTTGATCAATTAAAGAGTTAGGTTTGATTCGAGCATTGTCACCTCCATGGAATGTTTTGACATTTTCTCAAGATATTAAAAGTTTCCTTATTGTTCAAGGGATTCTGTAAGTTTGGGGCAAAGTCCATAAGTTTTGCTGGAATCAAATGATCAAAATGAAGATCATGCCTTCTACGCACAAGAAGATCCAACCGATCTTTTTGGGCATATCTTCAATTAGGATTTGCACAAAATTTTGGTTACTCAGAAGAAAAATATTTTGTGAGTGTGATTGCACTTAATCTATTAGATAATCTTCTATCATCATGTTCTTCTTAGGCATTTGTCATACTTATTTTCAATTTTTTATGAGCTAGAGTTCACGGAACAAAGGAACAATTACTTTTTTTTTTGCTAAATTCACCATGGTCCATGGAACATCCAAGCTCATTATTTAGGGTATGTTTGGATACTATGGTGATTTTTGTGTTATGTTTTTCGAGAAAAACACCATGCTATGGTGCTTTTCTTCCAAAGTATTTCAAAACGCCATTGTGTTTTTTGGTCAATGCTAGTTTGACCATTCCCATACTCATATTAAATTATAGCATATTATATATTTTATAAAATAAAATAATATATAAAAGGAAACACATTATATTATAATATATTATATATTAGTTAATACACTATATTATATTATTTTAATAATATAATATATTACTTAATAAATGATATTTATAATATATATATATTTTATATTATAACATTTATATTATTTTAATAAAATATTACATAATATTATAATATATATCATATTAAATAATATATTTTATTAATTATATCATATTAGACTATATATTATAAAATAATATTATATTATGTTATATTATACTATACAATATATATTATGTAATATATTCTATTTTTAATATTTATTTCATATTATATTTATCGATTATATAATATAATACTAATTATGTTATATTATATTATAATATTTTAATATAATATTTAATAATATAATGTTTTATATCAAATGATATATTTTATTATATTAATATTTACTATATGTTAGTAATTTAATTATATTAATATAAGTTATTTACTTTATTATATTATATTAATTTTATACATTAACATATACTATTGATATAATATTTTAATAATTTTATTTGATTATATTAGTTTAACATAATATACAATAATATAATATATGATATATTATATATATTTTTATTTACTATATTATTTATATTATCTTTTTATTAATATAACATATCATATTAATGTAATATATTAAATTATATAATATTATAAAATAATCCATTATATTGTATTTGACCTTTTAATGTATTATATTATATTTAGCTATTATATTTACACCCAACCCAAACTCAAAACGCCATGCTAAACTCAAAATGTCTAAAAGGTATTTTGAAATAAGTGTGGTGTTTGTTTGAGGGTGCTTTTGACCACAAAAACATCATGGAAAACACCATGATTTCCAAACGAACCCTTAGCAGTGCTCTAAGCTAGCATCCTAGTCATATTTTTTTAGTTACTTCCTTGCTGCATTATTTAGTTTCTATTTTTAATGGGGACAGGGGGCAGTGTTTACATCTAAAGGGATAGGCCGTGCGCAATACTTTTTCTTCTGCCGTGAAGCAAGATAAGAGAGCAGGAAATAGGGGATAGCCTGATGTAAACCTATTCCCGCTGAGGAGAGTTTGAGGGCGTTGTCCCGGTTTCGGTGAGGAGTGGAAATAGATTTGGACCCTAGTTTATAAAGTTTCGCAATGACGGAGAGGGAAACATGATTGGAGCCGGATAGAGGGAGTAAGGAGCTTGATGTTTTCTTTTCTTTTTTTGCATTTAAATTTTTTCCTCAAATTACCCTTGCCTAAAAAATATGTGTCACATCATCTATTGAGATTTGAATCCATCAAGTGGATCTAAACGGCCATGAAATTGGGTGGACAAGAATCTCTACTCTTTAGTCTATACTTCTCTCTCTCTCTCTCAATACACACAGGGTGTAACTAAGTTAATATTTTGTTACAATACACACATGGTGTAACTGAGTTAGTTACACACACCGTAGATATATTTGTTTGACCATCTATTTTGTAAATTGAAACCGTCCATTATTATCTATGTGACATCAAATTATGAGGATAAAAAATCGTGTGGTTTGAAATTATATATCCTATATTTCAAGCCACTCAATAAACGACATTTTGGATTGTTACAGGCCATTCATTTCTAGGTCATTAGATGTATAAACTAGAAATATCTTATTTATGAATTTTGAATTCATAGATCACAATGAATGGTGTGAATCATTAATATGCATGGTCAAACATCTATTTTTACAGGAGTGTACCTAACATGGTTTATCGTTACCTCCTTTGTTTTGATATTCTCTTCCTTCTTGCTGACCTTAGAGCTCTTGATCTCGTCTGAGGCCTCAAAAGCTTCATCCCCTTTTGCTTTAGTGTGGAATCGTACCACCGCCTCCCTATTCAAGAGCATGGGAGAATGTCATGTAGGAAGAAAGAGAATGTATTTTACATGTGCATAAGGAAAAAGTTTATCAACCAACTAATGATATTTTGAGGCATTTTATATTATATGGCTATATCTTTAGAGGGTTACATAACAACTATCCTTAACTTTTTCATGCACAAGTATTTTAAATTTCGTAGAGCAATAGTCCCATGTATGCAGATCATCCATTTGGATAGCCACTATGTTTTTAGGTTACTTTTAGGAAATTCTAACGTTGGCCCCATCAAAACAATCTCGGACCATTTAAATGGATGATCTATACTAGTACCCATAGGCGGATTCAAGGTGGGGGTAGTGGGGGCAATTGCCCCCACTGACCTCATAAGATTAATATTTACTATTAGGCCCTTATTTTCAAACTGTCCCCTCAATATTTAATCTTATTGACCCCGTAGCCAAGGGTTTTGAAAATAAACGCCTAGAACCAAACTCAAATCATTTATCAGAATTCTTTACCTAGTACCTAAATTCTCATTGATGATCGATTCCCCCAAATTCTGAATAAAACCCTCCAACGATCTTCGCCCTACCAGAATCGTGAGAGGAATCTACCACACCAGAGCTACATGGAGGAATAATTGTAAAGAATTTTAATAAGGTACTTCTATTGACTCTATGTTATTTCTACATAGCACATTTTGTATCAAGGCCATTAATATTAGATTGTTTTGATATTAGCCCCCAAATCAGCCATACTTTGAGATTGGTCTACATTAAGTGTGATATTAGCCCCTAAATCTTTCAAACCTTACTAACCAGGAACTAATTTCAAAACACTTAAGAGATTTAGGGACTAATTGTAAAATATTTAAAATTTTGGGGCCTAATTTCAAAATATGAAGATTTGAGGGACTAATTATAAAACATGAAATATTTGGGGACTAATATTGAAAAGCTCCTAATATTTAGCTAAAAGTATCATATACTAGTTATATTTGTTGCTTATAATCATAGATGTCAAGAGCGCTGGGATGCTATAACCGGCGATGGTTCAATCGTCCGGGTTAAGTGATGGAACACGACCATTCACCAACTCAAACTCAATTTAGAATTCAAACCACTTAAAATTTTGAAAAATAACTCTTTGTCAAAAATAAACAAGAAAACGGAGAAACTAAGTAAATAAAGTATGCATCCCTTAACATAATTCTCAATGTTTTTTTACCATTACTGATGTCAACTAGCATATTGCTTTAATTTGACTCTTATAAATTCCTAAATTTCTACATTTAAGAACTAAATCTGAAACGTACCATATTCCCTAGCATACCATATTAGCCTACCCCCTCATACCCGATTCCTAATGAATAGCGTATCACGCTCCCGTTTCCGTCCCGTGAACTGGAACGAACCGGGTTCCATGCAATTATGCTTATAATCCTGCCCCCACTGACCAAAATTTCTGGATCCGCCCCTGCTAGTACCCAATATCTTCATTCTCTGATCTTTATCTTCATTATAGCAAAAGGATTCCAAGACCTTTTTGGATCAAGTGCAACAAATGACACTTAATCATGGACATGTGTTTAAATGGATGTAATTTATTAGTATAGATCATCCATTAGGATGGTACAACATCATTTTCTATACATAATGCTCAGCTCTCTTATTCTCTATAAGTGTTTCTATTCGCTAGGTCGGTCGACATGGATACGTGTATTGTATTTGGATACACTAATTAAAAATATCGGAGAAACCATTCATTTGTATTCTTTGTGGATACAAGTACAACTAATAAATAATTTTTTAAGGTGAAATTGCTTCCGCCCTCTAGCTGTTTTCAACCATGTGGCACGCTCTCCTTTGACTGATAAGTCAATTGTGAAAAATTCTATATCTCAATGGCATTCATATACCCCTCCTTTGACATCACTTAAACAACAATCTCCCTATCCCTCTCCTCTCTATCCTCTCCCAACTATCTAGTTTTGCCTTTGTTTGATGTGTTGGGGATTATGGAGCACACAACCAACTACACACAATAAGGAGCGTAGGCACCGAGACAACACCAAGGATTTTACATGATTCGGCCAAACATGCATATATCCACGATTCTTCAAATCCACTACAAGTGATACAACCAATAAAAGTTTTGCACGAACAAACTTGAAAACCCTTGCACATCTCACATCTCTCAAGAAACCCGAGAACACCGATCATTTAAGAGCTCCAAGAGGTCATCATCACATCATATCACTCATAGAACTCAAGAACACCGATCACTCAAGAGTTCTAAGAGGATCCTTCCTTGCCCTGGAGGATGACCTTCTCTCAACACATCCACATCCTTTTATAGCCTCCAATTAAAAGTTCAAGGAACTAACCATTAATGCATCATTTCGTCTTCTTGTGCATTATTGCCCTTCAAACTTCCACTCTTTTCATTCTCCAATTTTGACTAGTCTTCCAATCTTCCTAGTCAACACAATGGACTCCTTCTGCATTTATGAGATTTGGGGAGAATCCTAACATGATGATTGCAACCTTATGACTATACTCTTGGCGAATCAATTAAATATTTTAAAAATATGTCTAATATTTCAATATAACACAAACTCATGGTGGATCAAGTAAACTACCATAGATTAAATTTAGGGCAATTCAAAGCAATCAAACTCCATCTGATCCCAAGAGCTCGCTTGCTAGCTCCATACCATCTTCTAAATGAACACGTATTAGCATTTAAACTCTAGTTTTGTTAGAATCATTGGAAAGTAATCAAAATTGGAGTTAAAATATTGGAATTAACTGTGATATTTTGATGAAGAGCTAAGCCCTAGAATAATCCATAGAAAAGAATATATTTTCATGAATGATGTTGCGAACTTCTAGGTATAGGGAAGGAAACAGGCAACATCGGGCGGCGAACTTGGAATGAGCAGGGGTTGACTAGGCTGTGAATTAAGGAGGGTTCTACTATTTTGGAGGAGAACAGAAAAAGAAGCAGAAAAGAAGGAAGTGGTAGATTTGGAATTAATAAAGGGTAAGGAGTAGATTTAACGTGTTTAAAAATATTGAGTGGTTTTGACCCTTGACTAGTCAAACTGAGTTCCAATACAGATCAAAATTGCAAGGAGCGGAAGCATCTTTTCCAATTTTTAATTATATAAAACATATAATTTTATTTGTTATTTAGTTATATTACTTAAGCAAAATGATAAAATTAAACCAAAACCAAAAGATCGAAAAGATTAAAGCAAATCAAATAGATATGTCTGCATGACATCAAACTTTTAGGTGTAGTTAATGTGTGCTTTGTTACCTCTTCTTTCTCCTCATTCATTTGACAATCTTCAATTCAATGTTTTATCTTCCACTTGGTTAGTTCTCAGCTCTGTTACCTAACAATTTTGTTGATCGGTAAACATTTAAGTCTCTCTCTCTTCTCTCTATATTTAAAATCTCAATATACTTCCTAGTTTTGTTCTCTCTCTCTTCTCTCTATATTTAAAATCTCAATATACTTCCGGTTTTGTTTAGAAAAATGGCTATACAAACATAAAAATCCTATGAATTTCCTTGGGATGTATGTTAATTCCTTTCATATGGAAACATTCCTTCCACAATCCTTTCCTAATTATTCTTGTTACCGGTTTATTTTTCAAAATTTATTTAAGAAAGTTGATGCCCTATTTTCATTTTTTCTATGCTTATTGGAAGTAAATATCTATTCTTATGGGTAATAATTAGTTTTGGAGTCCTATTCAGTTATGTCTTTTAAAGAGAGCATATTTATGATATTCGAGATAAATACATAATGACTTCGTATTCATCTTGCCTTATATGTTAATTTCTTTTATGTTATGTGATTTAGTTGTCCTATGTATTTATATAGTATGGGACTTGATGCATCATGTATTCACATATACCTTGATGCTTACTCCTACTCCATGGTCTTGACATGTTTTTCATTTTCTTTGTTGTTGTTGATTATATGTTCAATTGCTAATGACATCATTTATCTTTTAGGTTATTCGATACAAGAACAACTTTCAAAGAATCGGATTATTATTGATAGAGATAGTAAGGGACGGTATGGTGTTCTCGGTGACCCTTGTTATGTTATTTTATATTTCATAATTTCTTATTACCTTGTGATAATCAAGTGAAATTAGTAGCTAAAGTTTGTTGCATGGATTTGAATCTAATATTTAAGTTTATCACATAAATCATAAGGGACACATTCAACAAGTATAACAAAATGCTTAAGTATCTAAAGGAATATCTATACAAGAATGCATGAATGAACACGATTTAAAGAATTAAAAATTTACAAAAGAGAAAGAGTTTCACACCAAAACTATTAAAAATATAAAGAATAAGCTTTGAAAGATTGTTATAGGTTTGTTGTTGCAAAGCATTTATAAATTTAGCTGGACACCCTATTCATAGTGGTGGTAGGGAGGTGGGGGGTGCCTTTCTGATTGAAACCAAAATTGTGTTTAGTCAAGTTGTTTTGCGCATAATAATGTTCAATTAAGATTTTACTTAGGGCTTTTCTATGCTAGATTTATATATATACTAAAGCTATTGGGTTACCACCGTAGAATGTCTTTTTCAAGCCACAGTAATTTATATTATTAGTAAAGGTTTTTGTCAAAGAATACCAAAAGCTAACTAACTCAGTTGGTTATAGTCTCCACCTTTATATCACAGGTTTCATGTTTGAATCTTGTCGAGTCAATTTTACATAACGAAATACCTATGACTTGTGTACCATACCTTTTAGACAATTAAATAAAGGTTGTTGTTTTTCATATAAATCCAATTTATAAAATAATTTATTTTAAGCTCTCAAACTTCAAAATGACATTTGAAGATCAAAATACATACTTTATGAGTTTTAGTAAAATAATATAATAAAAATTGATGTACAATAGAATGCTTTTTGCTTATAAACCAAAAGTTTTACCTCCATTTATTTTTAAATTCACCCTTTTTTCTTATGTAACCCAAAGTCTCATCCCCATTTATTTTTATATCCGCCCACTTTCAAAGTCACTTTTAGATCCAAAATACTTCACCTCACACTTTACTCCATTCTTTTGAACCTACCAAGTACCAACTTTCAAAAGGTTTTTCCTTATAAACCCAAAGTTTTAACCCCCATTTATTCCTGTTCCTACTCACTTCCAAAGTCAAGCCTAGAGGCTAGAGCCAAAATAATTACTAAATTTTTTGAAGTTTGTATTCTACCAATTTATTCTATATTGTGAGTTGCAGATTTTATTACAATTTGCTAACTAAGTGCTTACGTATGCAATGCATTTTTTAAACAAAATATTTAAAGATTTTGTATCCTACTTTCTTTTTTTACACTAATCTCACGACATCAGAAATTGTAAATGATCTTTTGCCTATAAATCTGAAAATTTACCCCCATTTATTTTTAAACTCACGCTTCCAAAAGGATTTTCTATCATATAAATCCAAAGTTTTACCTCCACTTATTTTTTCAAAACTTACTCTCATCCAAAATTCAATTAATATATTTTTTGTCAAAAATTCTGAAAAGAAAAATAACTTAGTTGGTTAAAGTCTACAGATTTGACTCACAGGTTCCAAGTTTGAATCTCAGCTGGGCCATCGTTTTACATAGGGTTTTTATTTAGTATTAATACATTTAATCTTCAATAATTTCAATTAGCCCCTCAAATCTCAATAATTGCTCATTAGTCCCTCAAATCCTAAGGTTATTGCAATTTGGTCCCTCAATGATGAAAATACCCTCATCTAATATTTTTTTAAAGGGTCATTTGCAATTTGGCATTTTTAGAGGGTAATTTTACATGGGGTTATTTAGATATTGGTCCCTCAAATCTTCAATAATTCCATATTAGTCCCTCAAATCTAAATACCCTCATCCAATATTTTTTAAGGGGTTGTTTGCAATTTGGCTTTCTAAAATTTACACTTTTTAAAACTTTGCTATGCACAAGTTTTTTAACACTTTGATTCATAGTCGCATGGAACCCGGTTCGTTTCGGTTCAAGGGAAAGGTACGGGAACGCGGTACGCCACTCGTTAGGAATCTGGGGGGTAGGCTTATACGATACGTCGGGGAACGTGGTATGCTTTAGGTTTATGCTTTAGGTTTAGTTCTGAAATGCTAGTTGATATCAGTAATGGTAAAAGAAACTTAAGAATCATGTTGCAATTAAGATATCCATACTTTATTTGCTTAATTTCTCACGTTTTTCGTTGTTAATTCTCTTAAAAAGAGTTATTTTTTCTTCAAAATTTAACTGGTTTGAATTCTAAATTGGGTTGCTGGGTTTGTGAATTGGGTTGTGTTCTGCACGAATTTGGGACGATTGAACCCGGGTCGCGGTTCGCTATAGCATACCACGTTCATGACTTCTATGCTTTGATTCCCCAAAATTTACACCTTTCTTAACTTTGATCCCTAAATTTTTTGACACTTTGATATCCCAAAGTTTATACATTTTTTAAACTTTCATACCTCAAAGATTCTTATTTTTTTAACTTTGATACCTCAAAGTTTGCTCATTTTTTAATTTTAATACCCTAAAATTTAAGATAAAATTTTAAGGTATCAAAGTGTCAAAAACAGAACTTTGAGGTATGAAGGTTAAAAAGATATAAACTTTGTCCTAAGAAAAGTGTCAGGAAAAAACTTTGACGTATCAAAGTTAAAAAGGTGTAAATTTTAGGGTATCAAAAGTGTCAAAAAGCTTTGGTATTAAAGTTAAAAGGTGTAAACTTTAGATTATCAAAGTGTAAATAATCCTTTTTTGAGCAAGATGAATTTTAAGAGAGAAATCATAACTAAGAGTTATTTTTGTCATTGAGGGACCAAATTGTTAGACCCATTAGGATTTGAGGGACTTACGAGCAATTATTGAGATTTGAGGGACTCATATGGAACTATTGAAGATTTGAGGGCTAATTTTCTAGAAACATTTCTTTTAAATTAAATGAGCCTTTTTTTGGCATTTCTCCATACTAATTTATGGACATAACAACTACCAAGGCATTAGTATTGTGCAAATGCTTTAACTAATATGTTTTCTAAATCAAAATGAGCCATTTTTGTTGGCTTTCTCCACACAAATTTATCCACAATACAACTACCAAAGGCATTAGTATTGTCCATATGCTTAAACCCTTATTTTTCGACTTTTCCCACACTAATTTATCTATAATACAAATCCAAAAAATATTTTTGTTCACAAGCTAAATTTTTTTTTTGAACCAAATGCTTAAACCATTTTTTTTCTTCATTCACACTAATTTATCTATATTACAACTCCCAAAAATATTTTTATCTACAAATTAAAAAAGAATTTTCTAAGCAAAATGCTTAACCATTATTTTTTGGCTTCTTCACACAAATGTCGCGGCAACGCGCTAGTCAATTTTGGTCGTTCTCTGCTAGATCAACGGGCTGGCTGAATGGGCAGAAGTAAGTCCTCAAGTCCGTAGAGCTCGGTTTTGTAATGCAATTTAATCGAGGAGGAATGCATCCACTTGTCCGCTTTTGCTGAAAGAGGCTTCATCAGGCCTTTTAATATGGTTGTGAATGCAAATAAATGTAACATGCTGAACTAAAATACAAAAAAAATTGGTATGGAGTAGAAGGCAAAGCACATCGTGAAGGATCTAATGATCTAACTTCATAAAATCATTCAAAACAGTCAAACTCCTAAGTTAAGCAATATAAGCATGAAGGAAATATTGATTCGTAAGCCAGGAGTACTAATAGTATATTAACATATATAATATAATGTCACTTTATCGGCAAATAGGATACCATGAGTCCAACTTGACCGAGTGCGTCATCTAAAAGGAAAGCAACCATCAACTTGAATCTATATAAACAAAGGTCATTTGATAAGGGGGAAAAAGAAGATAACAAAACTTACACAGGGTACATAAAAGACAAAATGATGTTGCTACTGTTTGGACTTGAGATGGAAGAGTGGCGGAGAAGTTTAAGCAAAATAGAGCAAGCAATGAAAAAAGTTACATCTTTCACTACAAGGGAATTCATCTTTATTTGTATTTACATAGTAGTAAGTTAATTACTTCTGCAAATTTCTTTTTATCATGTTTTCATAGTTATTTATCATTCTTCTGAAATTGTTTGGTATGTCATGTTTCCATTTTAGTAGTTGACTAGTTGTTTACATTATGTATTTGAAATCAAGCTTATCCATAGCGATGTGGTGTTGTTGGCAGGGTATCAGCATCAGTTACAAGCAGCACACATGAGACAAAAAGCAAAACTGTCTTCTTCATGGAGAAAGATAAAATATATCTACAACTTAATCAGTTTTCTAAGCCAGTACTGACACTGCAGTAATCTCTTTTCCTAAGAATTTCCATGAACTGCCTGCTTTACTTGTGCTTGGATTTTCTCCAGGTTCCTATTATGATAATCTTGAAAGCTATGGGTATTGAGAGTGATCAGGAGATTGTCCAAATGCTCGGAAGAGATCCACGATATGGCAGTCTCCTTCTTCCATCCATTCAGGTTGCCTATTTTATTTGAGTAACTAGTACATATCAATGTCGTAAAGCTTTCTATCTGGTAACTTATATTTACATAAGTTGACCTTCACTTTTTATTGGTAATTGTTATGTCAGTTAAACAAAGTTGAATATTTCTACCTTTTGTTATGTATATACTAGTTTAATATTTTCTTTTGTTAAGAAATTTATGTCATTGCCTGCATGTTTCTCTTCAATATCTATAGTAATATGTCAATGGTATCACGATGATCATTATGCTTCTTTTAAATGGACTTCATTATATTATTCTACTCTTCATTATATTATTCTGCTCTTTCTAAAATGTGAATGAATTCTATATTCATACTTTATTAATAACTTAAGAGTTAATCAGTCATCATTGTTAACACCATCGCCATCTGTGCATATTCCGGCAAAATGGTGTCGTTTGTTTGGGACATGATCTGTTTAGTAGGATCTGATGGTGAGGTTTACCTTGCAAGCAACTAGGGCCTAATCTGCAATACAAAAAGGTTGTCGGGGAGGTAGAGGCTTATGTTTAATCTAAAAACCTCCTAAACATTAATTAATCTAGGTTTATCTTCAATATATAAAAAGATTGACAACCTATTGAAACTACACTGAGTTCCATGAATCATCAAGCTTTATACCATCATTTCCTTTTCCATAGCTTTCCTCCTACATGGATGTGATAGGGTTTTTGATACACGTACACATCAACGAATTTGATGAAAATAAATAAATGTGAAAAAAACTGAAGAAAATAGAGAGGTGATTTTTAATTGGGGCTCCAGTAGAGATTACTATTGTTGTGTATTTTTCTGAGAGATTCGCTCTCTTATACAGAGGTCATTCTGATTCCCCCTCCACTCTATAAGGAACTGGCTCCCAAAATTTTCTCAAACCAACCAAACAACCCCCATTTCCCCTCAACAGATTGATCTTTTGAGATGTATGTTACCATTTTTTAATGATTATATCTTTGTGATTCTTTTGTTGATTTGGTCAAACTGACCAACATCTCCCACTTGGCCAAATTAACCAAAGGGTGTGCCTCCCACTATAATATATCAAATATAGTGACACTGAATTTCAAAATGCCTTCCTTTTCTTTCTTTTGTATCTACAATTTATTGAACATAGAGATTACAGGAATGTATTCATGGAAGTGTAAAGCTTAAAGCCTGGCCATCAAGAATTAAGCTCTCTTCAAATTCTATACGTAAGAGGTTGTCAATAATGTTCTGGTTTTGTTTACATGTGTTTGGTTGCTCTTTTCGTAAGTGTGAGTCCTTGCAAGAGATTGAACAAATCCATCGTAATATTCATTTCTGTCCCTTTTTAAAATAGCATGTGTATCCACTCCAGTGTTAAACTAAATAAAGAAGCAATTGGAAACTGGTGATGTTGGCATATTGGGAGAGAGTGTCCTTGTCTGGGTCAGAGTTTTTGGGTCTAACACAGAAAAGAGAAAAAACTTCTTAGAAAAAACTTCTTACCTTTTTATATGCCGTATTTCTTTTTATTCCATAAGATGCTTATTTTGCCTGAAGTGTCTAGTTTCACATCTTGGATTATTAGGAATCTCTTTCTAAAGTTATGCACTTATGCTCATGGCTTCACGTACTTAAACTCCACGCTAGTTTGTAGCTTTTAATGATGTAAAGCTTGTGTCCTGTTGACCACATGAAATGGTGCATAATATGTTTGTTCCTTAACTATTTAAGATAGCTTCAATGCTTTGTCAATATTCTTCGCCAAATTTACTTCTTCAGCCTTAAACTTTATATATGTTAGTGTTAAGATTACACTTGTAAACTTACGCTGGTTCATGTCTTTAGCATTGCAATCTTGTTGCTATGTTTTTTTGTATCTATTTCTTCCTTTCACAGTTGCAATGTTGGCATTGGTAATGTTTGATTCAAATGATTATAGTACATTATAGCTTCATCATGTTCGAAGTTAGATTATTCCAATACCATGTGAAGACCTTTTTTTTTTCATTTTGGTTCTTATGTCAGGAATGTTACTCTGAGAAAATATACACACAAAAGCAAGCATTGGATTACCTTGATGAGAAGGTTAGTAGTTCTAAAGCTTTGTACTAATTTTATATTGAGGTTTAATTTTCTTATGTCAATTTGACAACTTGTTATGCACAATTGTTATATTAGTTTTGTTATCATGTTAATATAATGGGGGTGTATCTGCATAAATCATGCACCGTTTTTTTTTGCTTACTTTTGTCAGGTGTCTTTAATTTCCTTCTTCTATGTGGTATAACTTTTTGAGTGAATTATATTATATACTATCTCAGATGATTTTGAAAAGATTGCAATTGCTGTAACATTTTTTTTTTGCAAAGCGTTTCTTGGTTAGCGTATGACAGTTATGAATTATGTTCTGTGCCCACACATAGATCTTTTACCCTTTGATGCTTTATGTATGTGATAATGCTTGGGGTTCCCACGAAACCCATTTGAACTCTGGTGTAATTTACCTACACTATGAAAAATAGTATCATAGTTGGGTGTGTTTTGGTGGAAAATAAACCATTTAAACATGTGGCAAACCTTAATTTATAAGTTGGATATTTTTTGTCCTTTAAGATAGTTCCATGCTTTATTTTTAGTAAACTTCCAAATTCTTTAAATTAATGCATAAACATGTGTATTGGTTTAATCTGAAATTCTGGGTGACGGTGGAATTGCTCTTGTTGTTATGTGCTTTCTGGCATCTCTTTGACCATAGATATTACATTTTATATATTTCAGAGGTTCTGTGATGTGATAGATTTGCTGATTCCTGTTTGTGTATGCAGGCGGGGAGCACTGGTGCTGCACGAGCTAGAATAAGAAAGGTTTATAATATCCATGAATAAGCTTAGATGTTGCTTGTGGTCCCTTTTCATACTCATGAACATTGTGATATGGATTTTTCTTAACCTGTATATGAGTATATGCACTGGTTCACAGATATTCATCTTGTAGATGTGGCTTTTGGTGTTTTTTTCATTTACCTTCCTTTTTCCCTCTTTGCATATTTGTATAATTTGTGTTCTCATTTCTTCTGTAATCTATACAAATCTGGCTTACTTTTTATTTGTTTACTTTGTAGGAAGGTGAAGCAAGAAAAATTATACGTGATATATTTCTTGCTAACGTGCCGGTAAATTTCTGTGAAATTCATGTTCTTCCTTGTCTGCTTTTCGATTGCCAATTTTAGATTTCATATTCTCATAACTCTTCCAGGTTAGTCATGGTAATTTTCGACCAAAATGTATCTATGCTGCGGTTATGCTGAGACGAATGATGGATGCAATTCTAAACTCAGACACCATGGATGATAAGGTCATGACAGATCAAATGCTAATGCATCTATTTGATTATTTAGCCTCATTTTGTCTTGGTCTGTTCTTGTAAAAACTGTCATGGTTTTCAGATAGTTTAACCGACAGTCAACTTAGGACCGTAATTTAGGCGTTGTTTGCTATCTTTATGTTATTTTAAAGGAAAAAAGAACTATTGTTAAATATATTTGCTTATATGTAAAACATTTCATTTTAATGCCATGACAATAATTTTTGAGGATAAGTTTTATGTGGTCCCATTCATATTGTTAGTTAATGAATATGAAGTGTGTTTTGGCATTGATTGTGAAGAGTGCTTTCACCACTTCCAAAACATGAAGTGCCTTTTCTTAAATAGATGTTTCCAGTGCCTTGGTCTTCTTCTCCATGTGCTCCGCTGCCGCCTCGTCCTCTTCATCTACCTCCTCCAACCTCCTTATAATTAAAAAAGGAAAACCGTCTGGGCAGAGCCTAGTGCTTTCTATAACATTGATTAATTGTTTTTGAGTGAATGAGTTCCTTTTTACCTTATTCTAAATTTTCATAAATGAGCTCTTAGTTATGTTGGTGTGGAGACCTCGTAATCCCTTTCTCCACCCTCAATCGAAATCCTTTTCCCAGATCAAACTTGGAGAAAGCCCACTAGCTCGTGTAAAACAGGTGATGTCGATGCTCGTAACCAGGTTACAGGTTTCCAGAAACATACTTGCACTGACTGACTTTTGCTACATCAATTGTGATTAGTTTTCTTTGTTTAGTAAACTACTGCTTTTCCACTCAGCTTCTTCAGGACAGAATTTCTGCAAATGTGACTAGATTTGATCAAACTGTTGTATCCCAAAAATATTTGCAACACCTTATCAAATTGTAGATTCAATTCCGTGCATTTTATTAACGACTACAACTGCCTCAACTTCTTCTTTATCTTTTTTACTTCATCTTATAGAAAACTAGGTCTATTCAACTGCCTTCGCTCTTCCAACTGTGCCTTC
>CM022703.1:34787498-34940388 GCA_012295165.1 Asparagus setaceus | reverse complement strand
TGAGCCGTGCTTTTGCATCCTTCTTGGTCAAAAGATACGGCGCGGCGTGATCGTGGAATACTTTGGTCAAAGACCGATGAGATAGGACCAATTTTTCTAAGGCAAAGACGACATGCCTAAAAATTCTTTTCACGACAGGTGTCGTTTATTTGGGGCGGCGCATGTCGGCGTTTGAAGAGATAAATGCATATCTCGCTAAACCTCTGTTCTTGTTGCACCTGTCCGGAAAACGTTCTGATCTCGTCAAGGCAGCGGATCACTCGTTAAGCGCCTTACTGCGGGGCGGCGGCGGCTGATCCGCGAGCGGCGTGTATTACGGCGAACATTGGTGGCTGAGTCTCGATACCCAATGGTGGCGGTGCCTTGCATTAGTGTTAGCGATTGAAAAAATCGCGACACTATTTAGTCGGACGGGCGATTTATGTTATCTCTAACGTAAATCCGGTCCGAATATTTATGATTGACGGCTTCAATGAGTTGGCGTTTGGCGAAATGGGCCTTGCTCTTGTCCCAATATGACTTGCACTTCAAACAACAGAAGTCGGTCAAAGGACAGTTTGCGATCTCTTGGTACGCGACCCGACAGCGGATGCGGTTGAGCTATATGATGATCTTCGGATGAAGTTCAAGAAGTCAACACTACATCGCACCAACAAATATGGCGATTGTATTTTGTGAGCTTCTCGGGCCTAATGTGGCAAGTACCCCGGATGTTCTAAAATCTCGGTCGGAGTTGTCTTGATTTCCGGGAATCATGTCATGCCCGTGCTTATTCACTCACGAACCTGTTCCAATAGCGTAGCGAATACAACGCTACTTATCGGACTTAGCCGCCAAAGAGTGGGGTCGAATATCTCGAAGCGTGGAGATTCTGGCGATAGTTAAGCGAGGTCCGTGGTGACTACGAAGTTAGAAATCGGATCTAATCCCTATCATCGGTGCATTGAAATGGCGGACTCATTGAAGAGTTCTTCATCGAATATATCCAGCCTCCAAAGCGCGGATGCCTTTTGCGGCGTTAGGCGTATCGTTAGCACAACCTTAGAACCGAGCAACTAGTTCGGTCGGGACTCACCAACTCTTCGTACCATTATACGATGAGGCACAAGAAGGTAAGGGGTAGTTACCAAAGAAGTACATGCAACCCAAACCAAGTTGGAGCCGAGATTGGCTTTCCTATCATCGATTCGTCTTACATGGTATTCTACGAGAAGGCGTGAAGGAGAAGTCAATCAATCGGCTCAAGATTCTTTTACGACCACGAGAAACCGGATGCTATATATGTCGGAGAGTGCGATGGTCTTTACTCCGATGCCTCTCAAACAAAGAGGAAGAGGTCCTTGGGGAAGCACGAAGGTGAATGTGAGTGCGCAGCTGGTCCCAAGCTCTGGCGAATCGGAGAATGGGCTACTTTTGGCCCACGATGATTAATAGCCAGCGATTGATGCGCTTCGGAAATGCCATGCGTGTCAAATTCGCGAATTATATGCATCGGCCTCGAGCGGTTGCATCCCGACCACATCACGGCCATTGAGACATGGGAATGGGCGTTGTAGGTCCCATTTTCCTCCGTCGGTTAAAGGAGATCGGTTTATTCTAGCGATTCGACTACTTCTCCAAGTGGGCGAAGCAATCCCACTAAAAGAGGTCAAAGCGATACCGTCGTCGATTCATCAAACACCATGTCATCTATCGACATGGTGTCCCAAACGGATCGTGCATGACGCGGTCCCCGTTCATCGGCAATTCTTTCATCGGGTTTTGCGAAAATTCAAGATACAAGATGTCTCGTCGGCGGCCTATAATCCGCCGAATGGGTTAGGCGTTCAACAAGGCGATTATCAAGATTTTGTCGAAGCTTGTGAAGAATAACAAGCTGGGGCGACAAACTTCGGAGCTTTTCTGGGCATATCGCTGCTGATGCGTCATATGAGGCGACCCGTACTCTACGGTTACGGGTGTGAAGCAATTCTCCGTTAGAAATCGGTCCGTCACTTGGCGTCGCCCTTGCAGCAGAGATGGCGAAGAACAACATCAACGTCTCCGAGCTTGAGATGTTAGATGAGAAGCGCGGAGGCTCAACAATGCATTGAGTTCTATCAAGCTAGAATGTGGGGCTTTCAACAAGAAAGTTCGACGAGAGAACCTTTAAGGAGGAGATCTGCGTCTCATTCGACGGCCGATAATCCTCACCTCTAAAGAAAAGTAAATTCGAACCCAAATGGGAAGGACCGTTTATAATAGACAGTCTATTCAAGCGGTGCATATATATCACCTGAGGATGGCGGCGGCAATTAATCTTAGATAAATGGGAAGTTTACGAAAAGTATTATCCTTAATACATTCGGGATAACCCATTTTGATGGGAAGTTCCTCGGAGAATATCTCACTCATTTTCATGAGGATAACCCTAAGTTATTGTGTTTTCCTCCAAAATTCTCTCACCGATCAAATTCATTGGCGGTGGGCCCACTAAAATCTCCACGGTCCAACCACGTAAATTCCCCTCTCGATTCCTTCCACGAGCGAGAGGTCACTTTCAGGTTAGCAATCCTACGAAAGCTATCCATACCCTTCAAGATTCTGGGTGGAGACCCACTCTTAGTTTCTCATCGGAAATAGAATACATTCTTCCTTTCCCCTTCACGGAGATAGGACACATCCTTCCTCTTGAAGCAAGAGATAGAATACATTCTTCCTCTCTTGTCTTAGATTCTCGGTGGAGATCCACTCTTAGTTTCATCTTTCAAGATTCTCAAGATGGAGATCCCATTTTAGGTCTCTTTCGGAAGCAGGGACAAAAATCCTTCCTTTCCGATGCAGGAGATGGGAGACAAGATCCTCCTTCCTCTCCATCAATAAGAGATAGGATACAAAACCTTCCTCTCTTATTTCAAATTAGAGCACACGGAGATAGGACACAAAACCTTCCTCTCCAGCGGCAGAGATAGGATACAAAACCTTCCTCTCTTGTTCATCCCTTACAGGAGATAGGAGACAAGATCCTCCTTCCTCTCCACCTTGGAAATAGAATACATTCTTCCTTTCCACCTCAATCAACCTTATCGGTTCAATCCTTCTCCGGTCAAAGAAGGCCAAGATTCATCTTGGGGTATTTTATCGAAGCCTAAGAAGGGATAAGTGGCCTTACTGCAGCGTTGCGGTTTAGTCTTTCTCAGATTGAAGAAGACACGAGTTGATTACGGGGCATTTTATCCAAGCCTAAGAAGGGATAAAGCAGGCGCCTTACAGCGTTGCGGTTTAGTCTTTCTCAGATTGAAGAAGACACGAGTTGATTGGGGCATTTTATCCGGCCTAAGAAGGGATAAAGTACTGCAGCGTTCTTGGGTTTAGTCTTTCTCCGATTGAAGAGACACACGAGTTGATTAAGGGCATTTTATCCGAAGCCTAAGAAGGGATAAAGCAGCCTTGCAGCGTTGGGTAGTCTATTCAGTGATAAAAGGCGAAGCCTACGTATTCAACATCGTAGCATTAAGTCTAGAAGAGTTTCATTCTTTTAACAGCGTTGTGTGTGGAGCGGTTTGAATAATCTACATGCTAGCCGACTCAAGCGGTAGTTGGTAAAGGCTCATCAAATCCGTTGAGAAGGGGTTGGCCCGATAACCCTAAAGTCAGCGCCTTACCGCAGCGTTGCGGTTTAGTCTTTTCAGATTGAAGACACGGAGTTCGATTACAGGGTATTTCATCCGAAAGCCTAAGAAGGGATTAAGCCACGCCTCACCGCGTTCTTGGGGTGGTCTCTTGCGGTAAAAGAGTCTGAAGCCTATGTATTCAATATCATAGCAACAAGTCTAGAAGAGTTTCATTCTTCGGCCTAGCGTCCGTCTTGAGCGGATCGGATAATCCGCCGCTAGCCCACTCAAGCGGTAGTTGGTAAAGGCTAATCAAATCCGTTGGTGAGGGTTTGCCAAAAATCCTATAAGTATTATGGTTAATTATTTACGTGAAATAAAGAATCATAATAGAGCACAAAGAGACGGAAATATGTTTTATCGATAAAAGGCTGAAGTTACACAAGTTTTCTAAGCGGCCAGTTGTGACGGCAAATACTTTATTGAGAAAAGCTTGCGAAGTTCCTCTGAGCTTCATACGAAAGCCCTCCTCGGCCATTAAGGGCCTCATGCGGTCTCCTTCTTGATATTAACCGGCTTGCGCGAGTTCAAATTCACGAGACACGACCGAGAGTCTTTTCTTTGTTGGCCTTCGAAGCTTCAAGGCGTCAGGCTCTCCCTCGCCCTTGAATTCTGTTCGAGCTCTACTATCCTCGCTTCCGGCAGCGACACAAGACCAAAATGTCTCACGGAAGATGAAGCTTCAATGGCCAGTCTCCAAATGATGCTTTGGTCTGCTACATTTGAACCCGAGTCGATAATAGCATCTGTTAAGGCTGTCGGTGAGCTCTGTCTCTATCTCATATATGAGGGAGCCACAGCTGCTTCAAAATCTTGTAGACTTTGGAGCTTAACCTCTAAATGGTGAAATCATCGGCAATGGGACACAATGAGACTCAATCTTCGGATGTTCTTCGGTAGCTTAGCCTACTCCAAATAGGATTCACAGTATAAACTAGTTCCTAGCGAGTTCTGGAGAATATTATCATATTCTTAAGGATAACTTCGATAACCCTCAATTTCCTCATTTGTGGGACCTCGAGGAGGATAAATTAGGCGGGCTTATAATGGCCGGACAGCAGCTCTACCTCGAAAGGACTCCTCCGCTGTATCGGTGCCGATTCATGCATCCCAGGGAGGCTACCAATCAACAATTGGGAAGAATACCTCCACCGTGGATGACCTTTACTGCTTGAAATGTAACGATGGCAGCGCCAACCAGCGGCGTCGTCGGCGAAGATTCACCGATCAGCGGTTTTGATCCCAAAGAATTCCCGATCAGCGGAGGAACCGATGGTCAATTGGGCGACAATCCACCGACGAGTCAGCGGCAAATGAACTCAATTAGCTCACAGTTTGAAATTCCGACAGCGGTCAAGCAATAAATCGGACACCGCAACGGGTATCCTACAAAGCACTAGAGAACCTAAAAGAATGGGGGAATCAAATCACGGAGCCAACCTCAAAAATTCATCTATGGACTTACGGTGAGATTTAGACAACAGTCGGACAAAAATGCGATCTGTAATACCTTGACAATCCTTGGAAAGGCCGAAGGGAATGGAGAGATCAAGCGCGAGGTCATTCATTCACAAGTCTATCCATGATTAAAGAGTGAGGGAATCATCATGTCAGCATCGGACTCATCAAGAATGCGAGGCTGAGGCGGCTTTGGAGAATATCTGTAAACAAGTTCAAGCGAGCAATGAATAACAAACCAACTTTCCCTTGAACCACGGTCTTCTTGGACTTTGTTGACCTCTTGGGAGACATTCTCGTCGAGAAGTTGAAAAAAGCTTGTGAAGCGATTCGGAGATCGGAAAAATCGCCGGAGAAATAGGAAGATGATTTCCTTGACAAAAGTCTCTAAGACTTTTGATTTACTCGAGGGTCTATTTATAAGGCCTTGACCTATCAAATCTCCACGAGATTTTAGGCAAGAAATCCCGCGAGCGAGATCTCGCGTTCTTAACCAAGTCGGTTCGGCTTACCTCGCGTCGTACCTAAGGCGACTTCGGCCCGCGTCCTAGTTCAAGCTAGCTTGACTTCAGCGTCAGCGTCGAGCAACAAAGCGGACCTTATCACGGCGCTTAAAATCAAAGCAGGGGGATCCCCATTTCAAGGATTTTTACCTCGCGTTTCAAGCTTCAAGCAAAAGCGAGAACACAACTTCAGCGATGATAAAGCGAAGAGCAATACCTCCTCAAAATCAAACAAAGGAGAGAGTCCAAAATTCCAAAAGCTCATCGGTCAACCATGCTTTGAAAACTTTGGAGGTTAATAGGCATCAAAATTTTATTCTTGATAAGCCGATCCGAGATATCGTCGAGCGAAGTCACGGTTCGAAGGCTTACGAGGAAACGATTAGAATTACAAACACAAGAATAAGATTCAACCAAGTGGTTTAGCACGCGTCCAAGCCCTAAGCAGCGGGCGTTCGGCAGCGTCAAGCTCTAAGCGGAGCTCGGTAGCGTCAAGCTCTAAAATCACGGAGCTCTCAATGCGTCAAGCTCTAAGCGGAGCTCTCGGCCAGCGTCTAAGCTCTAAGCGGGCGTTCAGGCCGCATCAAGCTCAAAGCCTGAGCTTTCGGCCGTCAAGCTCAAAGCGAGCTTTCGGCCCGCGTCAAGCTCAGCAGCGGGCGTTCAGGCGTCAAGCTCTAAAACACGGGCGTTCGGCCGCGTCAAGCTCTAAGCGGAGCTTTAGCGTCAAGCTCAAAGCGGCGGCGTTGGCCGCGTCAAGCTCTAAAACCGGCGTCGGTAGCATCCAAGCTCTAAAGCGCGGAGCTCTCGGCCGCTTCCAGCTCTAAAGCGGGCTCTCGGCAGCGTCTAAGCTCTAAGCGGGCGTTAGTAGCATCAAGCTCAAAGCGCCCGAGCTTTAATGCGGCGTCCAAGCTCAAGCGAGAGCTGGCCAGCGTCAAGCTCAAAGCAGCGGGCGTTGGCCGCGTCAAGCTCAAAACACGGGCGTTCGTAGCGTCCAAGCTCTAAGCAGCGGAGCTTGCGTCAAGCTCAAAGCAGCGGGCGTTGGTACGTCAAGCTCTAAAACCGCGGGCGTTGGTAGCATCCAAGCTCTAAGCAGCGGAGCTCTCGGCGCTTCAAGCTCTAAGCGGGCGTTGGTAGCGTCAAACTCAAAATGCGGTGCTCTGTGCGTCTAAGCTCTAAAGCGCGGGCGTTCAGGCGTCAAGCTCTAAGCGGAGCTCGGTAGCGTCTAAGCCCAAGGCAGCGGGCGTCATGATCATGCTCGAGCGGATCTCAACCCTCGCCCGAGCGAGGTCATCTAAAAGCGGGTCTTTGGCGTTTCTTCTCTGTAAACCGCGATTTAAGCGGTTCCAAAACCGTTTTCCCGATTGAGAACCCACGAATCCTCATTCTAAAGTCAGTTACACCCTAAAACACCTATAAAAGGGAGAAAGATCTTGAAGGGAGGATCGAAAGGAGGAGGATTTTTAGAGAGCTAATTGTGTGCAAGGAGATTAGAGAGTTGAGCACTTGAGGAGTGAATCGATTTGAGAGAGTTTGAGTTTGTTTTAACATCGGCTTTTCTTCAATTTGGCTTGGTTTTCAAACTTCGTGCGAGTTACAAAACCCGTTCTTTGGGTTATCAAACTTCGCTAGAGTTAGAAATTTGCTTTGCGAGTTCTTAAACTTGCCTTGCAACCCCTTTTCAGCGTGATTCCATGAGCAAGGCGGTCGGATCGTCCACGGGATACAAGGATCAAGCTCCTATACATGCGTGAAGAGAACCGGTTTTAAACAAAGGAAGGATCTCGTTGACCCTTCCTTCTTTTGTAAATCGGGCAACCCGATCGAGGACTTTGTAATTTCTTTTCATCTAAATCAGGTTAGAGAGGTGCATTTGAGAGAGTTGTATTTATTCTTTCTTTAAAGTCAATTAGAAAGGATAACATTTGTTTTACAGCTTTAATTTTCCTCGCGAACAGACATTCTTTCAAATCCACACGTGTTGTCAACTATGACATCAGTGATTGGAAGAGGAAAGTCATCTTCGGGCAAGCGGCGTTGAGGTCTCAGTAGTAAACCGCAGTCCTAATCGACCCATTCTTCTTCATGGCGGGACTATATTAGCCACCCAATCCGGATGTTGAATTTCCTCGATGAATCCGATTCTATGAGTTTCTTCACGCGTTAACAATTGCCTCCAATATTTGTGGGCGAAACCGTCTTTCTTTGTTGCTGGCGGGTTTGACATCGCGCTTGATGTTGAGGCAATGTGTTTATTAGAGATGGGAGTCACGGCATGTCCTCGTAACTCGGTGAATACATCGATATACTCACGATTAGGGCAATCAACTCTTCCTTTTCTTCGGGGGCGTATTCGATGTTAATGAGCTTAGGATGTTCTCCATCACCCATATTAACTGGACTACCTCATCCTTAGTGGGGGTTCTCTTTGTTCGAACTTGTCCCCAAAGCTGCTCTTGGAGTTGATGGATCCATGGGTCTTCCCATGTTGCCATGTCTTCATCACTCTCAACGATGCTTGAGGATCGGAAGTAGCCATATTTGACATCAAAGCCTTGAAAGCTTCTCCAGGGTGTCGGAATCCGTAGAAGAATCAGGGCGAATGTCAGTCTCCCTCACGGGGTGGATTATTATCAATCGACCACGAGCATTCATCTTCGAGGAGGATTAGTATCCTAATCCCGTCACGAATGCATAGTAGTTATCAGGCTTCCCTTTTGGGACATATGCGCTCTGGGAGGGACTTCGAGGACCTGGCCCAAAACATAGACCTTTTCCTTGTGCCAAGTTGTACCCCATCTCTTCATGATACCCGGTGTTTACGGACTATATCGAATGTGTGGAGGATAGGTCCATTAAGTCTTCGTCGTTTTCTAAGAAGTGATTTTTTGGGCGCATCTCCTTTCAGTAAACCAAGTCTTTTTCACTACTCGATCTTAGGTGGGATGGCAGTCTTTGTCCCAAAGTAGTCGGGCTGCTTTTGTGTAAAACAAGATGATCGAGTTGGCGGGTGCAACTACGGATCATTGTATAAACTGTCATCACATCATTCAAAGACAAAGGATACTCTAAATGCGTCATTTATTGATTCATTGGCAATTTGCCAATTACAATGTTCATCGGCGATTCTTCATCGTCAAGATTGATTACAAAGTACAATATCATTTAAAACAAAACCTCCACTATAACCAAGCCGGTTTCGGTGTCGGCTTCTTCACATGTCGTACCTTGGCGATGATTGATTTAGGACTCATTACGGTAGAGGAGAGAATCGGTGAAATAATTCTCCATCCTTAAGCGGTTGTTTGTCGCGACCACCGTCTTGACCTCATTATTAGTGTCTACATATTTGAGACGATGAAGAGTAGAGGGACTATAACATTATTGTGGATCCAAGGTCGACCAACAATAAGTTATAGGAAGTCTGCGTCAATCACATAGCGGTGACTTTGGACTTTAAGTCCCCATTTGGCACTTTATTAGGATCTTACCAGCGGCGAGAGACCGGCGGTGTTAAATCCATAAATCATTGTACTGTCGGCCTTGACTTGCGAGGGATTCAAGGTGATACATGGTAGCGAGGGGCATGATGCTCCTGGGAACCGGATCGACTTGAATCAGGTTAACCAGCTAGAACCAATATACGGTGAAGTATAGCGGCCTATCGTGCTTGGAATTCCTCGTCGCATATCCTCCTTTGTAAAAGTGATGCGGGGAAGTGTTTTCTTGCGAGTTGCATTCTTTGGGCGATTCTTACGAACTTGGGCTGAATGGGTGAAAAACACGAATCGGCGGGGCTTCTTGAAGAGCTTCTCGTCTCTTTTGATAAGCGGCAACTCATAGAGAGTGATCCTTGCGGGGATATTATTAGTGTGCCATTACATCAAAGCGGTATGGGGAGTTCGAAGTTCGGTTTATCTCTTCAATCGGTGAATCGAGGCTGCCGGAGTTGAACTTCGTAGGCTTTTCTTTGTAGCTTCTTTGGCGACCACTGGCATTCGCTTTCTGCGATGCGGTGGGGATTTGTTGGTACCCCGGCTCACGAGGCGTCTTGGCATTAGGTCGGGGACTTAGGGTACTTGTACTTGTACTCGTGTCCACTCGGTGGCGTGGGCTTGAGTTCCCCGCCGGACGGTGGAATGTTACCACGTTCATCGTCTCCCTCGAGTGCGGAGTAGCATGGCATGCCTTTCCCTTACGCCGGCTTTTCTTCAGCGAAGAAGAGGCTACCATTGCTCATCTTCAAGTAGATGCGGGTGGACCCACAAGACCGCCATTGGTACGTATCACGATACAAGTCCTTTACGTTGCTTGTGTGGGTCGTCATTCACCGTCTTCCTGCTGAATTTGACCAGCGGTTGAGGTTCAAACCATGTCAGCGGTACCGAGGCGAAGCTTATGGACACGCGTTAGCTCCGACCTTCTTTTCTTTGGGCGGCTTCATAGTGATGACCCTACATCAATTAAAGCACGGATTTTGTCCTTAAAAGTGAAGCGAGTTGATTGGGGTGATGAAGCGCCCATGGTGCGCCGGTATCTTTGGTCATTAGTCTTCATTGCCTCCTCTTGATTACGAATCGGAGGGAGCTTGATCTTGTTATTTTCCACAAGATATTTGAAGAGGCCGGGAATCTAAATTAGTCCCTAAAGGAATAGGACTTGAGAATCTACGGCTCTAGGTCTTCTGTTTTGTGGCCCAGTTGCCCGCGTTGATTGTCACTGTTGCGGCGCCCGTATGTTGTTCTTTGCTTCTTCTTTGTTCTTTGGGGTTGGAGTTGGAGCGTTTGGTTACAACGCCGTCTTGGCTTGCTCTTTCCCTTTGCGCGTGGGACAAAGTTGCAGCAGAACTTCGGTTGTCGGTGACCTCTCTCGCCTTTTTCCTTTTGAGGAACCTCTCGGCTTGCTCTCCACGAACCTTGAGTCCTTCCGCGTTATCGATGGTCTTTGTACCCATTGCTTCAAGCACATCTATCGATTCTTGTCGCGGAGTTTGGAGGATGAACTCCTGTTATTGGATCCGGCAGTTCATTGCCTTGTTCGAATCGTTTGACAAAGATATCCACGGTTTCTCCGTCTCGCTTCTCGTCGAGCAATGTCGATCGATACCTGGTATCGTCATCAAAATTGGTAAGGAAGCTAGACTCCATGTCGTCCAGTGTGAATGCTCCGGCTTGAGGCGGTGTACCGTCGGCAGACCCGCGAAGGGTGCCAGCGAATGAGCCCGAACCATCGAGGGGTTAGTTGCGAAATAACTTCAGGGTGACTTGAAATAAATCAAGTCTTTGCGTCGGGGAACCCTTCGATCAAATGGTGTGAAGTTTATTAAGTTAAACCCGGCCAGTGCAGGATTGATTCCCACTCCCTCGGGTATGGGCAAGGAATACTGTCTTCTTTACTTCTTGGCGGAAATTAATGGTTGATTTTGCTCTCCAAGTCTTTGATCTTCTGCTTTCTGAGCAACAACATCTATGTTTTGCCCGGTTCTTGAGGGTTCGGGAGGGTTATCATCTTCTTGTGCTTGCTCGATGCGAATCTATCATCTTGATCGATGTTGTCTGGCTGACTAGATTAGCCTCGATGTTTCGTCAAGGCTTGGATCATTGGTCATGCATTTCTCTCATCGTCTGCATGGCCAACTCCATTTCTAACTTAAAGTTTTCCGTTGTTTATTCAGCAGCCGTCTAGCATTTTGGCCACTTGATGCATCTTGATCATAAAGCGTTTCTTAGGGGCTTCCTTAGCTAGATACGGTATGATCCGGATCGTTGAACCAATATCCGACGCATCATCCTCATGAATATTCCCTTGAAGTTTATCATTATGCGGACCGTCGGATAGTCGGACCCAGCGAGTTAGCCGTTGCGATCGTAGGAATAGTGGCGATGGTTCTTTCTTTGGTCATATTATTAGTGACCTCGGCAACTCATCCTCTCGGGATGTCATCCTTTCTTGAATCGCCTTGACCTAGGTCTTGGCGGCGTTGGTGCTAAGTCTCGAAGAGGCCGACACCCTTCGGAGCTTCTAGATGGCAATTACACTCAGAGCACGTCTTGATGAGCTTGGAGCACAAGCATGGCTAGCGTCGATTTAGGGAATCGCCGAGATTTTCGTTACCCTTACCGCGGTAGTACGGCTCGTCGGTGGGTGTGCAGGAGCAATGCCGTGTGTTGGCGTAATCTCCGGGTATAGCGTCGTCGTCATCGGGGCGAGGCGTCTCCTTCGAGAATGGCCAAAACTACGAAAGTAACTTCGCCTTGACTTCGCTTATGTGGCGTGAAGTTTGAGGGACTCGGACTTCGATTTTTAATTTGGTTGGAGATGTCGCGGGAATCTCGGTCCTTTATGGAGCAGTGCGGCCTCTGTATGAGGAGTGACGTGATCCCTTGAGAGGACCAGCGATCTTTGATAGTTGGTTTGGTGGTGGTGGCGGAATTGGCTTCACCACGGTTGATGCAAGCACCTTTGACCTTGGCGCCGTCGGTCTTGGACCTTGGCGTTGGATTTACTGCTGTATCCTTCGGTTTAAGTGCGAGGCGAGTGTGGGCAGCGAGGTTGGGACACCATTAGACTTGGGTCTCCAAACGGTGAATGCGTTGGTGGCTTCTTTGCCACCTCCTTCTTCAACTCCGCGAGCTGCGCACAAGCTTCGTGCTTGCGCAAAAGAGTCTTGCGGCGCTTCGGATCGCTCTGAAGTGTGGAAGCGGTTCCGTTTGACCGGACCCACTCGTTGGTTGGCGGCTTGGATAAGCCGTCGATCACTTGGTAAACCTCTGCGTAGCTGGATCTTGATAAAGCCGTAGTGGACCCCATCCACGGATTGCATAGCCTTGGCAAGCATGCTTTGTATTCGCCTTTGCGGCTTCGCTTGGAAGGCCGTATCGTCGGCGTTCATCTCGGTGCCATCACGGACCGAGGCGCCGAAGGATTTCGCTACTGCGGCGGCCCGAGGTTGGACTTCGCCGTCTGGGGCTCTACATCGGAGGCCATCGGGTTCTCCTTGCAGCGGAGATCTTCTTGGGCGGGGGAGGCTGGATCACGGAAGGCGAGGAAAGATACTCCTCGTACTTCTCTTGGTCAAACTTCGAACTTCGACCTCTTCCTCCAGGGATAGGGATCGCGGTTCGCTTTATCGACCTCCGATCGAGGCGGTGGCTCCCCAACTATAATTCGCCCGGCTTGTTCGCGGTAAAAGTTGGGATGATTGTCATTGATTTGAACTTGCTTACGGCTTCTTTGGCCTACAACAAAATTCAAACAAAGAAATGCCTTTTATTTTAAAGTACAATCAAAAAGATTACAACTTTTATCCTTGTGAACAAACCACGAGGATCTGTTATATCGAGGTCCTAAACTTGCGTGGGTTCTTTACTGTCTTAGGGGACTTTTGTGTCCAGTGGACCACCGCGCAATTCGATCAGTAGGGCAGGGTTGGAACTTCTGAGATGTAAAGGGGCTCGTTTCACAAAGGAAGCAGGCGCTGAGGGATCACACTCACGAAGGAGAGGATGCGCTGCGGGGATCACACTCACGAAGGAGATCGCGGGCGGGTGAATCTACTAGGAGAAATCCTGGCGCTATCCACGAGGTTAAGGCGAAGCTTAACCTAGAGGGTATCTGTAGTTCGACCGAATTGATTACCTTCGCTTGTAGATCGGGCGTCGACTAGACTTGTGCTGCGCCGGTTTCCGGAGCGGTCGTCGGCGACTTCGTGGATCTCGTGAGAACTCTTTAGAAAATCCTCCAAAATCCCAAGCCGAAGTCCTCTCTAATCGCCGTAATCCCCTCAGAAGAACCCCTCCATCAGGCAAGACCCCCTATTTATACAATAGGGGGTCTGTGGCGGCCGACCACTTGGCAGACCACCTCGGCAAAGTTGGTAGAGGTGGCTCGGCCATGGTAACGGCTGCCTAACAAAGTTGGTAGAGGTGGCTCAAACCATTGTGGTAGAGCCACTTCACCACTGGCAGAGTAACTTCGGCCAAGTTGGTAGCGCCGTTTAGCCATTTTTAGCCGTTTAGCCGTTTTTCGGTCTCGGGTTTAGGCCACATACTATTGACTCTTGGCCTTCTCGGGACTTAGGTTCCGTGCGTATTTAGTTAGGGACTAACTCTTGGTTTGTTAGGTTCAGCGATCAGGATCGTCGTGCATTCAAGTCCGGTTTAAACCGTGCTTGTGGCAATGGAGTTCGCCGTCGAGTTCGCGTCTTAACGATTCGGCGTCCGTATCGTCCGATGGGTTGTCATTCGCCGACTCCACATCCACGAGTTGGTTCGGGGATCTTGTAAGTATTTTCCGCCTACATGGTTGTTTACTATCGTGGAGGGAGGAGCATGTGGTGGAGGTGGAGAACCACGAGTAGTCTTGGGGTGATGGTGATGGAGGAGGAGGGCGTGCTGGCGAGGCGAAGATGGAGAAAGGGCTAAACGTGGGCGGCGGAGAGGGAGTGGCGGGTGATGGAAGAAAAAGGCTTCGATGGAATGCGTGATGGTGAAGGGAAGGGATGGGATCGAGAGGCGATGCGAAGAAGGAAGAGAGATCGGTTATAAAGAGAGGAAAGGAAGAGGAAGAGAAAAGTCGATTATGAGTGGAAGGAAGGGATTGGTTAAAAGAAAGGAAGAAGAATCATTCTCGAAAAAGAAGACATTAATTTCATGGATTAGCTGTCCAATCAAAGTTTTCGAGAATTGTTCGAAATTTAAAACATGAACTCAAAGGTCGATTTGTCATAAGTTTCCAACTATCTTTCTATCTATATATATATATATATATATATATATATATATATATATATATATATATATATATATATATATATATATATATATATATATATATATATATATATATATATATATATATATATATATATATACTTGTAAAATACAAGTAAATTATATTATATACTTATATATATACTTTTACCATGGTATAGATACAAAGATATAAGTATATAAGTATATATAATGTAGTTATAAGTACACTTATATGTCTATATTATAGACTTATAGTTATATAATTATATTTTATATAAGTACATAAGTATAATTATATATAAGTGTATTGCATCTAGTATAAATAAAAGTATATCCTATAAGTAAAGTATATAACTATACTTAATTAAGCATAATATAAGTATGTAACAAATACATATATAACTATTTAATACGTGTTTATAAATAAGTAATATACTTATGTGATGCTTGTAAGTTAAAATTGCTCATCGATGCGAGCGAGACTTCGTGTGGTGGGTTAACACCAGGCGACCCATCAGACAAGCGGCGATTGACTATGCCGCCAAGCATCCGCAGCGAGCGGCGAGCACATGAAGTGAGCGGCGATGCATACAAGCCAATGAGGTTGCATAAATGTGGGATAAATCCAACAAAGCTTAAAAATCAATAAGATTCGACTGGCGAGATTGATTGGATTGAGCGTCAGCGAGGCCGGTTCAAGCGGCGACAAGACAAGGATCGGTCTTCACCTAACTTGTCAGCGCGATTGAACCAGCCGAATTCGAGTCGGCAAAGAAATGAATGGGACCGCGGACTTAGGGCGACAACGACAAGATCGAGACAAAGCGTCGCGAAAAAGTCGGAAACCAACCAAAGCGGAATAGCGGGTAGAAACGGACACCGTTTGGTGTCATAAAGGCGGACACCAATGGTGTCCGTGGCGAAACCCCTCTCCTTTGGTCATTTGCCTATAAATAGGGTGAGGGTGTTCGATTCGAGGTTGGATTTTACGATATTGGGAGAGAGCTCTCGCGAGATCTGGCCGTCGGCCTTACGATTGAGCACCGGCGAGCACAAGTCCGGTCAGCGTCGGATCTACAAATAGCGAGATAGCGAACTTCGGGTTGACTCTGAGCGGCTGTGATTTCTCCTAGTAGATCTCACCGCTCGGCGATCCTCTCCTTTGTGAGTGTGATCCCCTCGGTAACCGTTTCCTTGGTGAAGCGAGCCCCTTCCGCGTCTGTAGTTTGAGCCGGGTTTCCACGGATCGAAATGCGGTGGTCCGCGACGAATAAAAGTCCCGACACGGTGAAGAACCCACCTGGCGAGGATCGTTATAATAGAGATCCGGCGTTTGTTCGAGAAAAGTTGTAATTTTGTTTTCATTATGCGCCTTAAAATAAAGGCATTTCTTTTGAATTTTATTGTAGGCCATGGCTGTAAGCGAATTCAACCACAATGAATAACAAACTTTCCGCTGAACAAGGCGCGACCCGCGATTGAGCTACGGCTTCAACAAAGAAGTCGTCGTTAATAACGCCAGCGGATCCGATCCGGTCATCGAGGAAGTCAGTGCAGTCGACCAACGAGTTCGAGGCTATCTCTCCTCCTCGTCCATATCCAACTCCTCCCCGCAAGTCCAAGATGGTCTCCTTTGCCGGGAAGACCCTTTCGGCCTCGGCGAGGAGGCAAGGAAGTCCAACCTACGCCGCCAAGACTACAGGCGGCGGTGATACCCGACCTTAACAGCGGTCAAATCTCGAGCCTATGCATGCGAAGTCGATTCGCCAATGGCGTCGTGACTCTCTCAAGAGAGCCCGTCGGAAGCGGCGTCGGTAACAGCAAAACAATTAGCCGGGCAAAAGAATCAATGGGCGGGGTCGCTATGGCGGATCTAAGGTCGAGTTGACTCGAAGGCCGAAGTCGAGATCGTAGCCCGATTCCTACGGCGGCGACAAATGAATGGGTCAGTCAAGCGGAACCGTTCTACGCTTTCGAGGCGTATCCGGAAGAAGAGCCAGCGCTCAGCGCGAGCACGGGCTTTGGTGCAAAAAGCGAGTTGAAGGAGGCTGACCAGAAGTGCGTCAACAAATCGGCTAGTTTGGAAGCCCAAGTCGTCCGAGCTTCAACTCAGGCGAACCTAGCATCGAGCCCGGCTCGCCCGGCAGACCAACTCACGCTCCGTGCTCAAATCGAAATTTTGAGCACCTCAACAAAAGTTGTATTGTTGTTGAAGTTACCTCGGTTATGCACTAAACTTCCGTGAAGCCAACTCTGCGACCCGGCCGGGCTTACCATCAAGGATCGCTGGGTCGGCTAAAGAATCGTGGTCACCCACGATCTGGGGTCGCACCCACAAAGACAAAGAAGATTCCTATAGCTCTGCCGGTTGTTGAAAGTCGAGAGTCAGAAGTCGTGGGACTTCACCTTACAAACCCGAAGGTCAAAGCGGGTTACTTTTGGCGGTTTTTGAAACTACCGTCCTCGGAAGGAGATGTTTTCATCGGCGATGAAGCGTTATGCGAAGGCGTGCCGACATCTGGCCGGTCGCTCGGCACTCTTGTCGGCGAGTTATACTCTGCGTCTTTGAAGTGCGAATCTCGAAGAAGTTCCCTCAAGCCAGCGGAGTCATGCTTATGCTCAAGCTTATCAAAGCGGTGCTCGGTGTAATTGTGGTCAAGCTCGGAAGGGTGTCGATCTTCGAGACTCACCACCCGGCCTTGAGCCTAGGTCAAAGGCGATTAGTAGAAAAACGGCCTCCGAAATGATGAATTACCGGCGGATCACTAACAACATGACGATAAGAACGTCGTCACGGACTATTCCCGGCGCCGCGGTGCTTCGTTTGCGGTCGGGGACTATCAAACGGTCAATTCGACAAACTTCCGAGAGGATACCCTTGAAGGATGATCGTCGGATGTTGGCTCATAATGGCCTCCGATTACTTGTATCTAGCGAAGAGGCCCCAAGCGCGCTTATGATCGATCTGAGATCAAGTGGCTAAAATGCTAGACGAAGCATTGAATAAGCAGCGGAAAACTTCAAGTTAGAAATGGATATGGCCATGCGAGCGATGAGAGAAATGCATGACCAGGATCAAGCCTTGACAAAACATCGAGGTGAATCAGTCGACACATCGGCGGCGACCAAGATGGACAGGTTGAGACCGGGAGGAAGCACAAAGAGGATGATAACCCTCACGAACCCGCATAGCGCCGGGCATGATGTAGGTATGGTGGCTCATGAAGGCGAGAAGATCAAAGACCTCGAGCAAAATCAACTCATTGATTTCCGCTCAGAGGTGAAAAATCCTTGCGGTATCCTAGGGAGTGGGAATCAATCCCATACGGCAAAGTTTAACCTAATAAACTTCCGCCGTTTGGCGAAGGTTCACCAACTCAACACGATTATTCAAGTCCCACTTGGGGTAATATCAGAAATGAGCCCACGATGGTTCGGTCATTCGTTGGTACCCTTGGGGCTGCCTTGATTGGTACGCCGTCTCAAGCGGGGAGCATTCACGGTAGGGGCGACATGGAGTCTAGCTTTCTCTCAATTTCTTCGATGGCGATCTTGAAGTATCCATCGGGGCGTTACTCGACGAAAAGCGAAGGGCGAGGCTGTGGATATCTTTGTCAAGCGATTCGAACAAGGCAATGCTACCGGGGATCAATATCGGAGGAGTTCATCCTCGGACACGCCTAACAACTTGTCGATAGATGCTTGAAGCAATGGGGACAACACCATCTATAATGTGGAAGGATTTGAAGGTTCGTGGAAACAAGAAAAGGTTCCTTAAGAGGAAGCGAAGAAGAGGGCCGTGCCGAACACGAACAGCGAAATTTTGTGCCATGGCGAAGGTAAAGCGCCGGCAAAGTCGTAGGCGGCTAATCAAGCGTTATTTTACAACCACAGCGGCGGCCGCAACAGCGTGCACCGGCAATCGCGGCCATCGTAACAAACTTCAGAATCGAAACCTTAGGGTCGAGGTTTCCCAAGACTTACTCGTTCAAAGGCGAGGAAGTTAGGGCATCTTCAAATACCTTACGGAAAACAAAATCGGTTGCCCCGATTGTGAACCAAGAGGAGGCAAACAAAGTTCTGAGATCTAAGTCTTGCACTTACGGTACATCATCCTACAAAGTTACGCTACCATCTCAAGACAAGATTCAAGCCTTGATTGATGTTGGAGTCATTACTCTAAAACCCTCTAAAGAGAAGAAGGTGGGAGCAAATCACGGTCTCTATAAGCGGATCAGTTCCTTGGATTGGTTTCAGCGGCGCCCGGTCGTGAAAGTAGGAATGAAGATGGTGAATGAAGATCCTCGAACGCGTGAGAAAGGGCTCGTCTGCCGCACTGCAGACAAATGAAGAAATCCTTTGGGTCCTCCACGACTTCTTTGGAAGGCGATCGATGGGCTACATCCTCGGCCAAAAAGAAGTCAAGGGAAAAAGACAAACTATGCCATCTTCCTTGACAATTCGAAGAAGGGCGATGAAGAAGTGGCGACTTTCAATTTTACGAAGAAGAGCATGAAGTCTTTGCCACAAGGGAGTGAACACGAATCTGACTACAAGTATCAGGAGACTCCAAATCCTACTTGAAACTATTTGTCGGGCGGGGGTAGTCGGCTCCTCTCACTCGAGGCGAAGAAAGGACAACAATGAGGCGATTCTTTGGAAAAAGCGGTGAAGCAAGGAGAAACCCGAGGTCGGGAGGCTCAACTCGAAGCAATCGATTCAATGCGCCCGATTGTGAGGATAGGCAGGCGTCGAGCTCTCCATACCGCTTGATGTCATGGCCCAAGCGGCAAACATCCGCCGAGGATAACTCTCTGAGTTGCTCCGATTGTCGAAGGAGACGGGAAGCTTTACAAGAGGCTCTAGGCGATTGAGTCTTTCCCACCCAGTTAAGCGAGTCGGAGGAGTCATTGCCGATGTAACCTTGCGGCAGCACCACGCATTACTTTTACAAAGGAGAATATCGCGGCGAGGTTCAACACGATAGGCGCTATACTTCACGGGTATATTGGCTCTAGTGAAGTTAGCAGGATCCAAGTCGTCCGGGGTTCGGCTATGAGCATCATGCCCTAGCCTCATGTATCACCTTAGAATCCCACGATGGTGGCATCAGCAACACGGTGATCTGGTTTAACACCGCGGTCTCGGCGCTTGGTAAAATCGGATAAAGTCCAAATGGGGACTTAAAGTCGAAGTCACACTATGTGATTGTGAGACTTCCTATAACTTATTGGGTGACCTTGGATCCGCGGTAGCGTTATAGTCTATCTACTCTTCATCGGTGTCTCAAATATGTGAACCACGAATAATGAGTCAAGGCGGTGGTCGCGGACAAGCGGCCGTTTAAGGGGATGGAGAATTATTTCAGCGATTCTCTCCTCTCACGGTAATGAGTCAGCGAATCATCGGCCCAAGGCAGGGCAGCGGTGGTGAAAGGCGTCACAGGGCTTGATTATAGTGGTGGTTTTGTTTTAAATGACATTGTACCTTGTAATCAATCTTGGCGATGAAGAATCGTCGAGATGAATATTGTAATTGGCAAATTAGATGAATCAATAAATGGCGATTTAGAGTACCCTTTGTCCTTGAATGATGTGATGGCGGTTTATACAACGATCGAGTTGCACTTACCAACTTCGGTCATCTTGCTTTACACAAAAGCGGTTCAAGACTCCTTTGGGACAACACTTCGTCATCCGAAGATCAAGTAGTGAAAAGACTTGGTTTCTGGAAGAGGAATCACGGTTCAGCGAATCATTTCTTAGAAGAAGATGAAGAGATGACAATGGGCCTATCCTCCACATTGAGATATAGTCAGAACAGGGCATCATGAAAAAGTGGGGTATAACTTGACACAAGGGAAGGTCTATGTTTGAGGCGAGGTCGAGTCCCTCCTAAGCGGCATATGTCCCAAAGGAAGCGGATAACTACTATGCATTTAGAAGTTGGGATACGAATCCTCCTCGAGAAGATGAATGCTCATGGCGTCGATGATAATCCACCGATGAGGGGACGATTAGATGCGATTCTTACGGGATTAGGCACCTAGGAGAAGCTTTCAAGGTTTTGATGTCAAATATGACTACGGTCGATCTGCTACTATTGAGTGATGAAGATATGTCAACATGGGAAGACCCATGGATCCATCAAATCAAGAAGCGGTTTGGGGATAGATTGAACAAAGAGAACCCCACTAGGGCGAGGTAGTCGAGTTAATATGGGTGACGAAGTATCTAAGCTCATAAACATCAGCAATACTCTTTCCTGGGAAGAGAAGGAAGAGTTGATCACCTAATCGGGGTATATCGATGTATTAGCACGGAGTTATGAGGACATGCGGGGACTCGACCCTAATGTGGCGACACATGCGCCTCAACATCTAGGCGGAGTCAAACTGTCAAGCAACGCAAAGGCGGTTTAGATCCACAAATCTATGAGCAATGGTTGTGAAGTGAAGAAACTCATAGAATCGGGATTCATCGAAATTCAACATCCGGATTGGGTGGCGAATATAGTCGGTCATGAAGAAGAATGGTTCGATTAGGATGCAGTATGCCTTCTGAGATCTGAGCGGCTGCTTGCGAAAGATGACTTTCCTCTTCCCATCGCGATGTCATATGGACAATGCGTGTGGATTTGAAAGAATGTCATTCATGGATGGTTTCGGGTTACAATCGGATCAAGATGCACCCGATGATGCCAAACACACGGCGTTGAGCAGCATAGTATATATTATTGCTACGGTCATGCCGTTCGGCCTCAAAAATCGCGGCCACATACCGTGGCGATGACTAAAATTTTCGGGATCATCTTGGAGAAAGCGGTCGAATGCTCGTCGGCGACTTGGAAGTGGCAAGTGACAAAGGAGATCACATCAAAGATCTTAGAGCGGTATTGAGCTCATGCGAACTCATCAACTAAAGATGAACCACGCCAAATCCTTCCTTGCGATGTCGATGGCAAATTCCTTGGCCGTCGGTCACCGATAAAGGAATCCATGTTGATCGATAAAGTGAAGGCAATTCAAAGTTGCAACCTCAGAAATCAGAGAACTTCGAGGGGTTACAAGAGGCGATTGGCGTACATCCGGCGGTTCATATCGAACCTATGGGAAGTGCCAACCGTTCTCTAAGTTGAACAAGAAGAGTGTCGTTTATTTGGGGCGGCGCCTGTCGAGCGTTGAAGAGATCAAATCATATCTCTCTAAACCTCTGTTCTTGTTGCACATGCGATGGAAAACCGTTTTGATTTACATCAAGGCAGCGATCACTCGTTAAGCTTTACTGCGGGGCGGCGGCGGCTGATCCGCGAGCGGCGTGTATTACGGCGAACATTGGTGGTGGCGAGTCTCGATACAATGGTCGGCGGTGCCTTGCATTAGTGTTAGCGATTGAAAATCGGTACTATTTAGTCGGACGGGCGATTTATGTTATCTCTAGCGTAAATCCGGTCCGAATATTATGACCAGCCGGCCTCAATGAGTTGGCATTTTGCGAAATGGGCCTTGCTCTTGTCAATATGACTTGCACTAAGCGGCAAAAGTCGGTCAAAGGACAAAGATTTGCGATCTCTTGGTACGCCAACCGACAGCGGGCCTGTTGAGCTATTGATGATCTTCGGATGAAGTTCGGGAAGTCAATACTACATCGCACCAACAAATATGGCGATTGTATTTTGGCCGGAGCTTCTCGGGCCACTAATGTGCAAGTACCCGGATGCTCTAAAATCTCATTTGGAGTCGGGTTGTCTTGATTTCCCAGGAATCATGTCATGCCCGTGCTTATTCACTCACGAACCTTGTTCCAATAGCGTAGCGAATACAATGCGCTACTTATGGACTTAGCCGCCAAGGAGGTCGAATATCTCGAAGCATCTGGCGATTCACAACTGATAGTCGAGGCGGATCAGCGGAGACTACGAGTCAATCGGATCTAATTCCTTATCATCGGTAGCAATCGAAATGGCGGACTTCGTTGAAGAGTTCTTCATTGAATATATCCACGCCTCCAAAAGCGCTCGCGGATGCTGGCGGCGTTAGGCGTGTCGTTAGCACAACCTTAGAGCCAGAGCAATTGTTGATCGGGACTCATCAACTCTTACGTACCAATATATAATGAGGTACAAGAAGATGAAGGGTAGTTACCAAAGAGGTACATGCAACCCAAACCAAATTGGAGCCGAGATTGGCTTTCCTATCATCGATTCGTCTTGCGGTATTCTCGGGAAGACTTAAGGAGAGAGTCAATCCGTGAAAGCTCAATTCTTTACGACCACGAGAGCCGGATGTTATATGCGGGGTATGGCGGTCTTTTACTCCGATGCCTTTCAAACAAGGAGGCGAAGGTCGCCGGAAAGCACACGAGGGTGAATGTGAGTGCGCACCGGCTGGCCCAGCTCTACTGATCGAATCGGGGAGAATGGGTTATTTTTGGCCCACGATGATTAATGGCGGTCGAGAATGCGCTTCGGAAACCCGCAGCGTGTCAAATTCCGCATGAATATATGCATCGACCTCTGGCGGTTGCATCCTTGACCCATCGGCCATTGAGACATGGGGAATGGGCGTTGTAGGTCCCATTTTTCGCCCGTCGGTTAAGGGAGATCGGTTTATTCTAGCGATCACGACTATTTCTCCAAGTGGTGAAGCAATCCGTAAAAGAAGTCAGAAACGTGCAGTATTCGATTTATCAAACACCATGTCATCTAGACATGGTGTCGAAAACGGATCGTGCATGACAGCGGTCCCCAATTCATCGGCAATTCCTTCATCGGGTTTTGCGAAAAGTTCAAGATACAAGATGTCGTCGGCTGACTATAATCCGGCAAATGGATTAGGCGTTCAACAAACGATTATCAAGATTTTGTCGAAGCTTGTGAAAAATAACAAAGCGAGGCTGGGATAAACTTCGGGCTTTCACGGACATATCGCGCAACGATGCATGCATGCGCCGGGAGGCGACCCGTACTCCACGGTTTCACGAGTGTGGCGGATTCTCCGTTGGAAATCGAGATTCCGTCGCCATCGCCCTCTCAGAGATGGCGAGAAGAACAACATCAAAAGCGTCTCGAAGAGCTTGAGATGTTAGATGAGCACGGAGGCTCAACAATGCATTGAGTTCTATCAAGCTAGGATGTCGAGGGCTTTCAACAAGAAAGTTGACGAGAGAACCTTTAAGGAGGAGATCTGCGTCCTGCTTATTTCGGCAATAATTCTCAACTCCAAAAGAAAGGTAAATTGAACCCAAATGGGAAGGACCGTTTATAATAGCCACGGTCTATTCAAGCGGTGCATATCGCTATCACCCAAAATGGCGGCCAGGCAATTAATCTTAGATAAATGGGAAGTTTACGAAAAAGTATTATCCTTAGTACATTCGGGATAACCCATTTTGATGGGAAGTTCCTCGAGAGAATATCTCACTCATTTTCATGAGGATAACCCTAAGTTATTGTGTTTTCCTCCAAAATTCTCTCAGATCAAATTCATTGGCGGTGGGCCCATAAAATCTCCACGGTCCAACCACCGGCAAAATCCCTCTCGATTCCTTCCACGAGCGAGAGGTCCACTTCAAATTCGGTTAGCAATCCTATAAAGCGAAGCTATCGTACCCTTCAAGATTCTGGTGGAAACCCCACTCTTAGTTTCTCATCGGAAATAGAATACGTTCTTCCTTTCCCAAATTCACGGAGATAGGACACATCCTTCCTCTTGAAGCAAGAGATAGAATACATTCTTCCTCACTTGTCTTAGATTCTCGGTGGAGATCACTCTTAGTTTTATCTTTCAAGATTCTCAAAATGGAGATCCCATTTTGGTCTCTTTCTTTGGAAGCAGGATAAAAATCCTTCCTTTCCGGCCTGGGAGATAGGAGACAAGATCCTCCTTCCTCTCCATCGGTAGAATAGGATACAAAACCTTCCTCTCTTATTAAGTGAGCTTCAGGAGATAGGACACAAAACCTTCCTCTCCACTTTCAAGAGATGGGATACAAAACCTTCCTCTCTTGTTCATCCCTTATCAGGAGATAGGACACAAAACCTTCCTCTCCACTTTCAAGAGATAGGATACAAAACCTTCCTCTCTTGTTCATCCCTTTGTTAGCGGTAAAAGTTGGGATGATTGTCATTGATTTGAATTTACAAACCGATTGGCCGAAACAAATTCAAAGAAATATAAGCCTTTTATTTTAAGGCTTACAATGAAAATCAAAAAGATTACAACTTTTATCCTTTTGAACAAACACGAGGATCTGTTATATCGAGGTCCCGCTTGCGTGAGTTCTTTGCGTGGGGACTTTTGTGTCAGTGGACCAGCGCAATTCAATCTGGTGTAAGCAGGGTTGCGGAACTGAGATGTAAAGGGGCTCGTTTCACGAAGAAGCGGCGGCGCTGAGGATCACACTCACGAAGGAGAGGATCGCCGGGCGGGTGAATCTACTAGGAGAAATCCGGCGCTATCCACGAGGTTAGGCGAAGCTTAACCTAGGGTATCTGTAGTTCGACCGAATTGATTACCTTCGCTTGTAGATCGGGCGTCGGCCCGGACTTGTGCTCGCCGGTGCTCCGGAGCGGTCGCGTCGGCGGCTCGTGGATCTCGTGAGAACTCTTGAAGATCCTCGAAAATCAGCTCAAGCCGAAGTCAAATCCTCAAAATCCCAAGCTGAAGTCCTCTCTAATCCAGGTAATCCGACCTCGAAGTCAGACCCCCTATTTATACAATGGAGGGTGTGTGCCGACCTTGGTGGCTCGGCCTTGGCCGAGCCACCTCGACCATGGTGGCGAGCCACCTCGGCCACCTGGTAGAGCACCTCGACCAAGTTGGTAGTTTGGCTTGGCGGCCGTCTTCGCGGCGTTTTAGGTATTTCGCGTCGTTTCTCCGTCGATTCTTAAATTGATTCTTCGGTCTTCGGGCTTAGTTTTGCTCGGTAATGTCGCCGTTGTGTTTGAGTCGTGCGGATCAACTTTGAGCTTAGCGGCCGTTTGCATTGGCGGACTAAGTCGGTTGATTCCGTCTCGTCAGCGTTTGAGTTTAGTCAACTTCGGCGCGTCGTTTCATTGGCTGTGCGTCTTGCGGAGCTCACTTCGGCGCTTTCGTCTAAACCTCGGCGTCTTCGCGGCGTGGCGTTTCGCGCGTCGGTTTGTCGAATGGATCGTTAGTTGCCAACCGAATCCGAGTTTCGTTCGAATGCTTGATAAGTAATTTTTATGCTCTGAATACCCCTCAAAGCGTCTCGGTCTCGATTCTTGATGAGTGCGGATGCTTTGGACATATGATTCGACCTTCGATTAATGAGGGTCCCAAAGATAGCTTCAAGTCTTGATTCTTCCGGATCATCGGTTCTTTGTAGGATTCTGATAAGATCACGGTCTTTGCATTGTTAATGTTGTTTGTTGATATCTTGATTGGTGGGTGAGATTTGCTTGTAACTTCGTGTCGGTTGGTTGTTGTTTGACTAACCATCGGACTTTTGGACTTATCCGTGTCGGCCGAACTCCTTGTTGGCGACATGTTGGTTGTCAGTACATGGAATTTCATAACTCGATCGGCTATTTCTTCCATCATCCGTGTGTTGTTGGTTTAACACTTGTGGGAGGACTAATCTTTCATGGAGATATCCTCAGGATTCCTTATGAAACAAGAGACCATTTGGCTTTCAACCATCGTCCTAGCCTTCAATGGTAGTCGACCCCTTATTGTTGTTGGGATATGATTATCCACGGTGGAATTTCTTGAATTTGGACCGTTGTCCGGTGTCGTCATGACTTCCGCCTCGTCCGGCAATTCAATCTGGTGTAAGCAGGGTTGGGCTTCTGAGATGTAAGGGGCTCGTTTCAAGAAGAAGGCGCTGAGGATCACACTCACGAAGGAGAGGATCGCGGGCGGGTGAGATCTACTAGGAGAAATCCGCGCTATCCACGAGGTTAAGGCGAAGCTTAACCTAGAGGGTATCTGTAGTTCGACCGAATTGATTACCTTCCGCTTGTAGATCGGGCGTCGGCTGGACTTGTGCTCGCCGGTGCTTTCCGGAGCGGTCGTCGGCGGCTCGTGGATCGTGAGAACTCTTGAAGATCCTCGAAAATCAGCTCAAGCCGAAGTCAAATCCTCCAAAATCCCAAGCTCGAAGTCCTCTCTAATCGCCCGTAATCCGACCTCACAGTCAAGACCCCCATTTATACAATGGAGGGTGTCGCCGACCACCTTGGTGGCTCGGCCATGGCGAGCCACCTCGGCCATGGTGGCGAGCCACCTCGACCCACTGGTAGAGGCACCTCGACTTGGCGAGGGTTTGGCCCTGGCGCCCGTCTTCTTGGCGTTTTAAAGATCGTTCGTCGTTTCTCCGTCGATTCTTAATTGATTCTTCGGTCTTCGGGCTTAGTTTTGCTCGGTAATGTCGCCGTTGTGTTTGAGTCCGTGCGATCAACTTTCGAGCTTAAGCGGCCCGTTTGCATTGGCGGACTAAATGCGGTTGATTCCGTCGTCAGCGTTTGAGTTTAGTCAACTTCGACGCGTCGTTTCATTGGCTCGTGCGTCTTGCCGACTCACTTAATGTGCTCGTCGACTTCGCTCTGGCGTCTTTCGCGGCGTGGCGTTTTCGCGGCGTCGGTTTGTCGAATGGATCGTTGGTTAACCCGTCCGCGAGAGTTTACGTTGGTCTTGATAAGTAATTTTTATGCCTCTGAGATACCCCTCAAAGCGTCTCGGTCGATTCTTGATGAGTGCGGGATGCTTTGGACATATGATAGTTCGACGCCCGATGGTGAGGTCCCAAAGATAGCTTCAAGTCTTGATTCTTCCGGATCATCGGTTCTTTGTAGGATTCTGATAAGATCCGGTGCTGCATTTATTGTCATTTGTTTGTTGATATCTTGATTGGTGGTGGGTGAGATTTGCTTGTAACTTCGTGTCGGTTGGTTGTTGTTTGACTAACCATCGGACTTTTGGACTTATCGTATGTCGTGAACTCCTTGTTGGCGACATGTTGGTTAATGTCAGTACATGGAATTTCATAACTCTCGATCGGCTATTTCTTCCATCATCACGTGTGTTGTTGGTTTAACCACAGCGGGAGGACTAATCTTTTCATGGAGATATCCTCCAAGGATTCCTTGTCGAAACAAGAGACCATTTGGCTTTCAACCATCGTCCTAGCCTTCAATCGTGAGTCGCGACCCTTGACCGTTGTTGGGATATGATTATCCACGGTGGGAGAAGTTTCTTGAATTTGAACCGTTGTCGGTGTCGTCATGACTTTCACGCCTCGTCAGATTATTCCTCTCTTGGATATTATGGTGGGAGGAAATTAAGGGTTATCGAGTTATCCTTAAGAATATGGATTTATTCTCCAGGAACTCCTCGTTGAAAATTTGGAAACAGTTTATACTCGTAATCCTAGTTGGAGTAGGATTAGGCGTTGATGCGTCGATGCAATCATACGATCGAGTTATCCTAAGAATATTTCTTGTGAGAATATTCTTGGTAACTCTCAATAAATTAGGAAGCGGTTTATACTCGTAATCCTAGTTGGGTAGGATTAGGCTGACAGCGTTGATTTCGTCGGTGCAATCCCGCTGTCGAGTTATCCTAAGAATATTTCTTGTGAGAATATTCTTGGGAACTTCTCGACAAATTAGGAAGCGGTTTATACTCGTAATCCTAGTTGGAGTAGGATTAGGCGGCGTTGATTTAGCGTCGGTGCAATCATACGATCGAGTTATCCTAGAATATTTCTTGTGAGAATATTCTTAGGGAACTTCGACAATTTAGGAAGCGGTTTATACTGTAATCCTAGTTGGGTAGGATTAGGCTGACAGCGTTGATTTCGTCGGTGCAATCGAACTATCGAGTTATCCTAAGAATATTTCTTGTGAGAATATTCTTAGGGAACTTCGACAATTTAGGAAGCAGTTTATACTCGTAATCCTAGTTGGGTAGGATTAGGCGACAGCGTTGATTGGCGTCGATGCAATCCATACGATCGAGTTATCCTAAGAATATTTCTTGTGAGAATATTCTTAGGGAACTTCTCGACAATTTAGGAAGCGGTTTATACTCGTAATCCTAGTTGGGTAGGATTAGGCGGCAGCGTTGATTTCGCGTCGGTGCAATCGAAACGATCGAGTTATCCTAAAATATTTCTTGTGAGAATATTCTTAGGAACTTCTCGACAATTTAGGAAGCGGTTTATACCGTAATCCTAGTTGGGTAGGATTAGGCTGACAGCGTTGATTTCGTCGGTGCAATCGAATGATCGAGTTATCCTAAAATATTTCTTGTGAGAATATTCTTAGGGAACTTCGACAATTTAGGAAGCGGTTTATACTCGTAATCCTAGTTGGGTAGGATTAGGCGGCAGCGTTGATTGGCGTCGATGCAATCCGCGATCGAGTTATCCTAAGAATATTTCTTGTGAGAATTTTCTTAGGGAACTTCTCGACAAATTAGGAAGCGGTTTATACTCGTAATCCTAGTTGGAGTAGGATTAGGCGACGTGTTGATTGGCGTCGAGGAAATTCGCGAGGTGTTATCCTGCCGAATACACCTTCAGAATCTTTCCCAATATAGCGGAGGAATTAGGAGCCAATCAGCGGTGATTTGGCTTGTTTTGATATCGGATAAGGTTCCAATTAGGACTCCTAATTAGGGGCTGATTAGAGTCCTAATTAGAATTGATTTGGACTCCAATTAGAATTCCTACTTCTCGCCAAATAGGAGTCCTTGTTCAAAGAGGATTGGGTGCATATGGGGTTGTTATAAATACCCATAATCCTCTTATTCTTGACCTAGGTGGCCCCTATCCTCTCTCTCTCTTGTTTTCACCTTCTCGCCGTCGTATCTTCTTGATTAACACGGTATGCACGAAGTTTTACAAGGTTTTTCATCTCTTCTTCTGTCTCACGGTGTATAGAAAACCACGAGGAGAAGAGGCCGTAATTAGGCCCGAGTGGCGGTCGGCGCCAGGCAAGCAGCCCGGCAAGTGGCGGCGCCAGCGGTCTTCCGGCTTGTGGCAGCAGCGGCCTTGCATGAAGTATTCTGCGCGTACATGCAGCTGAAGCCAGCCTTGGCTATTTGGCGGCTTCGAGCGCCAGCCAGTGGCGTCATGGCCGGAGGCTTCGTCGTGTGCTTTCGGGTCGGATTTTGCTTTGACACTTTATTCTGATCTTCAAGCTGTGTATCGACTCTATTTGTCTTCTTTTGCGGTTTCGATGTCGTCCGAAGATCTCATGTTAGAGTCGATCAACTTCGCTGGCGTGAATGCCGCGCCTCCTTCTTTGGTGGTCGCGTCGCGTCATCATATTCGTACATATATCGTTATATCGGCCGTTCTCCTTTGTGAGGCGATTGGGAAAAGCGAAATCCTCCTTTGTAGGGACCGGCGCTTCAGATTTATGCGCGTTCGTTATGACCCGCCGTTCTCCTTTGTGAGCGATTGGGAAGAGCGAATTCTCGCCGTGAGGATTGAGGCTTCAAAGATCACCGTCTCGATGTTTTAGCAGGGCGATTTCACCGTACTCTGCATGCAGAGCGGAATATATTGCGCTTGGTTTACGGCTATATATTTGTTCTTCGGTATTCAATCTGGATGAAATGTCGTGCCCGTCATAAAATTAAATGACTCAATCTCGGGGTTTAGAAGAGTTCTCGCCTTATCTTTGTTTCCTTTTCAAGATATTCCTCCTAAATGATCATTAACCCTTTGTTCTCTTGTGGTAGCGGATGCTCAGATGACTATTAGGTCTATTTGAAGGCTCCAAATGTCAAGTCCGATTCTTAAGGTCATCAGGAGAAGATCTCTTTCCATAGAGCGAAGCTTGCGGTGAACCACGAGGAAGAAACCCATGGCTGAGCCTACTATCATAATTTGGATGGCGAGTTTGAGGATCGCTTCCATCATCCGATCCGCCGTCTTCCTTAAAGCCTTGGTAGAAACCGGATTTCCCGAGCCAGCAGTATAGGCGGGTGGAGGCCGGGTTAATCTTGGCGGACCACTTCCACGAATTCAACCTATCGCGAGATTGCCGGGCCAAAATGCTGTTCGACTCGATTCGTGATGGGTCTCCTTCATTTGTTGGAGAATGGTTTGAAGCAGGCGATCTCTATTATCGAGGTTAGATGAAGCGACCTCTATGGACTTACGCCCATTCATAGTACAGGAGGAAATTCAGCGTGTTGGTGGCCCTCGGCTAGCTAATCGTTGTGAGCAAAAGCTCACTAGCGGCTAACTCTTAGCGTCACCGTGTGGAGAATTTAGCCTTTTGAATCATCGATGAGGTGTCGACTCATCAAGGCTTCGGATCAAGGCTTCGTGAGCAGCTTTTGCGAGAGGAAAATATCGAGCAAAGAGATCATTTTTGAACTCATATGGCGGCGATGTAAACTGCGGCGTCGAATAAACTTGTACACCATGTCGAGCGTCACGAGGAATCGGGAATTTCAAGGGAGAAGGCGTTGAAGAATTTCCTGCGTGAGTGCACGAGTCAGAATGTCGAGCGTGAAGCGAGTCCTCGGCGTCGTCGGGAACCGAGCTGCTATTGCTGCGAACTCTGAAGAAGGAACTTGAGAAGGAAGCCAAAGCTTCGGGTTCGAGTGAAGCGGGAGGAAGAACTAGCGCCGTCAAAGGCTGACCTTGCTTCCTTCACATTCTTGGATTGCGCATGATGAAGTCGATGTCTGCGAGACTTCTTTGTTGACCAGTCGTTCACGATTTTTATTTAGATGTATTATCATAACTTTTCTTGAATCAATTGTCACCGACAATTGTAGCTCCTTTATATTTGCTTCAAATGAATAAGATCTGTTCCTTTCATTGCTTATTATGATTCTTTTATTTAAATGCGAAATAATTAACCATAATACTTATAGGATTTTGGCAAACCCTCGACCATCAGCGGGTTTGATTAGCCTTTACCAACTACGTTTGATTTGGGATGGCGAGTTTGAGGATCGCTTCCATCATCCGATCCGCCGTCTTCCTTAAAGCCTTGGCGAAACCGGATTTCCGACCCTTCAGTATAGGTGGAGGCCGGGTTAATCTTGGCGGGACCACTTCCACGAATTCAACCTATCGCGAGATTGCCGGGCCAAAATGCCGTTCGACTCGGTTACGTGATGGGTCTCCTTAATTTGTTGGAGAATGGTTTGAAAGCAGTGATCTCTATTATCGAGGTTAGATGGAAGCGACCTCTATGGACTGCCCATTCATATTGAGTACCTTGGAGGAAATTATGTTGGTGGCCCTCGGCTAGCTAATCGTTGTGAGCAAAAGCTCACTAGGCTGGCTAACTCTTGCGTCCGTGTGGAGAATTTAGCCTTTTGAATCATGCGATGGGGTGTCGACTCATCAGCGGCTTCGGATCAAGGCTTCGTGAGCAGCTTTTTAGCGAGAGAAAATATCGAGCAAAGAGATCATTTTGAACTCATATGGCGGCGATGTAAACTGCGGCGTCGAATAAACTTGTACCACACCATGTCGAGCGTCTGAGGAAGGGGAATTCAAGGGAGAAAGCGTTGAAGAATTTCACTGCGTGAGTGCACGAGTCGAATGTCAGCGAGCGTGAAGCGAGTCCTCGGCGTCGTCGGGAACATGGTGCTATTCGCTGCGAACTCTGAAGAGGAACTGAGAAGGAAGCCAAAGCTTCGGGTTAGTGAAGCGGGAGGAAGAACTAGCGCCGTCAAAGTGACCTTACTTCCTTCACATTCTTGGATTGCGCGATGAAGTCGATGTCTGCGAGACTTCTTTGTTGACCAGTCGTTCACGATTTTTATTTAGATGTATTATCATAACTTTTCTTGAATCAATTGTCACCGACAATTGTAGCTCCTTTATATTTGCTTCAAATGAATAAGATCTGTTCCTTTCATTGCTTATTATGATTCTTTTATTTAAATGCGAAATAATTAACCATAATACTTATAGGATTTTGGCAAACCCTCGACCATCAGCGGGTTTGATTAGCCTTTACCAACTACCGTTTGAGTTGGGCTGGCGTCGCGGATTATCACGGATCCGTTCGCGCGTGGCGTTGTGCTAGAAGAATGAAACTCTTCTGGGCTTCGTTGCTATGATATTGAATACATAGACTTCGGTACTCTTTTGCGGGCAAGAGACCACCGCGACCAGCGTGTGGCGTTGGCTTAATCCTTCTTAGGCTTAGGGATGAAATACGGAATCGATCTGGTGTCTTCTTCAATCGGAGAAAAGACTAAGCCCGTGCAGCGTGTGGCGTTAGCTTTATCCTTCTTAGGCCGGGATAAAATGCCCCGAGTCGAACTCGGTGTCTTCTTCAATGGGAGAAAGACTAAGCCGGCAGCAGCGTGTGGCGTTGACTTTAGGGTTATTAGACCTTCAAGCGGGTTTGATGAGCCTTTACCAACTACTGTTTGAGTTGGGCTAGCATGTAGATTATCTAAATCCGTTCTACACATAGCGTTGTGCTAAAGAATGAAACTCTCTTAGACTTAATGCTACGATGTTGAATCACGTAGGCCGTCTTTTTCACGGGAAGATTAACGACAGCAGCGTGGTAAGCGTTGGCTTTATCCTTCTTAGGCTTGGGATAAAATGCCCCGAGAATCTAACTCACGGTGTCTTCTTCAATTGGAGAAAAGACTAAGCCGTTAGCGTGTGGCGTTGGCTTTATCCTTCTTAGGCTTAGGATAAAATACCCCGAATCGAACTTCGGTGTCTTCTTCAATGGGAGAAAGACTAAGCCCGGCTTAGGCGTGTGGCGTTGGCTTTATCCTTCTTAGGCCGGGATAAAATACCCCAGTCGAACTACGGTGTCTTCTTCAATGGGAGAAAGACTAAACCGACAGCAGCGTGTGGCGTTGGCTTTATCCTTCTTAGGCCGGGATAAAATGCCCCAAGATGAATCTTGGTGTCTTCTTTTAATGGGAGAATGGCTGAACAGGATTAAGATTGATTGAGGTGGGAAAGGAAGAATGTGTTCTATTTCGGGGATAGGGCTAACGGCGGATTCCGCTAGTAGGAATCGAAAAGACTTCGAGGTGACCTTGATCGGACTACACAGTGCGAAAATCTCGGCCTATACCCGGTCGGTAGCTACAAGATAAGAGGGGAACTAAGAGTGGGATCTTCACTCAGAACGAAGAGACTTCGAGGCGACCTTGTCCGGACAAATGGTCGAAAATCCGGCCATACCTTGGTCGGCGCTACCTAAGATGAAGATGGAACTAAGAGTGGGATCTCCACTCAGAGGACGAAGAGACTTCGGCGTGACCTTGGTCGGACAACACTGGTCGAAAATCCGGCGCTACCTGCCGGTCGGCTCTACCTAAGATGAAGATGGAACTAAGAGTGGGATCTCCACTCAGAGCGAAGACTTCGAGGCGACCTTGATCGGACAACACGTACGAAAATCGGCGCATACCTTCGATCCGGCTACCTAAGATGAAGATGGAACTAAGAGTGGGATCTCCACTCCGAGAACCCGAAGACTTCGGGCGACCTTGATTCGGACAACACGATACGAAAATATCCGGCGCATACCTTGATCGGCTACCTAAGATGAAGATGGAACTAAGAGTGGGATATCCACTCAGAACCGAAGAAGACTTGGCGACCTTGATCCGGACAACACTGTACGAAAATCCGTACGCCGCACCGGTCGGCTACCTAAGATGAAGATGGAACTAAAGTGGGATCTCCACTCAGAAGAAAAGACTTCGAGGCGACCGATTCGGACAACTGATGCGAAAATATCCGGCGCATACCTTGATCGTGGCTACCTAAGATGAAGATGGAACTAAGAGTGGGATCTCCACTCAGAGAGCCGAAAGAGACTTCGAGGCGACCTTGATCGGACAACACATGCGAAAATCGGCATACCTTCGATCGGCTACCTAAGATGAAGATGGAACTAAGAGTGGGATCTCCACTCAGAGAACGAAAAGAGACTTCGAGGCGACCTTGATTCGGACAACCTGATCGAAAATCCGGCGCTTATACAACCGGTCGGCTTCCTAAGATGAACTAAAAGTGGGATCTCCGCCGAGCAGAAAAGATTGAGGTGACCTTGGCGGACAACGATCACGAAAATCCGGCGCATACCTTGATCGGCTACCTAAGATGAAGATGGAACTAAGAGTGGGATCTCCACTCCGAGAACCGAAGAGACTTCGAGGCGACCTTCGGTCGGACAACACGATGCGAAAATCCGGCGCATACCTTCGGTCGGCGCTTCCTAAGATGAAGATCGAACTAAGAGTGGGATCTCCGCCCGAGAAGAAAAGATTCGGGTGACCTTGAGGCGGACAACTGATCACGAAAATCCGGCGCATACCTTGATCGGCTACCTAAGATGAAGATGGAACTAAGAGTGGGATCTCCACTCAGAAGCGAAAAGACTTCGAGGTGACCTTGATCGGACAACTGGTGAAAATCCGCAGCGCATACCTTGGTCGGCTACCTAAGATGAAAATGGAACTAAAAGTGGGATCTCCGCCGAGAACGAAAAGACTCGAGGCGACCTTGGTCGGACAACACAGTCACGAAAATCCGGCGCATACCTTGGTCGGCTACCTAAGATGAAGATGGAACTAAGAGTGGGATCTCCACTCAGAGAGCGAAAAGACTTCGGGTGACCTTGAGGCGGACAACTGATCACGAAAATCCGGCGCATACCTTGATCGGCTACCTAAGATGAAAATGGAACTAAAAGTGGGATCTCCACTCCGAGAACCGAAGAGACTTCGAGGCGACCTTGGTCGGACAACACAGTGCGAAAATCCGGCGCATACCTTGGTCGGCTACCTAGGAGAGGATGAAGCAGAACCCTTCCGTTTGTCCGCGAAAAAGATCTTGCGGCTTGGAGAGGAAGAATTTCATATCTATCTCGGCGTGAAAGGAATTTTAGTGAGCCTCTTGTCCATAGAAGGAATCAAGAGGGATTTTGGTAATGTACCATAAAATTTGTAAGCCCATCGTCAAGGGATTGGATCGGTGGGGAAAATAATGATGGAGGATAAATCTAGGGTTATCCTCAAGGAAAGTGGGTAACACATCCACGAGGAACTTCGTTGAAGCGGGTTATCTGAAGATACTAAGGGTAGTATTTCTTGAGAACTTCCCATTATCGGCATTAATTGCGGTCGCCATTAGGGTAATTAGGCGTCGCACCATTGGAGTAGACCGTTTCTATTACAAGCGGGCCCTCCCATTTAGGTTAATTTACCTTTCTTCTTGGAAGTGAGGATTATCGATCGTCGGCGTGAGGACCAAATCTCCTTCTCTAAAGGTTCTCTGTCGAACTTTCTTGTTGAAAGCCCTCGACATCTAGCTTGGTAGAACTCAATGCATTGTTGAGCCTCGAGCTTCTCATCTAACATCTCAAGCTCTTGAGGCGTTTACGATGTTGTTCTTGGTCGTCATCTGTTGAAGAGGCGTGCGAAGTGGCGGAATCGAATTTTTCAGGCTTGTACCCGTAGCCGAAGTCTGGGGTGCCTCCGGTTGGCGTCGCGTCTTGGTTATGCGATATGCCGGAGTGCTTCTCGAGTTTATCATCGGTCTGCTTGTTATTGTGGCGTTAAAATTGCTCGGTACGAACAAGACTTCGTAAGCGGTGGGTTGGCGGCCGGCGATCCATCCGGCTGACCCGAAGCGCCCGGCAAGCGTGACTTCTGGCGTAAAGCGCTAAAAGCGGTCGGCGAACCCATGAAGTGAGTGGCGGCGTCTGCACTAACAACGGCGTGTCGTGGAAAACCGGCAGCCGAAGCTCGCGAGGCTAGTTGGCTAAACTCAAGCGTCGGCGAGGCGGAATCAGCGTGCTTAGTCGTCGATGCAAGCGGCGTTTGAGCCACGAAAGTTGATCCGGTCGGACTCAAACACAACGGCAACATCAGAACAAAACCAAGCGGGAAGACCCGAAAGAATCGGCCGGACGGCGGCGAACGGACGAACCCAGACAGCGACACCTCGACCAAGTGGTAGGGTGGCTCGACCACTGGTAGAGCCACCTCGACTGACTTGGCAGAGGAAACTGACACTTTGGTAGAGCCACCTCATTAACTGGTAGAGGCCTCGGCAAGTGGTAGGGTGGCTCGACCACCATGGTCGAGCCACCTCGACATAACAGGCTTGGACTTAGCCAGCTTGGCCCGGCGCATACCCCATTGTATAAATGGGGGTCTTAACTTTGGGGGACTTGGTTGGGGATTTTGAGGATTTGGCTTTTGGATTTGGTGAGTTTTACGAAGAATTCTCCACGATATCCACGGCCGTCGTAGGATTCAGAACGCCGTGACACAAATCCGTCGACGTCGGATCCACAAATCGCTAGGTAAGAAAACTTCGGGTCGAACTCTGAGGATACCCTCTAGGTTAAGCTTCGTCTTAATCTCGGGGATAGCTGCGTGATTTCTCCTAGTAGATCTCACCGCTCGGCGATCCTCTCCTTCCGTGAGTCTGCGATCCCATGGCGATCCTCTCGCCGTGAGTGTGATCCCCTCGGTACCGTTTCGCCGTGAAGCGAGCCCCTTCCGTCTGTAGTTCTGAGGCAGGTTTCCACGGATCCGAATTGCGGCGGTGGTCAGCGGACGAATAAAAGTCCCGACACGGGCAAAGAACCCGCATAGCGGTATCGTAGAGATCCTCGTGTTTGTTCACAAAGGAAGAAAGTTGTAATTTTAGTTTTCATTATGCGCTTTGAAATAAAGGCATTTCTTTTGTTTGAAATTTTGTTGTAGGCCAACAAGGCTGCAGTTCAAGCGAGCAATGAATAACAAACCAACTTTCCGCGAATGGTGGCGACCCGAGTGGAACCGCGGCTTCAAAAAGCCATCGAGTGTCACAACCAGCGGATCCGATCCGGTCATCGAGGTCGAGTTGAGTTGACCGAGAAGAAGTATGAGAATACCTCTCCTCCTCGTCGAGATCCGGTTCCCCAAGTCCAAGATGGTCTCGGCGCAAGGAAGACCCAATCGGCCACCTCGAATCGCGGGCGAGAAAATCCACCACCACGGTGTCAAGGCGCAGCGGCGGTGGTTCCTCGGCCCTAACAGCGGCCAAATCTTGAGAACCCCTATCTCTGAAGTCGATTCCGTGATGGCGTTGTGACTCTCTCAAGAGCGTCAGGCGGCGTCGGCGCTGGCGAAACAATTAGCCAGGCGAAAGAGTCAATGGATGGGGTCGCTATGGCGGATCTAAGATCTAAGTTGACTTCGAGGCTGAAATCACGAGATCGTAGCCGATTCCTCTGGGCGGCGGCGAATGAATGGAGTCAGAGTCAAAAGGAACCGTTCTACACCGAGGGCGTATCCAGGAAGCGCCCAGCAGCGCAACCGCGGGCTTTGGTGCAACAAGCCTTGAGTTGAAGGCCTGAAGAAGTCGTCGACAAATCGGCTAGCTTGGAAGCCCAAGTTCCGAGAAGCAACTCCGGCGAACCCGGCATCAAGCCTAGCTCTTGAGCCAACTCTTGCTCCGTGCTCAAATCAGAAGTTGTGAGCACCTCAACAAAAGTGGCATTGGCCGAAGTTACCTCGGTTACGCACCCAAACTTCCGTGAAGCCAACTCTGCATACGACCAGGCGGGCGCTTGGTTAAGGATCGCCTAGGTCGCTAAAGGAATCAGGTCTCTCGTCAGGGGAATTGCACAAAGACAAGAAGAAACTTTTGGTACTAAATGAAGGCCAGAGGCGCAAATCGAGATTCACCAGCGTCGTGGCGTGGTGACTAATGAAAGGCCTATTTGTTCTCGAAGGAAGGCGGCTCATCACGATGACCGTGATACGTTATACGAGTGTAACACGATAGGTTGCTCCGGTATTCATGCAAGCGAGTCGTACTATCGTCTGGGAGACACGCAAATCGAAAAAGGAAGCCCGAGAATCAAACATGCCTTTCTTGTGCTTGAAGCTGATCAAGGCGGTGTTATCCAGTGCAACTGCGCTAAAGCGACTCCGGAAAAGCGTCGGTCTTTGATAGGCTCCGACGCGAGAATGCGAACCAAGTCAAGAGCGGCTTCCGCGAAAAGATGGAAACCCGGGCGATGACTTGCCAGTGTTACCATCAACATGACCCGGCGAGGGGCGTCGTCACATGCGTTCGAGGCCGCCATGAATGGCTTCGATTGCGGTCGGGGCTGTTAGAGCGACAATTATCGCAAGATGCAAAGGGATTACCCTCGGATGATGAAGTGTCGGATCTGGGCTCCGCAATAACCCCGATAATACAATTTCGGCATAGGACAACCTGTGGCGTTCGCGATCAGCCCGGAACAAGTGTCCCGGATGCTTGAAGAGGCCTAACAAGCAAAGGACAACTTTAAGCTTGAAATGGAGCGGCCATGCGGCGGATGAGAGCAATGCATGACCAGCGGATCGGCGATAATGAACGCCAAGGTGAGCCAAGTCGTCGCAATAATGTCAACGGATAGCGACCGCGAGACGGGGAAGGAGGCCAAAGCGTAGATGATCGTCTTGCTCGGCAAAGCGTAGCGATAACACGTAGTTCCTCCCCAGTTTACGAGAGGAGGCGTGGGGAAAATGAAAAATAAAAGACCTCGAGAGCAAAATCAATACTTTGATTTCCGCTCGAAGGTAAAAAAAACGGGTATACCATGTCCTTGCAAAGGGGTGAATCAATCCGTGTATCAGACAAAGTTGACCTCATCAACTTCATGCCATTTGGCGGAAGGGATCACCCTCTACACTTGATCTACTTCAAGTCTCATCTAAGTTATCTCGACCGAGCCCTTGATGGTTCGGTCATTCGTTGCACCACCGTGGAGCGCCGATTGGTACCGCCGTCTCAAACGAGGGCGTTAATAGGCTGGGATGATATGGAGCCATGTTTCTCCCAATTTCTTGACGATGACAGAGGTATCCATGGGTCTTTGTTGGGACGACGAGAAAAGGCGGAAGCGATGGATAACCGTCAAGAGGTTGGAAATAAGGCAATGAATGCGAGAGACCCGATCGGAGAAGTTCATTCTCAAACTTGTCATAACAACTTGTCATTGGGCGTGTTGGAAGCAATAGGAGCTGCCGTCCAGAGACACGGAAAGATTTAAGGATGCGTGGAGAGCAAGCGGCGATTCACGAGGAGGAAGAAAGGAGAGAGGTCAGCCTATGGTGGATTCTCACTGGCGGAACTTTGTCCCCGTGGCAAAGGTAAAGCGCGAAAGTCTATAGGCGCTAATCAAACATTGACTGCAACCACCTTGGCGGTCGCCAACAGCGTGCACCCGGTGTCAGCGGCCTCAATGGGCGCAACAAACTCGAATCGAAACCATCGGTTCGAGGTTTCCCAAGACTTACTCGTTCAGGGCGAGGAAGTTCGAGGCATCTTCAAATACCTTACGGAAAACAACAAAATCCGTTTTAATTGTAAACCAAGAGGAGGCAAACAAGGTTCTGAATCCTAAATCTTGTGCTTACCCGCGGTGGTACATCATCCTACAAAGTTACGCTACCATCTCAAGGACAAGATTGGGCCTTGATGCGATGTTGGAGTCATTACTCCAAAACCCTCTAAAGAGAGAATGTGGGAGCAAATCACGGTCTCTATAAGCTTGGATCAGTTCCTTGGTTGGTTCAGCAAGCGCCGATTGTGAAGGTAGGAATGAAGATGGTGAATGAAGATCCTCACGAACAGCGTAAGAAGGGGCTCGTCACGCCTGCAGACAAGCGGAGAAATCCTTTGGGTCCACCACGACTTCTTTGGAAGGCGATCGATGGACTACATCATCCGGCCATAAAAGTCAAGGGAAAAGGCAAGCTATGCCATCTTTGCTTGGCAATTCAGAGAAGGATGATGAAAAAGTATCCACCTTCAATTCCGGGAAGAAGAAGCGGAAGTCTTAGCTACTAGGAGTGGACAAGAATACTCCTACAAGTATCGAACACTCCAAATCAAGCAGCTAAAGACCTTGTCGGTGGGGGTGACCGACTCCTCTCACTCGTGCGGAGAAAAGCGGTGAAGCAAAGGAGAAGCTTACAGGTCGAGCTCAACTCCGGCGGTCCGATTCAATCGCCCGATTGTGAGGGATAGGCAAGAACATCGAACTCTCCATACGTTTGACGTCATGGCCCGGTTGGCGAACATCCGGCGGAATAACTCTCTGAGTTGCTCCGATTGTCAAAGGCAGGAAGCTCTACGAAGCTGCAGGCGACTCACGAGGTGCTTCTCACTCAGATCAAGCGATTCAGGAAGAATGCACAACAATGCAACAGCAGCCAAGCACTTCCCGCATTACTTTTACAAAGGAGGATATGCGGGCGAGAGATTCAAAGCGATGCGGCGCTATACTTCCACGGGTATATTGGCTCTAGTGAAGTTAGCAGGATCCAAGTCGATCCAGGGTTCGGCTGTGAGCATTATGCCCTAGCCTCATGTATCACCTTGGAATCCACTGCGATGGTGGCATCAGCGAGCACAATGATCTATGGGTTTAACACCGGTAGTCTCGGCCGCTTGGTAAAATCGGATAAAGTGCCAAATGGGGATTTAAAGTCGAAGTCTGCTATGTGATTGACCGAGACTTCCTATAACTTATTGTTGGGTCGACCTTGGATCCACGGTAGCGTTATAGTCCCATCTACTCTTCATCGGTGTCTCAAATATGTGAACCGAATAATGAGTCAAGGCGGTGGTCGGACAAGGCCGTTTAAGGGGTGGAGAATTATTTCTTGATTCTCTCCTCGGTAATGAGTCCAAAAGCTGAATCATCGGCCCAAGGCAGACGTGGTGAAGAAGGCGTCTGAGGTAGGGCTTGATTATAGTGGTGGTTTTATTTTAAATGACATTGTGTACCTTAATCAATCTTGGCGATGAAGAATGTCGGATGAACATTGTAATTGGCAAATTGCCGATGAATCAATAAATGGCGATTTAGAGTACCCTTTGTCTTTGAATGATGTAATAGCGATTTATACAACGATCGAGTTGCACTTACCCTTCGGTCTTCTTTACACAAAAGCAATTCCAAGACTCCTTTGGGACAACACTTCGTCATCCCGAAGATCAAGTAGTGAAAAGACTTGGTTTCACGGAAAAGGAGATCAATTCCAACGAGAATCATTTCTTAGAAGAAGATGAAGATGACAGCGGGCCTATCCTCCATTCAGATATAGTCGGAGACGGGTATCATGAAGAAGTGGGGAGTGCGACTTGACACAAGGAGAAGGTCTATGTTTGGTGAGGTCCTCGAGTCCCTCCTAAGCGGCATATGTCCCAAAGGAAGCGGATAACTACTATGCATTTAGAAGGGGATTGGGATCTGAATCCTCCTCGGAAGATGAATGCTCATGGCTAATTGATAATAATCCACGATGAGAGGCGGACATTAGATCGATTCTTGGCTTGGGATTGACACCGACCTGGGAGCTTTCAAGGCTTTGATGTCAAATATGGCTACGGTCGATCCTGCTACTATTGAGGTGATGAAGATATGCCAACATGGGAAGACCCATGGATCCATCAACTCGAGGCGGTTTGGGGATAGATTGAACAAAGAGACCCCACTAGGGCGAGGTAGTCGGGTTAATATGGGTGATGAGGAGCATCCTAAGCTCATAAACATCAGCAATACTCTTCCCTCGGAAGAGAAAGAAGTTGTAAGCCCTAATCGGGGAGTATATCGATGTATTAAGCTTGGTTATGAGGACATGCGAGGACTCGACCCTAATGTAGCGACACATACCTCAACATCAAGGTGGATGTCAAACTGTCAAGCAACCGCAAAGGCGGTTTAGTCCACAAATCTTGCGAGCAATGTCGGCGAAGTGAAGAAACTCATAGAATCGGGATTCATCGAGGAAATTCAACATCCGGATTGGGTGGCGAATATAGTCGGTCATGAAGAAGAATGGTTCGTCGGGATGCAGTATGGACTCTGAGAGATCTGAGCGGCTGCTTGCCCAAAGGCGACTTCCCTCTTCCAATCCCGATGTCATAGTCGACAATACGTGTGGATTTGAAAGAATGTCGTTCATGGATGGTTTCTCGGGTATAATCAAATCAAGATGCACCGATGGCGTAAAACACGGCGTTGAGAGCGCCCATCGGTATATTTTGCTACGGTCATGCCATTACGGCTTAAGAGCGCCGTACAACATACCCGGCAACAATGGCGGAGATTTTCCAAGATCATCTCAGGAAAAATTCGAATGCTACGTCGGCGACTTAGTGGTAAAAGCGTGACAAAGGAGATCACATCAAAGATCTTAGAGCGGTATTGAGCTCATGCGAACTCATCGACTAAAGATGAATCTGCCAAATCCTTCCTTGGAATGTCGGTGGCAAGTTCCTTGGTTTCGTCGTCACCGACAAAGGAATCCGTCGATCGACAAAGTGAAGGCGATTCAAGAATTGCAACCTCAGAAATCGAGAGAACTTCGGGGGTTACAAGGCGATTGGCGTACATCCGGCGGTTCATATCGAACCTATGGAAGTGCCGGCCGTTCTCCAAGTTGAACAAGAAGAGCGTGTCGTTTATTTGGGGCGGCGCATGTCGGCGTTTGAAGAGATAAATCGTATCTCGCTAAACCTCTGTTCTTGTTGCACCTGTCGGAAAACCGTTCGATCACGTCAGAAGCGGATCACTCGTTAAGCGCCTTACTCGCGGAGCGGCGGCGGCCCGATCCGCGAGCAGCGATGTATTACAGGCGAACATTGGTGGCGAGTCTCGATACCCAATGGTCGGCGGTCTGCCATTAGTGTTCGCGAATTGAAAATCGACACTATTTAGTCGGACGGACGATTTATGTTATCTCTAGCGTAAATCCGGTCGAATATTTATGACAGTAGGCTTCAATGAGTTGGCGTTTGGCGAAATAGGCCTTGCTCTTGTCCCAATATGACTTGCACTTCAAACAACAAAAGTCGGTCAAAGGACAAGCGATTTGCGATCTCTTGGTACGCCAGCGAATAGCGGTGAAGCTATATGATGATCTCAGGATGAAGTTAAGTCAACACTACATCGCACCAAAAATATGGCGATTGTATTTTGGACTTCTCGGGCCACTAATGGCAAGTACCCGGATGTTCTAAAATCTCGGAGTCGGAGTTGTCTTGATTTCCCAGGAATCATGTCATGCCCGTGCTTATTCACTCACGAACCTTGTTCCAATAGCGTAGCCGAATACAGCGTTACTTATGGGACTTAGCCGCCAAGAGGCTGGGGTCGAATATCTCGAAGCATCGGCGATTCTGGCCCGATAGTTAAGCGGGTTAGTGGTGACTCTGAAGTCGAGAATCGGATCTAATCCCCTATCATCGAGATAGGCTGTTGAAATGGCGGACTCATTGAAGGATTCTTCATCGAATATATCCACGCCTCCAAAAGCTCCGCGGTCTGCTTGGGGCGTAATGCGTTAGCACAACCTTAGAGACCGAGCAACTAGTTGCGGTCGGGACTCACCAACTCTTCGTACCATTATCGATGAGGCACAAGAAGATAGGGGTAGTTACCAAAGTACATGCAACCCAAACCAAGTTGGAGCCGAGATTGGCTTTCCTATCATCGATTCGTCTTACATTCTACGAGGCGTGAAGGAGAGTCAATCGTGAAGAGCTCAAGATTCTTTTGACCACGAAACCGGATGCTATATGCGTCGAGTGCGATGGTCTTTACTCCGATGCCTCTCAAACAAAGGCGAAGAGGTCGCCGAGGAAGCACGAAGGTGAATGTGTCTTGCCCGGCTGGTCCCAAGCTCTGGCGAATCGGGAGAATGGGCTACTTTTGGCCCGATGATTAATGGCGCGATCGATGCGTTCGAAACCCATGGTCGATTCCATGAATTATATGCATCGACCTCGGGCGGTGCATCCTTACGGACGTCAGCCATTGAGACATGGGGAATGGGCGTTGTAGGTCCCATTTTCCTCCGTCGGTTAAAGGAGATCGGTTTATTCTAGCGATCACGACTACTTCTCCAAGTGGTGAAGCAATCCCACTAAAGAGAGGTCAAAGCGAGAATACGTCGTCGAGTTCATCAAACACCATGTCATCTATCGACATGGTGTCCCAAACGGATCGTGCATGACAGCGGTCCCCGATTTATCGGCAATTCCTTCATCGGGTTTTGCGAAAAATTCAAGATACAAGATGTCAATCGTGGCCTATAATCCGGCGAATGGGTTGGTGAGGCGTTCAACAAGGCGATCATCAAGATTTTGTCGAGCTTGTGAAGAATAACAAGCGAGGCGGGATGATAAACTTCGGAGAAGCACTCACGGGCATATCGCTGCTTGATGCGTGCGGCAGAAGCAGAGCTACCGTACTCTACGGTCTACGGGTGTGAAGCAATTCTCCGTTGGAAATCGATTCGTCACCCGGCGTCGCTTGCAGCGAGATGGCGGCCAGAAGAACAACATCAAAAGCGTCTCGAAGAGCTTGAGATGTTAGATGAGAAGCACGGAGGCTCAACAATGCATTGAGTTCTATCAAGCTAGGATGTGGGGCTTTCAACAAGAAAGTTCGACGAGAGAACCTTTAAGGAGGAGATCTCGTCCTGCTAGGCGGTAGATAATTCTCAACTCGAAAGGTAAATTGAACCCAAATGGGAAGGACCGTTTATAATAGACGGTCTATTCAAGCGGTGCATATCGCTTATCACCTGAGAATGGCGGCCAGGCAATTATCTTAGATAAATGGGAAGTTTACGAAAAGTATTATCCTTAGTACATTCGGATAACCCATTTTGATGGGAAGTTCCTCAGAGAATATCTCACTCATATTCATGAGGATAACCCTAAGTTATTGTGTTTTCCTCCAAAATTCTCTCACCGATCAAATTCATTGTGGTGGGCCCACTAAAATCTCCTGGTCCAACCGGCAAATTCCCTCTCGATTCCTTCGACGAGAGGTCCACTTCAGTTACGGTTGCTTTCCTACGAAAAGCTATCCATACCCTTCAAGATTCTCGGTGGACCGCTCTTAGTTTCTCATCGGAAATAGAATACATTCTTCCTTTCCCACCTTCACGGAGATAGGACATATCCTTCCTCTTGAAGCAAGAGATAGAATACATTCTTCCTCTCTTGTCTTAGATTCTCGGTGGAGATCCCTCTTAGTTTCATCTTTCAAGATTCTCAAGATGGAGATCCCATTTTGGTCTCTTTCTTGGAAGCGGGACAAAAATCCTTCCTTTCCGGCCTTGGGAGATAGGAGACAAGATCCTCCTTCCTCTCCATCAATAAGAGATAGGATACAAAATCTTCCTCTCTTATTTCAAATTAAGTGAGCACACGGAGATGGGACACAAAACCTTCCTCTCTCTGTGAGAGATGGGATACAAAACCTTCCTCTCTTGTTCATCCCGGAGATAGGAGACCCTTCCTCTCCACTTCCGGGAAATAGAATACATTCTTCCTTTCCCACCTCAATCAACCTTAGGTTCAATCCTTCTCGGTCAAAGAAGCCAAGATTCATCTTGGGGTATTTTATCGAAACCTAAGAAGGGATGAAGTCGGCCTAACAGCGTCGCCGGTTTAGTCTTTCGATTGAAGAAGACACGAGTTGATTAAGGGTATTTCATCCGAAACCTAAGAAGGGATGAAGTCGGCCTAACTGGCGTCGTAGATTCAATCCTTCTCGGTCAAAGAAGCCAAGATTCATCTTGGGGTATTTTATCGAGAAACCTAAGAAGGGATGAAGTCGGCCTAACTGCGGCGTCGGGTTTAGTCTTTCTCCGATTGAAGACACGAGTTGATTAAGGGTATTTTATCGAGAAACCTAAGAAGGGATGAAGTCGGCGCTACTGGCGTCGTAGGTTTAATCTTTCTCCGATTGAAGAAGCGAGTTGATTACGGGGTATATCCGAAGCCTAAGAGAGATTAAGCCAGCGCCTCACTGCAGCGTTGGGTTAGTCTTCAGTTGAAAAGCGAAGCCTCATTATTCAACATCGTAGCATTAAGTCTAAGAGAGTCTCATCCTTTTGGCACAATGTAGCGTCTTGAGCGGATCGAATAATCCCGCGCTAGCCTCAAGCGGTAAAGGCTAATCAAATCCGTTGAGTGAATTGACCAATAACCCCAAAGTTGGCCTCACTCCAGCGTTGCGGTTTAGTCTTTCTCCGATTGAAGAAGACACGAGTTTGATTACGGGGTATTTCATCCGAAGCCTAAGAAGGGATGAGTCTACGCTTAACAGCGTTGAGGCGATCTCTTGCGGTAAAGAGTACCAAGCCTATGTATTCAATATCATAGCAACAAGTCTAGAAGAGTTTCATTCTTCGGCCTGGCGTCGCGTCGCGAGCGGATCGGATAATCCATGCGCTAGCCCAATTCAAGCGGTAGTTGGTAAAGGCTAATCAAATCCGTTGTGGTGAGGGTTTGCCAAAATCCTATAAGTATTATGGTTAATTATTTACGAAATAAAAGAATCATAATAGAGCACAAAAGAGGACGAAATATGTTTTGCTTTAACTTCGGATACTTTATTGAGGAAAGCTTGTTGAAGTTCCTCACGGCTTCGATACGAAAGTCTCCTGGCGCCATTAAGGGCCTCCGCTGATCTCCTTCTTGATGTCAACCGGCTTACGCTTCAAGAGTTTAAATTCCTCGGGCATGGCCGCTGAGTCTTTTCTTTGTTGGCCTTATTGACTTCAAGGCGATCGGGCTCTCCCTCGCCGCTTAGAGTTCTGTTGAGCTCAACTATCCCGCTTCTCGGCGACACGGGACCAAAATGTCCCGCGGAAAATGAAGCTTCGGACGGCGATCTCAAATGATGCACGGCCTCCATTTGAACCAGAGTCGGTAATAGCATAAGCATCTGCTAAGCTTCGGTGAGCCTGTCTCTATCTCTATATATGAGGGGAGCCCTACGCTTAAAATCTTGTAAACTTTGGAGCTTAACCCTAAATGGTGAAATCATCGACAATGTGACACGGCGGACTCAATCTTCGGATATTCTCCCGGGCAGCAGCCTACTCCAAATAGGATTACAGTATAAACTAGTTCCTAATTCTTAGCGAAGTTCTGGAGAATATTACCATATTCTTAAGGATAACTTCGATAACCCTCAATTTCCTCCCTTTGTGGAACCTCAAAGAGGGATAAATTGGCCAATTACGACAAGGCTTATGTTGGCGGACGGTAGCGTTCTACCTTGAAAGAGCTCCTCTCAGCGTATCAATGCCGATTCATGCGTCGCCGCGGAAGGCCCATCGGTCAAGCGTTTAGAATTGGAATAAGTCCCGAAAAATTCCTCCCGCGAGGATAATTGTGCTTCAACAAGGAGTATACGATGGCGGCGCCACCAGCGTCGTCGCCGAAGGATGCCGATCAGCGGTTGGATCCACGCAAGATCGCCTGCCGGTCAGCAGCGTTGCACTTAGATTGAAGGCTAAAATCCATGTAGTTGGCCTTGATTAGCGTGACGAGGTTCCCCGATCAGCGGAGGAATCTCGAGGGTCAATTGGGCGACAATTCACCACCGCGAGTGGCGGTAAGGAAACTTAATTAGCTTCTGATTTGAAACTCCAACAATGGTCAAGCAATAAATGCGCACGTAACACCCACAGGTATCCTACAAAGCAGGTGCACGAGAGGATTGGAGGAATTAAATCTGGAGCCAATCTCAAAAGAAATTCATCCATCGACTTACGGTCAAGATCTCAACAACGGTCGGACAAAAATGCGATGCAAGTAATACCTTCAATAATCCTACAAAGCCTGGAAAGGCTGAAGGGAGATGAGAGATCAAGCGCCAAGGTCACTCATTAAGTCCTATCCGCATGACTAAAGGGTGAAGGGCTCATCGCGTCAAAGCATCGGACTCATCAAGAATGAGGCAGGCGGCTTTGGAGGGTATCTGTGGCGTTAAAAGTGCTTATCGGTGCGAACAAGACTTCGTAAGCGGTGGGTTGGCGACCAACGATCCATCCGTAGCTGACCGAAGCGCCCGGCAAACTTCTGTATAAGCGCGCTCATGAGTCGGCGAACCCATGAAGTGAGGTCGGCGAGCGTCTAAATAATGAAACGGCGTGTCGTGGAAAACCGACAGCGAAGCTCAGCGAGTTGGCTAAACTCAAGCGTCGGCGAGGCGGAATCAAAATATAGTCCGTCGATGCAAGCGGCCGTTTGAGCCACGAAAGTTGATCGGTGCGGACTCAAACACAGCGGCAACATCAGAACAAAACCAAGCGGGAAGGCAAGAAAGAATCGGCGGGCAAGCGGCGAGACGGCGAAAGCGCGGCTGACACCGACCAAGTGCCAGGTGGTAGAATTGCTTCGACGATGAAATGAAACCCTTGTATACAGCCTTATAAATAGGGGGTCTTAACTTTGGGGACTTGGTTGGGGATTTTTGAGGATTTGGCTTTTGGATTTGGTAGGGATTTTGAAGAATTCTCCACGAGATCCTGGAGATCGGCGGCGTTCAGAACGCGGCGAGCACAAATCCGTCGACGTCGGATCCACAAATCGCTAGGTAAGAAAACTTCGGGTCGAACTCTGAGATACCCTCTAGGTTAAGCTTCATCTTAATCTCGGGGATAGCGTGATTTCTCCTTGTAGATCTCACCCGCTCCGTGATCCTCTCGCCGTTGAGTCACGATCATGACGATCCTCTCGCCGTGAGTGTGATCCCCTCGGTAACCGTTTCCTTCGTGAAGCGAGCCCCTTCCGTCTGTAGTTCTGAACCGGGTTTCCACGGATCGAATTAGCGGTGGTCAGCGGACGAATAAAAGTCCCGACGCGGGCAAAGAACCCATAGCGAGGATCGGGAAAATAGAGATCCTCGTGTTTGTTCACAAAAGGAAGAAAGTTGTAATTTTCGTTTTCATTTATGCGCTTTGAAATAAAGGCATTTCTTTTGTTTGAAATTTTGTTGTAGGCCAGCGAAGGCATTGCAGTTCAAGCGAGCAATGAATAACAAACCAACTTTCCCATGACGATTATTCTTCACAAGCTTGCCAGAATCTTAATAATCGCCTTGTTGAATGCCTCGGCTAATCCATTTCTGCAATTGGATTATAAGAACATTGGCGAGCGTCTTGTATCTTGAATTTCATAAAACGATGAAGGAATTGGCGATGGTAGGGACCGTTGTCATGCGCGATCCGTCTTGGGACACCATGTCGATAGATGACATGGTGTTTGATAAATTAATGGCCGATTTTCGCCTTTACTTCCTTTAAGCGGGATTGCTTCCACCCACTTGGAGAAGTAGTCGGTGATCGCTAGAATAAACCGATCGCCTTTGGCCAGCGGAGGAAAAATGGGACCTACAGCGTCCATTCCCCATGTCTCGAATGGCGGGGATGGTAGAAGGATACAGCTGCTTTCGGAGGCGATGCATATAATTGGCGTGAATTTGACCGCGTGGCATTCCGGCGTGCTCATTGCGTCATTAATCATCGTTGGCGGTAGCCCATTCTCGATTCGATCGTAGAGCTTGGGACGGTAGTGCGCACCACATTCACCTTCGTGTGCTTCGAAGGACCTCTCCGCCTCTTTGTTTGAGAGGCATCGAACAAAGACCATCGTACCCTCGGCGATATAACATCACGGGTTTGAGTGTCATAAAGAATCTTGGAGCTCTTCGCCGGAAAGCGCCAATCTCGGGGCTCCAACTTGGTTTGGGTTGCATGTACTTCTTTGGTAACCACCCCCTTATCTTCTTGTGTCTTATCGTATAATGAGTGCGAAGAGTTGGTGAGTCTGGCCGTAACTAGTTGCTTTCGGTCTCGGAAGGTTGTGCTAGCGACCGACTACTTAGCCTTGATTACATCTGCGTGGCGTTTTGGGCGTGGGATATATTCGATGAAAAACTCTTTGAATGAGTCCGTTATTTCAGCGACTATCGATGATAGGGGATTAGATCAGTTCGACTTCGTAGTCACCACGAACACCTTAACTATCGGTTGTGAATCTCCATACGCTTGAGCTATTGACCCCGGCTCCTTGGCGAAACTAAGTCCAATAAGTAGCGCATTGTATTCAACTCGTTATTAGAGCAAGGTTCGGTGGTGAATAAACGGGGCATGACATGATTCCCGGGAAACTAAGACAACCCGACTCGTGAAATCTTAGAACATCGGGGGCACTTGCCACATTGGTAGCTCGAGAGGCTCGTCAAAATACAATCGCCATATTTGTTGGTGCGATGTAGTGTTGACTTCTTGAACTTCATCAGGAAGATCATCATATAGCTCAATGCATCCTTTGTCGGTGACCAAGAGATCACAAATCGCTTGTCCTTTGGTGACTTGTTGTTTGAAATACAAGTCATATTGGGACAAGAGCAAGGCCCATTTCGCCAAACACCAACTCATCGAGGCCCGGTTTGGGTCATAAATATCCGGACCGGTTCGTTAGAGATAACATAAATCGTCGTGGGTAAATAGTGCCGCATTTTACGAATCGCGAACACTAATGCAAACCTTTGCTTCGACCATTGGATATCGAGACTTCGGCCGCGACTAATGTTGGCTCGGGTAATACTGCACTGTACGTGACCCGGCGTCGTCGTCTTGCTTGCGAGTAAAGCGCTTAACAGTGATCCGTTGCCTTGGCGTAGATCAAAAGCGGTTTTCCGACCATGATTACAACAAAGAGCGGAGGTTTAGAGATATGATTTGATCTCTTGAGCGGCTTTCGGCGGATGCGTCGTCCCACATAAGCGACCGCCCTTCTTGTTCAACAGAGAGCGGTTGGCACTTCGGATAGGTTTGATATGAACCGTCGGATGTCATGTAAGCCCTTGTAACCCCGAGTTCCCTCAAATTTCGGAGGTTGTAAATCTTGAATGCTTTCACTTTATCGGGATCGACATGGATTCCCTTGTTGGTGGCGATAGAAGGAATTTGCCCTTGGACATCCCAAGGAAGGATTTGGCGGGGTTCATCTTTAGTTGATGAGTTAGCATGAGCTCGAATACCGTTCTAAGATCTTTGATGTGATCTCCTTTGTCCGCGGCTTTTCACGACCAAGTCGTCGACATAGCATTGACCGTTTTGAAGATGATCACGGAAAATTTTAGTCATCGCTTCGGTATGTGGCGTAGGCATTTTGAGGCGAGCGGCATGACCGTGTAGCAATATATACCGATGGAAGTTACGAGCGCTATGTATTTGGCATCATCGGGGTGCATCTTGATCGATTGTAACTTAGAAACCATCCATGAATGACATTCTTTCAAATCCACGCGTATTGTCAACTATGACATCGGTGATTGGAAGAGGAAAGTCATCTTCGAACAGCGGCGTTGAGGTCTCGTAGTCGACCACAGATCCTAATCGAACCATTCTTCTTCATGGCCGGGACTATATTAGCCACCCAATCCGGATGTTGAATTTCTTTGATGAATCCGATTCTATGAGTTTCTTCGCCGTCAGCGATTGCTTGCAAGATCGTGGGCGAAACCGTCTCTAGGTTGCTTGGCGGGTTTGACATCCACCTCGATGTTGGCGATGTGTCGCCACATTAGGTCGAGTCTGGCATGTCCTCGTAGCTCGGCGAATACATCGATATACTCCACGATTAGGGCGATCAACTCTTCCTTCTCTTCCAAGGGAAGAGTATTGCGATGTTTATGAGCTTAGGATGCTCTTAGTCACCCATATTAACCTGGACTACTTCGTCCTTAGTGGGGGGTTCTCTTTGTTCGAATTTATCCCCAAACTGTTCTTTGAGTTGATGGATCCATGGGTCTTCCCATGTTGGCATATCTTCATCATCCTCAATAGTAGCAGGATCAACCAAAGCTATATTTGACATCAAAGCCTTGAAAGCTTCTCAGAGTGGTGTAGGAATCTAAGAAGAATCAGACGAATGTCCGTCTCTCTCATCGGGCGGATTATTATCAATCAGCCATGAGCATTCATCTTCTGAGGAGGATTCGTATCCCAATCCCCTTCTAAATGCATAGTAATTATCCGGCTTCCCTCTTGGGACATATGCCGCTTTAGGAGGGACTCGAGGACCTCGCCCAAAATATAGACCTTCTCCTTGTGTCAAGTTGTACCCCCACCTCTTCATGATACCTAGTGTTTCTGGATACGTTCTTCAAGTGTTATTCGGTTCCATTTGACGCGGACCCAATCATTTGTTGATGGCTTGGAGGAGTTGCCGTGCACCTGTTGATGAGGTTCTTGACCTCTCCTGGACTTCAGATCCACTTTGTAGCGGACACCGTTGACTGATTCCAGGGTCTTGGCGAACTCACGCGTCAGGCATTGACGTCGCCTCCGGCGGGCTCTCTTTGAGAGAGTCGGCACGCCATCAGCGGTGATCTCCTGCGTAGATCCGGCGATGTTAGATGCCGGAAGGATGCCATTTGGTACAACTTCGGCAACGGCTGAGTTAAGATCCTCGCCTTAAAGTTCGGGCCGAGGACAAGCGGATCTTTCTTGCGGCGGAGATCATACGGATTTGTGGGGAGGACAATGCGGACAAGGACAATAGTATGATACTCCGGCCGGAACCGGATCAACTTGGATTCGGTTGACTTATTTGGGCGTAATTATTACACCCTACAGCGAGTTTTGGCGGTCCATTCTTCTTCTTCTTTGCATTCTTTGGGATTGGAGTTGGAGCGTTTGGTTACAACCGCCGTCTTGGCTTGCTCTTTCCCTTTGCCGCGTGGGACAAAGTTACGCTTCGGAGCTTCCGTTGTCGGCTGACCTCTCTCTGCCTTTTTCCTTTTGAGGAACCTCTCGGCTTGCTCTCCACGAACCTTCAGGTCCTTCCACGTTATGGACGGTGCTGTCCCCATTGCCTCAAGCACGTCTATCGACAAATTGTTGTGGCAGGTCTGGAGGATGAATTCCTCTGTTATCGGATCCCGGCAGTTCATTGCTTTGTTCCGGAATCGTTTGACAAAGATGTCCACAGTTTCTCCGTCATACGCTTCGTCGAACAGCGTCCGATTGATACCGATGTCGTCATCGAAGAAGTTAGTGAGGAAGCTAGACTCCATGTCGTCCGGCTATGAATGCTCCACGGCGAGGCGGTACCAATCGGCGACCCCGCGAAGGGTACCAGCGAATGGCCAGGACCATCAGGGGCTCGTTTCCGGATATTACCCCCAGGTGCGACTTGAAGTAAATCAAGTGCCGCGTCGGGGAATCCTTCCCGTCAAACGGTGTAAAGTTTATTAAGTTAAACTTTGCCGGGTATGGGATTGATTCCCACTCCCTCGGGTATGGGCAAGGAATACCTGTCTTCTTTACTTCTTGAGCGGAAATCAATGAGTTGATTTTGCTCTCCAAGTCTTTGATCTTCTCGCTTTCCTGAGCAACAACATCTATGTTTTGCCCAGCGTTGCGGGGTTCAGGAGGGTTATCATCTTCTTGTGCTTCCTCCTGATCTGAATCGCTATCATCTTCATCGACGTTGATGCGCTGACTCGATTCACCTTGATGTTTCGTCAAGGCTTGGATCTGTTGGTCATGCATTTCTCTCATCGTCTGCATGGCCAACTCCATTTCTAACGAAGTTTTCCGTTGTTTATTCAGCGCGTCTAGCATTTTGGCCACTTGATGCATGCGATCATAAAGCGTTTCTTGGGGGCTTCCTTCGCTAGATACAGTATGATCAGATGCGATTGCGGAGCCAATATCCGACGCATCATCCTCCGCGGGTATTCCCTTCAGAAGTTTATCGTATCTGGACCGTCGGATAGTCCCGGACCGCAAACGAGTTAGCCGTTGCGATGCGCTGGGAATAGCCCGTGACGATGGTTCTTTGCTGGTCATATTATTAGTGACCTCTGGCAACTCATCCTCTCGGGATGTCATCCTTTTGCGGAATCGCCTTGACCTAGGTCTTGGCGTGTTGGTGCTAAGTCTCTGGAAGACTGACACCCTTTCTGGAGCTTCTTGATGGCAATTGCACTCCGAGAGCACCGTCTTGATGAGCTTGGAGCACAAGCATGACTGCGTCAATTTAGGGGAATCCCTTCGAGATTTTCGTACCCTTGCCGCGGTAGTACGGCTTCGTCGGTGGGTGTACCGGAACAATCTGCCGTGTGTTGGCGTAATCTCCGGGTATAGCGTCGTCGTCATCGGGCGAGGCGTCTCCTTCGAGAATGGCCAAAACTACGAAAGTAACTTCGCCTTGACTTAAAACATGTGGCGTGAAGTTTGAGGACTCGGACCGATTTTTAATTTGGTTGGTGGGGTTGCGGGAATCTCCGGTCCTTTACAGGCAGTGCGACCTCTATATGAGGAGTGACCCGATCCCTTCAAAGGACCCAAGTGATCCTTGATAGTTGGTGCGGTGGTGGTGGCGGTGTTGGCTTCACCGGTGAGATCTGAGCATGCTGACTTTGGCGCCGTCGGTCTTGGACCTTGGCGTTGGATTTACCTTTGTATCCTTCGGTTTAAGTCTTAGAGGCAGTGTGGGCAACGAGGTTGGGACACCATTAGACTTGGGTCTCCAAACACGGTGATGCGTTGGTGGCTTCTTTACCACCTCCTTCTTCAACTCACGAGCTGCTTGCACCAAAGCTTCGTGCTTGTGCAAGGAGTGCGGCGGCTTCGGATACACTTACGGCGTGGGCGGTTCCGTTTGACGGACCCACTTTCGTTGGTTGGCGTCTTGGATGGACCGTCGATTCCTTGAGTGGAGCCTCTGCGTGAGTCTGGATCTTAGATCCGGCCGTAGCGGACCCCATCCATGGATTGCATGGCCTTGGCGGTTTGCGCGCCATGCTTTGTCGTCGCCTTTGGCGGGCTCGCTTGGAAGCCTTGGCGGCGTCATCGATGTTCATCTCGGGAGCCATCCGGACTTGGACGCCGAAGGGATTTCGCTACTGCGGCGGCGAGGTTGGACTTCGCCGTCTGGGGCTCTACATCGGAGGCCATCGGGTTCTCCTTGCGGAGATCTTCTTGGAGGCGGAGGCTGGATGCGGAAGGCGAGGAAAGATACTCCTCGTACTTCTCTTGGTGAACTTCGAACTTCGACCTCTTCCTCCAGGGATAAGGATCGCGGTTGCGTACGGCGACCTCCGATCTGAGGCGGTGGCTCCCATATGGTCGCCCGGCTTGTTCGCGGTAAAAGTTGGGATGATTGTCATTGATTTGAGCTGTTACAAACTTGATCGCTGAAACAAATTCAAAGAAATATAAGCCTTTTATTTTAAGGCTTACAATGAAAATCAAAAAGATTACAACTTTTATCCTTTTGAACAAACACGAGGATCTCGTTATATCGAGGTCCCGCTTGCGTGGAGTTCTTTGCTGTCTTGGGGACTTTTGTGTCCGTGGACCAGCGCAATTCAATCTGGTGTAAACCGGGTTACGGAACTACAAATGTAAAGGGGCTCGTTTCACGAAGGAAGCGAAGCGCTGAGGATCACACTCACGAAGGAGAGGATGCGCTGCGGGGATCACACTCCGCGAAGGAGAGGATGCGGGAGGCGGGTGAATCTACTAGGAGAAATCCGCGCTATCCACGAGGTTAAGGCGAAGCTTAACCTAGAGGGTATCTGTAGTTCGACCAATTCGGTTACCTTCGGCTTGTAGATCGGGCGTCATTTGGACTTGTGCTGCGCCGGTGCTCGGAGCGGTCGTCGACGGCTCGTGGATCTCGTGAGAACTCTTCAGAAGATCCTCGAAAATCCGCGCTCAAGCCCAGAAGTCAAATCCTCCAAAATCCCAAGCACGAAGTCCTCTCTAATCCGCCGTAATCCGACCTCGGAAGTCCAAGACCCCCTATTTATACAATGGAGGTGTCGCCGACCACCTTGGTGGCTCGGCCGAGTTGCCGAGCCTCCTCGGCCACTTGGCCGGTGGCTCGGCCGAGTTGCCGAGCCTCCTCGGCCACTTGGCCGAGCACCTCGGCCAAGATGGCAGTGGCGACCAAATAATGGTAGACCACCTTGGCCACTGGCCGAGGTTTGGCATGGCGCCGTCTTCGCCGTTTTCCGTCGTTTGGCGTCGTTTCTCCGTCGATTCTTCGTCGATTCTTTCGGTCTTCGGGCTTAGTTTTGCTCGGTAATGTCGCCGTTGTGTTTGAGTCCGTGCGATCAACTTTGAGCTTAAGCGGCCCGTTTGCATTGGCGGACTAAATGCGGTTGATTCCGTCTCGTCAGCGTTTGAGTTTAGTCAACTTCGGCGTCGTTTCATTGGCTCGTGCGTCTTGCCGACTCACTTCATGTGCTCGTCGACTTCGCTCTGGCGTCTTTCGCGGCGTGACCGTTTTCGCGACGTCGGTTTGTCGAATGGATCGTTAGTTGCCAACCCGATCCGCGAGTTTCGTTCGAGATGCGATAAGCAATTTTTTATGCCTACACCCTTATCCGGAGATAGGACACAAAACCTTCCTCTCCACTTTCAAGAGATAGGATACAAAACCTTCCTCTCTTGTTCATCCCTTATCCGGAGATAGGACACAAAACCTTCCTCTCCACTTTCAAGAGATAGGACACAAAACCTTCCTCTCTTGTTCATCCCTTATCGGAGATGGGACACAAAACCTTCCTCTCCACTTTCAAGAGATAGGACACAAAACCTTCCTCTCTTGTTCATCCCTTACAGGAGATAGGAGACAAGATCCTCCTTCCTCTCCACCTTAGGAAATAGAATACATTCTTCCTTTCCCACCTCAATCAATCTTATTCGGTTCGATCGTTCTCAGGTCAAAGAAGGCACCAAGGTTCATCTTGGGGAATTTGATCGAATTCTAGCGAGGGATAGGTCGGCGCTAACAGCGTCGCCGGGTTAGTCTTCGAGTGAAAAGGCGAAGCCTCATTATTCGACATCGTAGCGGTAAGTCTAAGAGAGTTTCATTCTTTTAGCACAACGTTGTGTGTAGAGCGGTTTAGATAATCTACACGCTAGCCCAACTCAAGCGGTAGTTGGTAAAGGCTCATCAAACCCGTTGAGGGTGGGGTTGGCCAATAACCCTAAAGCGAAGGCCTCACAGCGTTGCGGTTTAGTCTTTTCGATTGAAGAAGACACGATGCGATTACGGGGTATTTTATCCGAAGCCTAAGAAGGGATAAAGCCAGCGCCTCACAGCGTTGCCGATTTAGTCTTTTCGATTGAAGAAGACAGGAGTTTGATTACGGGGTATTTCATCCGAAGCCTAAGAAGTGATGAGTCACAGCGTAACGCAGCGTTCTTAGATGGTCTCTTGCGGTAAAGAGTATCGAGCCTATGTATTCAATATCATAGCAACAAGTCTAGAAGAGTTTCATTCTTTTAGCACAGCGTCACGTCTTGAGCGGATCGGATAATCCATGCGCTAGTCCATTCAAGCGGTAGTTGGTAAAGGCTAATCAAACCCGTTGATGGTGAGGGTTTGCCAAAATCCTATAAGTATTATGGTTAATTATTTACGGCGAAGTAAAAGAATCATAATAAAGAAAAAAAGGACATATTTGATTAATAAAGGATGAGATTACAAATCCTTAAACATCAAATTTATGGGAGCAATTTGTTATACTTTATCGGTGAAAGTTCTTTGAAGTTCCACTTGAAGCTCGATACGAAGGACTCCTCGCTGCTATTAAGGGCCTTGCGATCTCCTTCGATGTCAACCGCTTACGCCCGAGTTCAAATTTCGGGCATGACCGCAAGAGTCTCTTCTTTGTTGGCCTTCGTCGACTTCAAGATGATCGAGACTCTCCCTCGCGGCTTGAAGTTCTGTTCGAGCTCTACTATCCTCGCTTTTCGGCGACACAAGGCCGAAAATGTCCCACGGAAGATGAAGCTTGGTGGCGGCGATCTCAAATGATGTACACGGTCTGTTGCATTTGAACCGAGTCGATAATAGCATAAGCATCACCTTAAGCTGTCGAGGCGAGCCTCTGTCTCTGTCTCTATATATGAGGGAACGGTGCCTCCAAATCTTGTAGACTTTGGAGCTTAACCTCAAATGGTGAAATCATCGGCAATGGCACGGGCAAACTCAATTTTCCAAATATTCTCCCATGTCGCCTAATCCTACTCCAATCGAGGATTACGGTATAAAGCTGTTTCCTAATTTGTGAAGTTCAGGAAGAATATTTCTATAAAAATATTCTTAGGGATAACTTCGATCGTGCGGATCACATCGGCGCCGATCGGCGTCGCTAATCCTACTCAATCGAGTTACGGTATAAACTATTTCCTAATTTGTCGAAGTTCGGAAGAATATTTCCATAAAAATATTCTTAGGGATAACTTCGATCGTGCGGATCACATCGGCGCCGATCGGCGTCGCTAATCCTACTCGAATAGGACTACAGTATAAACTATTTCCTAATTCTTAGCGAAGTTCACGGAGAATATTACCATATTTTTAAGGATAACTCGATAACCCTCAATTTCCTCCCACTGTGGAACCTCAAAGAGGGATAAGTTGATGAATTCTGACAAGGCTTGTATTGACGCCGGACAACGCGTTCTACCTTGAAAGAACTCCTCCCACTGTATTAATGCCGATTCGTGCGTCGCCGCCGGAAGGCCCGTCGGTCAACAGTTTGGAATTGGAATAAATCCCAAAAAGAATTCCTCCCACTGTGGACAATTGTACTCTGACAAGGAGTAATATAGTAGCGACGCTAACCAACGCGTCGTCGCCGAAGGATTCACTGATCAACGGTTCGGATCCACGTAAGATCGCCGCGCCCGGTCAGCGCACTTTCGCCGATTAAAGGCTAAAATCCATATAGTTTGACGCCATTAACGCCGCAGTGAAGGTTTCCCCGATCAACGGAGGAATCTCGATGTTCAATTGGACGACAATTCACCAACACGAGTCAACAACAAATGAACTCAATTAACTACATTTTGAAATTCTAACAAACGGTCAAGCAATAAATACAAGATCGCGGACGTATCCTACAAAGCACCGACAACCTGAGAGGATTGGAAGAATCAAAATGCTGAGGCTATTCTCAAGAAGAAATTCATCAATCGACTTCTGGTCAAGATCTCAACAACGGTCAGACAAAAAATGCAGTACCGTAATACCTTCAGCAATCCTACAAAGCACTGGAAAGACTGAAAGGAGTGGAGAGATCAAACGCCAAGGTCATTCATAAGTCCTATCACGCCAACTAAAGGGTGAAGGGCTCATCACGTCCAAAGCATCCCAGACTCATCAAGAATCGAGACTGAGACACTTTGGAGGGGGTATCTGTAGGCGTTAAAAATTGCTCATCAGTACCCGAACGAGACTCGTGACGGTGGGTTAACAACCGACGACCCATCCGACAAACGCTGGCGATTGACTATGCCGCAAAACGCATCACGCAAGCCGACGAGCACATGAAGTGAGCCGGCGATGCATACAAGCCAACGAGGTTGCATAAATGTGGGATAAATCCAACAACAAAGCTTAAAAATCAATAAGATTCGACGAAGCGAGATTGATTGGATTTGAACGTCAACGAGACCGGATTCAAACGACGACAAGACAAGGATCGGTCGTCACCTAACTGTCAGCGATTGAACCAACGAATTCGAGTCGACAAAGAAATGAATCGGACATGGACTTAGGACGACAACGACAAGATCGAGACAAAGCGTCGCGAAAAGTCAGGAAACCAACCAAAGCGGACCAAGCGGCGTTTGGTAGAAACCGGACACCAAAGGTGTCCGTGGGCGAACCCCCTCTCCTTTGGTCATTTGCCTATAAATAGGTGAGGGTGTTGATTCGAGGGTTGGATTTTACGATATTGGGGAGAGCTCTCGCGAGATCTGGCCGTCGGCCTTACGATTCGAGCGCAGCGAGCACAAGTCCGGTCAACGTCGGATCTACAAATCGCGAGGTAAGCGAACTTCGAATTGACTCTGAGCAATGGCGTGATTTCTCCTAGTAGATCTCACCGCTCGGCGATCCTCTCGCCGTGAGTGTGATCCCGGCGATCATCTCGCCGTGAGTGTGATCCCCTCGGTAGCCGTTTCCTTCGTGAAGCGAGCCCCTTCCGTCTGTAGTTCGAGCAGGGTTTCCACGGATCGAATTGCGGTGGTCCACGGACGAATAAAAGTCCGACACGGTGAAGAACCCACACTGGCGAGGATCCGTATAATAGAGATCCGGCGTTTGTTCGAGAAAAAGTTGTAATTTTTATTTTCATTGTACGCCTTAAAATAAAAGGCATTTCTTTTGAATTTTGTTGTAGGCCAACGAAGCTGTAAACGAATTCAACCACAATGAATAACAAGCCAACTTTCCCCGCGAACAATGCTCTCTCTCCCTCTCTCACAAGGTATAAGTATATACAATATGCTTACATATAATATATGTATATATAATATATAGCTATATAATAACATGTAAGCATATACTAATGCATATTTATATAAATATAATAAGATTAATCTAATTTTTTAGCAATTTTTTGCCAAAAAAATAAATAAATAACAAAAAAATCCAAGCCGGCCCGGTTTGGCCCGGACCCGGAAATCCGGGCCGGGGCGGGCCGTTTGGACAGGCCTACGGGCTCCATGTTTATCATTTATAAATTGGTAACATGAATTATTATATAATAACTTGCTAAAAGGAGAAAAAATGAATCTAATTTAATGAATACATTTTTTGTGTCACTGTCTGTGCCATTTGGGGTTAAGGCTTATCCAATGAACAAATTATATGATGGCGAGGAAGAGAGCATTTTAACAAAGCAAAACTTCACCATAGATTCTTAATGTTTTAGCTAAATTTTATTTGGGTCCTAAAATTTTGAAAGTCATCAAAGAAGGTCATTAATGTTAATTCTGTTATTAGTGGAAGTCCTTTTTAAATTATTTTGGTTAGTAAATGCTGATGTGGCAAAAAAATTTGTCATTATCCTTTTTCTTTGCTGACAGGATGATGATTAGACCCCTGAAAGTTTTTTAAAATTAAGAACAGCCCTTGAAAATTTTGAACATTACAAACTGTTCCCAGCATTTGTTTTAAATTACAAACAACCCCTAAAGTTTTACAAATAGTTGCCTAAAGTTTAAAATTACAAATAACTCCCTAAAATTTTACAAAAATCCCCAAAAATTTACAATCACCAGTAAAAATTTTGAAAATTACAAAACCCTAAAATAATTTGTTATTCATAGCTATAAAAATTTTAGGGGTTGTATGTAAATTTTTAGGAGGTAATTTGTAATTTTGAAACTCCTAGGGCTTTTATAAAATTATCAAATTTCAAATGGCCATTTATAATTTTAAAACTTTTAGGGTGTTTATAATTTTATCGGAATTTGTTTCTTAAATTTTAGGGGTTATATATAATTTTTAAACTTTCAAGGGGTTGGTGTAAATTCTTTGGGAGATTATTGATAATTTTGAAACTCTTGGGGTTGTTGTAAAATTTTGGCTGCTATTTGTAAAATTTTATAATTTTAAATTTTCTAGGGATGTTTCTAAATTTCTTAGGGGCTTTTATAAAATTTTAGGGAGTTATTTGTAATTCTTAAAACTTTTAGCAAGTGTTTGTGAAATTTTAAGGAGACTATTTGTAATTTTGAAAATTTTTGAGGATTGCTTGCAATATTCAAGACTTTCAAGCTCATAATTTTAAAACTTTTAGGGGTCCAGTTAGCGTCAAGTCAACAAAGAAAAAGAAAAAGTCAAAAAATATTGCCACATCATCAATTACCAACAAAAAATTCAAAAGAACATTTGTTGATAACTAAATTAACATTAGGGACCTCCTTTGATGACTTTCAAAGTTTAAGATTTCAAATAAAATTTGGGTAAAACATTAAAGACCTATAGTGAAGTTTTGTCTTTTATCAACATGTGAAAGTTTTAATAATAATAATTATACTACTATCTTCTATGCTACTTCTATACTAAATGAGAGAAATGTGGGCTTCCTTGATGAGTCATAAATTTTAAATAAGTTAAAAGAATAGACCCTACATGCTATATTTTTCTTTCTTATAATGTAGAAATAATAGTATAGTTATTAATGCTCTTAATCTATTTATTGTTTAATGAATTAAGGGATATGATGTCCAAGTCAATGGTTCTCAGGCGTGTCCCAACTTGAGTTCGTAGGCTCCTTATTGGATGATAATTTGGATGAGGGTAAAAGGAATCAAAAAGTTTTTGCCCAAGACCAAACCACTTATAAAGCCAACATCTCATGCGACGAGGTATTCTTACGGAAGGTTCTTCTATATCTATTCTTCTATATCTAGCTCTATGTTACCAATCTGATAATCATAAACTTCATTTTTAAGGGATATAAGCAGACAAGTTATTCATATTATCAAGTGATATGGGGTATGTCTATTTATCTCCTTCTTTTTTTTCTTTTTTTGTTTTTTTTTTTGGGTGTCTTTTTGGTTTTCCCTTTTTGTCCCCCTATTTATCTCTTGGACATAGAGATGTATAGGTAAAAGTTAGGCTTTACAAAAGATACTACTTCTCTCTCTTTATTCCACATATTTTAGGGTGTGTTTGATAACTTCACAAAACTTGTTTTAGGTGGTACGACGTTGGTCCAATACCTTGGTTTTAGTTTGTTAAACGTTGAGCCCAAATTGAACTAGTTCTTTCTAGTTCAAAATCTAGCCCTTAATCTATTTCTTTTATGGAACAATCCTTACATAGCTCAACTTTGGTCTATTTAAGATAAAACTAGTCTAGCTCAATTCTAATTTTAAGTTGTCAAACAAGATTTGACTTTGGTTAGAAGACTAAAAGTACAATTGGTGTATCTCAAAAGCTTTATGAAGTTCAATCTCATAAAGGATAAGGATATTATTGTGAACCCTCCTCCAACTTTGATCACTTGTCAGGAAGTCCCATATTGTTTTATTTTTATTTTTATTTGTTTAATAACATAATCCCCTGATGTCAATTTTACTGTTACCTTTGTTTGGAAACAAAATGTTCAAGACATGTACTTGCTTAGTTTTCTTAAATACCCCTAATAACCTTCTTCTTCACAAAAAAAAGTGACAAAGTGTTCACTTAGGGATCTATCTCTGAAAAATAAAAGTAGAGGGGTATTAAGTTCAAAACAGCAATACTATAGGTGTCCATACACATTTAACCTTTAAATTAAGTCAAGCAAGAGAGTATAATTGCACAATAAGGGAATAGTTTTTTTTTTTTTGACAGAAAAATTAGAGCGAGATGCCATATATATATATATATATATATATATATATATATATATATATATATATATATATATAGTAGTTGACTACAATCCACTTAAGTGGATAAGCAAAAGTGTCCTCCTAACTTTTTCTCCTTGGATTTCCTTGGGATCCATGAAAGATATGAGCTCCATTTTTATTTGTTCCTACTACAAATCTCAAGAGAAGATGAAGGGTTAAAAGTTAGGAGGATGAGTTGCTCTATCCACTTAAGTGGATCATAGCAAACTATATATATATATATATATATATATATATATATATATATATATATATATATATATATATATATATATATATATATATATATATATATATATATAGGGTTGGATCAAATGAGAACTCCTCACAAATATGAGAACTAAGAACCAAATCTCTACCCTTAGATCTTTAACCAATCAACGGTTGTGATTAAACTCTATTAAATTCAAAATTTTAACTAAAGGGCACATTGGTCATAGAATCAGTTACATTATGGGGCAATTTTTTCTTTCCTAACTAAGAACAATTTTCAGCATTTTTAGGCAGTTTTTTAATGTAACTGATTCATAGCGCGGTTGTGATTAAACTCTATTAAATTTAAAATTTTAACTAAATGGCACGCTGGTCATAGAATCAGTTACATTATAGACAGTTACAGAATCACCAAGTTTACAAAACAGAATCACCTTGATTAATTTACAGAATCACGTAGCTAATTTGCATAATAAGGTAATCCAAGAACAAATAGCTGATTCTGGCATGCAGTTATCCGGAGTTAGTTTCAATGAAACAGTTCATACTTAGAATAGAGAGAGGACCATAGCTGTATCCTATTACTAGAATTATAGATGTTTCATTAAAAGTAACCCAAGAAGAAGAACACACCAAAAAAGCTATAGACAAAAAATATAGTTGTCAAGCTCCCATGAGCTCGCATGTACAACCAGAGTATAAAAGAAAATAGAAATATTACCCAAAAAATTACAAAAGAGAAAGATCACTCTTCCACAGACTTGCAAACTTGTAATCTTTAAAATTTTTCGTCCACTGCAGCTAGATCAACCGAAGAGTCCTCCTGTGACAGCAAATTGGCGAGGTCCCTCTTAGCCACCAAATCCTTAATCCTAGCTCCCCGCTTAGAGGTAGAGGTTCCTGTCCACAAGATGATGTAGTAGGTGTAGTTAGATGCCAATTGTCTTGGTGTGATAAGGGTATGATTGAAAACAATGTTGTTCCTCGCTCTCCATAAACACCAGTAGTAGTTGGGAAAACAACCGACCACAAGTCTTTACTTTCCCTGTTCCTCAAGAATGATCCATAAGAGTCCACTATATCACTAAAATCAGTTGGAAGATTAGTAATATTAATGAAAGGAAGAAAAAAAAGCCCAAACATCCTTAGTAAACTTGCAGCTAAGAAACAGATGGTCATCGTCTTCAGGATGGTCGTTACAAAAAACTGCACAAAGTGTCACATGTCCAACCCTTATGCGCTAGGGTAACCTTAGTGTTCAGTTTTCTCTTTACTAACAACCATAGGAATAAGTTGACTTTCAGGGGCATAGGAGAGTTCCAAATAAAGAAAAAACCTCTGAAAACAATACCACTGCCATTAAAGATGTTGTATAAAGATTTGACTGAGAAAGAGTTGGATTTGTGAGGAGGCCACCAAACCTCGTCATGACCGCTATAGTTGCAGAGGTTGTGAACCGCAAGTAATTTGTTCATACCTTGGACTTCATCCTTCTCTTGCATAGAGATAGGTCTTCTAATTATGGGGTGCCAACGCCATTAACCCTGATGCATAAGTCCTTGAGTTCTAACACTTACGTTGGCGGATAGAGCAAGGTTGTATGCCAGAGGGAAAAAAGATGCCAAGGAGTTAGGACCAGTCCACTTGTCTTCCCCAGAACCGAATGCAAGTCCCCTCACCTAATTTCTATTAAACCAGACTTTTAAAAGCTAGGTTGCTAGAGAAAACGTATCGCCAAAATTTAGAAGAAGAGGGTCCAGGTGGTGTGCAACTAGGATTAGAAAGACTAGATGAATAGATAGAATTTAGAACTCTACTTAGGAGTGATTTTCCTTGAAGAACCTTCCACATCCATTTAGAGAGAAGAGATAGATTAAAGTCAGAGAGATTGATAATTCCCAATCCTCCCTCCTTCTTAGGTTTGCAAACCAATCTCCACTTAACAAGAGCTTTGCAAGGAGAGATTGTGTCGTTTCCCCCTCATAAGAAATTCCTTCTAAAATTATCCATTGCCTTGATAAGCCATTTTGGCAACTTAAAAAAAGACAGAAAGTATAGAGGTAGAGAGGTTAAGACCGAGTTAACAAGAGTTAAACGCCCATCAATAGATAGGAGTTTACTTTTCCAAATGAAAATCCTCTTAGAGAATTCATCAAGGATGGGTTGCCAATCAGATTTGTTGAGAGAACCCTTTTTTGGAGGTATACGCAGATATTTGAAAGGTGGGAAAGATTGAGAATAGTTGAGGATATTGACAAAATATGCACCTTTAGTGGAAGACTTACTAAAGTAGTATAGGTCTGTTTTGGCATGGTTAATTCTTAGACCAGAGATATCCTCAAACATGTAAAATATATATTTGAGGACAACAAAATCTTGATCTGTGGCTCTGCACATGATGATGGTATCATCTGCAAATTGCAGGGATCGAATGTCATTCAAGAGTCCTTTAAGGTGTAATTCAGAAAGGCCCCCACATTCTACACTGGAGGTTAGCATTTTATTGAGGACATCAACAGCTATAATGAAAAGCATGGGTGAGAGAGGATCACCTTGTTTCAAACCCCTAGTGCATTGGAAGAAGTTAGTAGGAGAACTATTAACTAGGATGGAAGACTTAGAAGATTGAAGGATAGCTTTGATCCAATCACATCATTTAGAACCAAAACCCCTAGCTTGTAGAAGCTCCAATATAAAAGACCAACTAACACAGTCAAAGGCTTTTATGAAGTTAATTTTAATCATACAGATTTCCTTATGTTTATAGGAGCAATGGTGAAGGAGTTCTTGAGCAAGAGCACAAGAGTCTGTTCGCGGTGAAAGTCGGGATGATTGTCATTACTTGAATTTATTAAACCTTTATGGAATTACAAATGAATTTAATAAAATAAAACTAAGTCTTTTTATAAGACCTGATTATAATGAAAATCAAATAAAAAATTACAACTTTCTTTCACCAAAATAAACGCGGGATCCGTTTATCGGATTCTCGCTTGCGTGTTTATCTTTGCCTATGCCGGGGACTCTATTCCGTCCGTGGACCGCTGCATGATCCGATCCGATGAAAGATCTACACAGTAAAAAGGATTTATTTCACGAAGGAAATAATAGACCAAAGCGAATGAAATCGACCAAGCGAGATCAAGGCTCTTCTCGGGATCAAAAATAAAGTTTTGATCCAGAGAAAACGTGTGTAGATCTGAGATCCGATCTCTCAAACCTTTTTGAGGGGATTATCTCATGAAGGAGGATAATAGCCCTGGGTATTATCTCACGAAGGAGGATAATAGCCCTATAGAGTTCGCCGAGATTTGGATCTGGTGTCGAAGAAGATTGGTCGTCGCTCCCAAGTTTAGATCTGAGGTGAGAAGGCAATTTGGCAGAGCTTCGGCTTCTCAAAAATTTTTAGATCCCTCACAAATGAGCCCCTTCCCTCTATTTATAGCTTTCAAAGCGGGTAAAGCTGGCGAAACGGGAGAAAAGCCCACCAAGACACCTCAAGGTGTCTCGGTTTTGGCCGAGACGCCTCACGGCTCTCTCGCTCCTTTTTCGGGTCCGGGAGTTGATTTTCGCTTGTTATCCGAGCTTGATTTGAGGCTTCACGGTTTGGATTTATTCTGTCGCTTGCACGCGGCCCGTCGCACGCGATTCGTTGCTTCGGAGTTGGGTTTATCTTATTATTTGCACACGAGTCATCGATTCATTGACTCGAGCATATCGTCGACTCACACTTACTTCATACGCTTCATCGATATATCGGCTTGGATGCCTCGTCGACTTGCTTCGTGCGCTTCGTCGACTCGCCGACTTGAACGTCTCGTCGACTCGCTCGCCGTTGACGATTTATCGATACGTCGTCAGACGGCTCTTCGATTGTCAATTTATCGTTGCCACGTTATCGGATGGCTTGTCGATTGACCACCCACTGCCACGAGCTATGTCGGCAATTTTTTACGCCTACAGAGTCTAAGGTTGATTTTCCACTTTGAAAAGCTAATTGGGAGGGGTCAACTAAAGATGGCAAAACAGGTGCCATTCTATTGGCTAAGACTTTGGTAAAGATTTTTAACAGACCATTGAGGAGACTAATAGGCCTGAAATCTTTAACTAGATTAGCTCCTTCAATCTTAGGAATGAGAGATATATGAGAGAAGTTGATGGAGTGAAGGGAAGAAGCATCCAAAAAATGAGAGTTAAAGGCTAAGAAAATGTCAAGTTTTATGACTTCCCAGAATTCTTGGTAGAAAAGAATGGAGTACCCATCTGGTCCTGGGCACTTATCTGGATATAGACCAAAGACATCTAACTTGATTTCATCTTGAGTAAACATGACATCAAGAGATTCCAAACCCTAAACTTGGTTAGGGTATAGATAAGACCAATCTAATCTTAGAGAGGAAGGGGATGGAGCAGTAAACAGGTTAGAGAAGATATCATAGAAGCAACTCTTTTTTCCATGTTCTGAGGAGATAAGAGAATTGTTATGAATGATAGAAGGAATGAAGTTTTTCCTCCTGTTGTATGAAGCAGATTTATGAAAAAAAGATGTGTTATTATCTCCTTCTTTCAACCATGTGATCCTAGATCTTTGCCTCCAGTAGATCTCTTCCTGAGAGGTAACTAGATGAAGTTTGGAGGAGAGATCCCTTCTATTGAAGGCCTCTAAAACTGAAAGAGGTCTAGCCTCTTGGATTATGTCAAGAGCTTGAATAGAAGAAAGAATTTGTTTCTTGGACACAGAGATAGATCCAAAAATGTTTTTCCTCCTCCATTTGATTCTTCTTTTAAGGAGATGAAGTTTGGATTTGAAGGCGACTACAGGGTTTCTAAGGCATGAGAAGGATAGCCAACAAGACTGGATATACCCTCTAAAGGAAGAATGAGTGAGCCAAGATCTCTCAAATCTAAAGAAAGGCTTAGGAATAGGTCCACCCGAGTCTAAGATGATTGGAGAGTGTTCTGAACAAGGAGCTGGGTAGGCATTTTGAATTAAGGTTGGGAAGGCTGATTTTAACTCAGAGTTAATGAGAAATCTATCCAGCCTAGCCATGCTAGGATCCTCTCTCATATTAGACCAGGTGAATTGTCCACCACTAATTCCTCCTCCATTTGATTCTTCTTTTAAGGAGATGAAGTTTGGATTTGAAGGTGACTACAGGGTTTCTAAGGCATGAGAAGGATAGCCAACAAGACTGGATATACCCTCTGAAGGAAGAATGAGTGAGCCAAGATCTCTCAAATCTAAAGAAAAGCTTAGGAATAGGTCCACCCGAGTCTAAGATGATTGGAGAGTGTTCTGAACAAGGAGCTGGGTAGGCATATTGAATTAAGGTTGGGAAGGCTGATTTTAACTCAGAGTTAATGAGAAATCTGTCCAGCCTAGCCATGCTAGGATCCTCTCTCATATTAGACCAGGTGAATTGTCCACCACTAAGAGGCAAATCCATAAGGGAAAGAGAATCTACTAAAGATTTGAAAGAGTTTATATCTCTAATTGAACAAGATCTTCCTTTCCTTTCTCGTAAACTCAAAGTCACATTAAAATCACCAAAAATGGCCCAAGGCAGAGGATAAAGACAATGAATTCTATTAAGTTCCCACAAGAGAACATATCTCTCTTCTCTCTCACATGGACCAATTTCTATTTAGAAATCTTATGATAAAGAACCACAGAGACAAAGAAAATCCCTATGTAAGAGTCTAAGCTATCATAAATATTAGAATTCCAACCTAGGAGCACACCACCTCTAGACTCAGTAGCATCTAAAGTAAGCCAAGAGTTGACTCTGAGGCCACCCAAGGCATTTAGAGTTCTAGTTCTAATAGAGTTAAGTTTAGTTTCCTACAATCCTATAATTTCCACACCTGAAAAGAGGATGCAATCTCTAACTAGTCTTCTTTTGATGGGGTTATTCAACCCTCTAACATTCCAAGAATCAATCTTCATGTAAAAAACCAAAGAGCAACAACACACAGACTAAGAAGACCACTAATACTAAGTGGCTGAATTAGCCCGTACTACCTCTAGATCTTGCAGTTTAGCTATAGCATCTCTAGGTAAAGGGTCTTGAATACCGTAGTTGAATGCAAAATTAGCTAATGATTCTTTAGAAAGAGAATTAATAGGCAGAAAAGGCATAGAAGTGAAAGGTGACTGACCCTTACGTGCAACCGATAGTTTGCTAGATCCAGCCATGAATCGGTGATACGACTTGTTATAAAGAGCGGGCGACGAAGTCTTGGAGGTCTCTCAAATCCCGGCGGCTGAGCAGTGGAAGAAGCAGCATCTTGGCTAAGCCTGAAGGAAGAAGATGGGATAACTTTCTTCTTAATTGGGGCCTTAGTGACCTCTTTGTGAGATGGGCCTGCAGAGGGGCCTCGATTGACTTCTGTGTAAAAACTTTCCCATTGTACCCTTAGTAAAATTAGGGATTTACCATCCACCAGGACTTCTACCATATCAGGAATATCACAGTTAGGCAACCTGTCATCTTGTTGTAATCCCTGAAAATGAGCTCCCATATCTGATTTCTTAACTCTCCCCTCTATTCCCGCTGAATTTGAAAAAGAGTCTATTACTTTTTTACCCTTGTCATTAGCCAGAGGTTCTTGGGGGGATGTATGTGATGGTGGCTCATCGGAGGAGAGGGGCCTATGAACTTCGGACTCCATAGCTTCCCACAGGGCCTTCAAATCTTTCCACGAGAGATCAAATGAGGGTTCACCTTCATTGACCAGAAATTCTAAGCCCTTCTTAGTAGATAATGCCTCCTCTGACATAGGAAGACCCAAAATATCTATAGAAGCTCGTCCTTCCAATAACCAGCCATTGATAGGAGAAGTATATCTGAAAGGTAGGACTCTAGGGATATCCTTTTTACATCTGGTTATGAAAAGGACCTCACAAGCAGATATATCCTTCATAAACATCATATTCCTTGAGCTCGCAAAAATCTCACCATAATCTTAAAGCAGCCTCGATAGAAAATCATAGTCCCAAAGGTGCAGTGGGATACCCGACAACTTAATCCAATAGAGCTCTGGCTTAGGGTGGACTACCATGTCTTTAGTCTCTGTCCATTTGCAGAATGTACCACCGAAAGATTCCATGCCTATATAGCTTGCTAGGATCGCTTGCTCCAGAAGATCTAGAGAAGGAAATTGAACCAAGAAATTCCCCTGTTCAGATTTGAGGATCTAGAATTTCAACTTCTTGACACTAAATCTGTATTCAAGCATTTTCCGCATTTCCTCTGTTGTGGGTGAGCCAACTCCCAGAGATAAGATGCCAAATGAGGATAACTTACAGATCTTGTCAATGATGGAATCAGGAGTTGGGATAATAGGGATCACTGCTGGGTGCAGGCATGCAGGCTGGGGGAGAAGTCGAGGAAGAGGGACATGCACGAGATGTATGCCCTACCTGATTACACCTGAAGTATTTGAAAGTTCCCAACTTGCACGAGCGCGCCATGAGACCAGGATCTCCACAAAAGAAGCACTTTTTTTAGATCTGGGGGGCGACAATCTGCGGAGAGGCTCTAGGTTTTCTGAACCTCTTCTTGTTTGTGACCGTAGTCCAACCTGGTTTTTGAACCAGCGCTGGGGATGATGGAAGGGGAAGGATGCCCTTATCTGAACTGGGTAACTGTGCTTGATGTTTGAAGAGATCGGCGAAGGAGGCGAAGAGTTTGGGGGTGGATGAGATAGGATGTTGCGAAGGGAGGGAGGTGAAAGGTTGCGGTGGCTGACGAGGGAGATGGGACAACTCGGATCCACGTGGAATGGATATGGGGATCGGCTTATTAATTGTAAATCGGCCATTTGAGAACCTCCCCTGTCGCCTCGGGGAAGGAGCCGCATCGCCTAATCGCCCTCCTAATACCTCCTAAAATTAATAGTTTAATTTTATTTTCTAGTTGGTGGATTTCTCTCATTTGCTATAGAATCATTAGCTCTTGTCTTTTTGGATGTTGTTTATAACTATTTCTTCATTTTGATGTATTGAGTAAGGCATCTCGCCCTACTTTAAAAAAAATGTTTTACATGAAAATCATCTTAACATTTATCTAAATTGCAAGTTATCATCTTAGTTTTTTAAATAAAACTAATATATTTGCTAGCATATTTTGAATGTCACACTTTTTGATATCTAATATATTTGCTAGCATGTTTTGAATGTCACACTTTTTGATATTTTCTGTTAAGAAATCTAAAGTTTTTATTATCCCTCCCCCCCCCCCCCCAACTAACCAAAAAAAATCTAACCCAACAGAGAAGGAGAGTAGGGAGAAGGTCAGCGGCAAGAGTAAAGAGAAACTAGGAGGGGGCGGAGGTGGTGAGGGAGGTGAAAATTGAGGAGGAAGATGGGAGAGTGGGAGGAAATGAGAGAAGGGGTTAGGGGTTAGGGTTTGGAGAAACCCTAAAGGTGCAGAAGATGGTGGAGGAGATGGAGAAGGACGAAAAAAAGGAGAGGAAATGGAGGAGGTGGAGGAAGACGGGGAGGTAAGGGAGGAGGTGGAGGAGGACGGGGAGGAAGAGAGGGGAGGCAAGGGAGGAGATGGAGAGAGGAGAGGGATAAAATGAACGTTTCTATTTTTTTGAGCTGAATAGTGAAAAATATGTGATATTGAAAAAATGTTAGCAAATGTTGATGGTTTCTATCAAAAAAATAAGGTGATAAGTTGCAATTTGGATAAAAGTAAAGATATTCTCATGTAAAACCCTAAAAATGTATTATTGAGGTAAATTTGAGATTTATTAAAATTTGAAGGACAAGATAGCAATTATGATGATTTGAAGAGTACTTTTAAAAGTAACAGGTGATTTGTAAGGTAAATACATAAGAATATAATGTTGGGATATGTCTCGTATCTATTTAGTATCTACTGGGCTTTAAGCCTAGTGGGTTTTTGGGTCAAGTTAGTGATAGGGTTTAGCACGATATAAGTCTCTCATGTGAGTGGGGTTGAGAAGAGATTGAGGGCTTCGGAGAGAACATGAGTGAAGGCCATGTGTGTATGTGAGGTTAAGAGTGTGAGAGATGAGTGATTCTCATGTATTGTTTTCCCTCTTACGTAGTAGATTATTCGTGTTGTTTGTCCCGTGGACATAATTCAAACTTGGTTTACTGAACCACGTAGATCTTGGTGTTTCTTCTTATTATTTGGTATTGTTCTATCTTGTGAACTTGTGGTTTGATCTCTGAATTGCGGAGATTAGAATCGGGGTTCATGGATTCCCCAACGCAAATTCTTCTTGAAACTTTGATCGTCTAAGCAGTAGTATGTCTATGATAAAGTGACGTATATATTAGATATGAAATCGGATCAAAACATGGTAAAAAAGAAAAGAAGTTCACAACTTTATACATGTATTTCCGAATTCCTAAATCCTCCAATGAGATTTTCTCGTAAAACCAAACAATTTTAGCCCTGCACAACCGTAGCAACCGTGTAGATTTTTGGGAATTTCCAACTCACTCTCCCAAAGTACCCATAAATGAGCACCGAAAGGTCAAACCCAAAAAAATTCAAGCTTTGAGAGGACATTAGGGATCAAGCCCATCGCTCATTTCATGTCCATGAGGATAACATTATCATCATACCCTGCCACGTGGCACTCAAAGAGGGGTGCCTGACGATAAGGATATCATCCACCCACACCCTTAACATGTGGTGTCTCGTCCCTTGCATCAACCAACGGTCACAATGAGCTCAAACATCCCATAGGCTCACAATCAACCATTGGTTTTGTAGATAGACGGCTAAAGGTTATATATAGCTAAGTCATTGAGGATAGCAAGTATTCAAGCTCATTCCAAGTAAAAGAGGAAGGGAGAAAGTGTTAATTGAGAGAAATCTTTTTTAATTAAAATGGCCTCTTCAATGATGGTCTCCTCTGCGGCCGTCGCCGCACGTGCCGCCCCCGCTCAGACCAACATGGTCGCCGCCTTCAGCGGTCTGAAGTCCACCTCTGCATTCCCCGCCACCCGCAAGGCCAGCACTGACCTCGCCAAGCTCCCAAGCAACGGCGGAAGAGTTCAATGCATGAAGGTATATAATTTCAATAAATTAACCAAACACCACCTTCCTTAGTATTGAAAATTATGCGACTCTTTCACACTTTGTGCGACGATGCAGGTGTGGCCTATTAGGGGTGTCAAGAAGTTCGAGACCCTCTCTTACCTTCCTCCCCTAACCATTGAGCAGTTGATCAAGCAGATTGAGTACCTTCTCCGCAGCAATTGGGTTCCCTGCTTGGAATTTTGCCCCGTAAGTAGTCACGGGTAGTTCCCTCTCTTGTTTACAAATTTGAAATCTCACACACAAATTAATTTTGTTTGTTTACAAAGAAAATAATATTTGGAATCCACGGAAACAAACAACCCCTTAATTAAATTAGCCACTTACGTACTCATCAATAATAATACAACTGACAATTAATGTAGGAGGGATTCGTGAAACGTGAATTCCACGCCTCCCCAGGATACTATGACGGCAGATACTGGACAATGTGGAAGCTCCCCATGTTCGGGTGCAACGACCCCATCCAAGTCGTGAAGGAGCTCGACGCCTGCAAGGTCGAGTACCCCGATTGTTTCGTCCGGATCATCGGATTCGACAGCTACCGTCAAGTGCAGTGCGTCAGTTTCATCGCCTACAAGCCGCCTAAGTACTAGTTTCCGATTGATCATCATTTGGATGCGTTTTCCTTTTCAATTTCCAATATTTGTTTTCGATCTGCTGCTTTTTTTTAACTTGTTTGCTTGTTGTTGGTCTTATAAGTAGCCGCTCTCACTCCAACGGATGAGAGAATTGTATTGATGATATATACATGTATGTTGGTGATGAGCAACTTATAGGTCCGGCTACTGGCTACATGATGATATATGAATGAATTATGTTGTCTTATAATCTATGTTGTTAGTTTTTTATTTACACGGATCAACCGTTCGCTAGCTTGTTTTATTAGTTTAGTTTGCGATTTCACTCGCAATATACTTGCATGACGCATATCAAAAAAGAAGAAATGAGAAAAACAGTAATGGTCGGACTAATTTTTAGATTATAAAACTACAATCCTCAACTTTCATCATAACTTTAAAATGTGGTGTAGCGATAGAGATATTTAACGTGATATCAAAGCAATCCATATTCAATTCCCATTATTCACAAAGTTGAAGCAGATTTTTAAAACGTTGATATCGCTTCTCTGCACAGAAAAATTCTCTCAACCTATAAGGGCATGTTAGAGTAAAAACTGTAACCCTAAATCCCCACCACAACTTCAAAGTTATGGTGAAGTGGAATGGGTCATTTGATACAAATGTCGGGTAGATTTCAATCATCTCCAGTGTGAATAGACCACTGAGATCATTTCCTCATTTATAAATGTCTATTATAAAACATACTGTTTGACTTAGATCGAAGACGAGGAATAAGGAACATTCATGACGGTGTGGTGATGATTATGATAAAAATGAAGAGCAGCAATTCAGATATTTAAAAAGAGAATCAAAATGATTTTTGGTATTGCTTTCCTATATCCATGGGTGATCTCAAATGCCTTGTGAAGAATCGCGATAAGTATGAATTTGTGTTTTTATTTTCATGAAATTTCTTTTAAAAGTATTGAAAGTGAATATTCACGGATTTGGGATGCTGCCGTCTTTTTCTCTGCCACCGACTTTTGTGCAATGATCAATCGACTTCTTTGGCCAATCGCTTGTTTATCGGTGCAAATGGGATTTGAATCGTGGACTTATTGCACGAAATAGAGCAAGTGATAAAATAAAGTTTACCGTTATTTACCACATAATGATACAAATCACAAATTGATCAGATACATGGATCAGATAAGTGAAACAAATGCTAAAAGAAAAATTTTCCGGTGAACATGCAATGTATTTGATAACCTTTGGAGAGAATTTTTACTAAACACACAGATCAAATACAAACCTCAAATTGATCAAATACTATCTCTCATTTTGATTATGCTGCTTAGATTAAGTCATGTTTCAGTCTTAGTATCTTATAAAGGTACGCGACAACGCCTGTATCTTGTTACCAAATTCATGTGACATGCATCCCGCTATCAAATCTAAATAAATGCAAACACTACGAAATCAATGCATGCAGTATAATTAGTGCAAACAGTTAAGAGTATCAAAACTAACAAAATGAACAACACACAAAATATATGAATCTATAATCACGGACTTTAAAGTTAACGTTCAAACATGCTTTCTCGATTTTCCATAAAGAGATGTATTTATGAATTTTCTAGAACCGTGATCATCCAATCAATCAGGTCCGGATTCTCTACAATCTTAGATTGCAAAGAATACCTACAATTAGTTATGTGGTCTAATACAATTAGTTATGTGGTCTAATACTATTGGCTTTTCTCAGTATAAATTTTTATATTTATAATTACCAGAGCCAAACAAACACAATTCTTAACTAGCTTAGTTGGTACAACCCTTAACCTATTGATCCCCCGGTCAGGAGTTCGATTCTTTCAACCTTTCCTGTGTATTTATTTTCCATATGAGTCCTTTACATCTTTCATGTTTTGAAATTTAATCCCTCAAATAATGAAAATTCTTATTAAGTCCTATACTTCTTAAGTTTATTAGAAATTATTAACATTGTTATCGGGTTCCTTAATATTTAAAAGCTATTTTGAAATTATTCCCTTCAATAAAAGTAGAAGTAACTAAAGTTAAATCTTTATATATTTAAAAAGATTAGAGGATTAGAGAACCTAATAATATTTCTATTAATTGAGGGACTAATTTCAAAATAATTTTGAAATATAATAATACAATAGCAATTTCAATGATTTCGACGCCTATCTACTTAAAAGAAAAATAGTTTAATTTTTATTTTAACAAATAGACTCAAAATTTATCCCATTTATTTTGAAAACCATGTGCTTCACTTTCTTCTTTTTAAGCCCCAATATTAGTGACTTAAAACTCTTATATTTTGAGACTAATCCCTCAAATTATGAAAAGTGCTATCACGTCATCTGATTCTTAACTCATTTAGAAATTAACCCCTCAAATAATTAAAATTAATATTAGATCCTTTAATTCTTAAATTATTTAGAAACGAGTCCCTCTAATAAAGAGTAGAAGTAATGACCGAGTCATTAATTTAAAAAGATTATAAATATTGTGAGACCTAATAACAAATTCAATGAGTTGAGGGATTTATTTAAAATTAACTAATTATCTATATTACAACTCCCAAATATATTTTTATCCACAAATTAAAAACAAGTTGTAAGCAAAATACTTAACAAATATTTGTTGACTTCTTCCCAAAAATACCGCAGCAACGCGCGGGTTAATTTTACTCGTATATATACTAAAGTTATTAGGTTTACTACTGTAAAAAGTCTTGTCATAGCTACAGTATAAATATACATATATATAATTTCGGGAGCCAAACTAAAGCACATGTTAACTAGCATAGTTGGTATGACTTTAGACTATTAACACCTAGGTTGTGGATTCGATTCCTGCACGTTTTCTATTTATTTTTCAACATGACTTCTTTAAATCTTTCATATTTGAAATTTATACCTCAAATAATGAAAATTTCCATTAAGTCGTGCACTCCTTAGGTTAATTAGAAATTAACCCCTCAAATCATTAAATTGATATTAGGTTTCTTAATATTTAAAAGTTGTTTTGAAATTATTTCCTTCAATAAAAGTAGAAGTAACTACGGTTAAATCTTTCTATATTTAAAAATATTACAAGAATTAGAGGATCTAATAATGTTTCTATTAACTTGAGGAACTAATTGCAAAATAATTTTGGAATATATCAATATAATAGCAATTTCGATGCCTATTTGTCCCTATCTATATCTATAGTTCTATACTACTATAAAATAAGGATTGGAGTGTTAAAACTTTTAATTTTCTTTTTGCCCTCTCAAGTTTTGATAAATTCTAACTATTCCATTATCTCTAATTAATCTTTTATTAAATAAATATAATCTCTTATTAATTATGCACCTTCTCACCTTCCTAAATAATTATAATTATCAATAATATTATAACTATTAATTGTTTAAAAATATAAAATAAAATAATTTATATAATAAGTATACACAATTATTAGTAATAACAAATTAAATTATTATAATAATTATTTATGAACTATAATAAAACAATTAAAATAACAGTGTAAATAGAATAATATATTACTAAATACTATGAAGAATTATACCATCGAGCAATAAAATAAATAGAATAGATTTTGAAGCCAGAAATAGTATAATTATCTTAATAATATCACATAAATTACCAATTACACTATTTATTTAGTATTATATTATTAAATAAATTACATAAATAATTTAATATTATTTTTAGAGTATTTTCTCAAAGATTATTATATGATACTTGAATAATCTATACTTGGTATTGAAAACTAATCTTTTACAAAAAATATTTAATATTGATAATAGCACTATCAATTGTTAATAATAGTATAATAAAATTTTATTAATTGTTCACAGTACTAATTTATTTAAGGGCATAATTAAAAAGTAAAATTAGATAAATATTTTATAGTATATAAACAGTCTAATTATTTTAATTGTATTATTTGCACTAAAAATTATAATATTAAATAAGGTAAATTACAGTAAACCCCATGAACTATTAGCATTTTGGAATAAATAGACCCTATGAACTTTTGACATCACAATAAACCCTTAATAATTTTTGCAGAAGGCCTTAATATCTTTTAGATAAATTACACCAAACTCCCAATAACTTTTAAAAATCCCTTTTATGCCATTTTCGGTTCTAATTTATAGGAGAATTGAGAAAGTTATTGGGGTCTTCTTTGAAACAGAAAAGTCATTAGGGGTTTAGTGTAATTTTGAAAGTTTATATGAGTGAAAGTTTATAAGGGTTTAGTATAATTTATCCTATTAAATAATTATAATAAGAAGTAACTATTGTAATATGTTGCGGTATCAAGTATAACTATCTAGAAAACATCATGAAAAAGCTAGCAAGATTAATGCACTTAATTAATTTAGAATTAAGTTAACAACTTGAGGGCATATTTAAGAGAAAGCATAGACTTGAAAGTTTTATTTAAGAAAAATTTTAGATTTGGGGACTCATTTAAAAAAGGTTAACACTGGCGATCATTATAAGAAAAACTTTTAATTATAATAACAACACAATAATAATTAATTCATACATTTCTTTTAAGCAATCTTATTATGCAAATTTATTTATTATCATATATTTTACTATTCAATAAAAATTCAAAACTTAAAACATCTATATTCATGTGCAAAGCACGTGCAATATTCTAGTCTACTTAAAAGAAAAAGGTTTAATTTCAATGATTTGATGCCTTCTTCTTTTTCTCCAATATTAGTGACTTATAACTCTTATATTTTGAGATAAATCCTTCAAAATCATGAAAAGTGCTATCACATCCTGTGATTCTTAACTCATTTAGAAATTGATCCCTCAAATAATTAAAATAATATTAGTCTTATTAGATCCTTCAGTTCTTAAATTATGTAGAAATGAATCCCTCTAATAAAGAGTAGAAGTAATAACCGAGTCATTAATTTGAAAAAGATTATAAACATCGTAAGACCTAATAACAAATTCAACGAGTTGAGGGATTTATTTAAAACTTAACTAATTATCTATATTACAACTCCCAAATACATTTTTAACCACAAATTAAAAATAATTCTTGAAACAAAATGCTTAACCATTATTTTTGGCTTCTTTACACAAATGTCGCAAGAACGCTACGTCAATTTTGCTCATTATATACTATAATTGTTGCAATATTATTAAGAAAAAAATTCATATTGTCAAAATCAAAAATATTAGTTTACATGAAAATCGAAAATATTTTTAAGAAATCAAAATTTTAAAAAATTTAAAATCTGAAAATATTACGACAATTTATTTTCAAAAATTATCAAATAACCGAAAATCTTAAAATTAACTACCAATTAATATCTAAAAACACAAAATTTGAAAACAAATCCAAATAATTCAAACTAGTAATATTAATTTAGAATAATAATTGGATGGTGATAGATTAATTACGATGTATTATTAGATCGAATAATAATTGGTCGAATTATAAACCGACAATTTGAAAAATAAAAATTTGAAACCTATTAAAATCAGGAAAAAACACAAATTAAAATAACATTAATATTGGATTGTGCTAGTTAATTACCTAATGATCGAATAATAATTGATTTAGAAAAAAATTGAGACGGGAAACCCGAAATGTAAATAATTGAGAAAAAGTAACCGGAAAAGTAAATTAGAATTTCTCAGCATAAATAAATTTTACACAACTTAAAATAAATTTGGCATAAATAGATTTTACACAAATTAAAATAACATAAATATTTTTTTTTGGCATAAATAGATTAATTACCTGATGTATTTCTTGGAGATTATTCGAATTCCTGATTACAGATCCGCAAAAGCATAAGCATGATTGGCGTTGTTCTCTGCACTCAAGTAAAATATTTATTTTTAATTAAAAAATGTCTATATTAAATGAAGATAATATCAAATTAAACATAATAAAATTGTATCTATAACCTCGTTTGATCTATTCATTGGAGGCTCCCTCTACGAAGATGAAGAACAGCAAGATAGATCTCGGCCGAGCCAATGGAGGAGCTCCCTAATGTTTTGTTTTTGCTTTATTTGTGACTTCAATTTGCAGATCTCCCGTGGATGTTTAAAAAACCGATTTGGAGGTGATGGAGAGATTATCGCTAATGTTGGTAGAAAATATGGGATTATCGCGATTAGAAGAATTTCTAAAATCACGATCACGACTATGGTAGTATTTTGATTCAGTTTTTAAAATCATGCTCACAATTGCTATAATTATCCGAAATATAGTAATTAAAATTTAATTCGGTTTTTAAAAGATTGGGTTTTTTCTTTTGGACGGCTAAAAGATAATTCGGTTTTTCTTTTAGAATTAGACGGTGTAGATCAACGTCCAGGTGTTCAATTCGACTACGGCCATCAAATTGAACTTCTACATTCATCCACTTCTGGGAAAAGAAATTGTTAAAAGTTTTCTGATCAACTCGTACTATTTTATTTAACTTTTCTAACGTGTAGCTCTATGAATCATGTTTAATTTTGAAGGCAACCCCTGATGTATATATTAGATGTGCAATCGGATCAAAACATAGTGACAAATTCGTCCAATGAGATTTTCTCGAAAAACCAAACAATTCAGCCCTTCACAACCATAAACAACTGCAAAAATCTCCCAAAGTACCCATAAATGAGCACCGAAAGATCAAACCCAAAAAAATTCAAGCTTTGAGAGGACATTAGGGATCAAGCCCATCGCTCATTTCATGTCCATGAGGATAGCATTATCATCATACCCTGCCACGTGGCACTCAAAGAGGGGTGCCTGACGATAAGGGTATCATCCACCCACACCCTTAACATGTGGTGTCTCGTGCCTCGCATCAACCAACGGTCACAGTGAGCTCAAACATCCCATAGGCTCACAATCAACCATTGGTTTTGTAGATAGAGGGCTAAAGGTTATATATAGCTAAGTCATTGAGGATAGCAAGTATTCAAGCTGATCATTCCAAGTAAAAGAGGAAGGGAGAAAGTGTTAATTGAGAGAAATCTATTTTAATTAAAATGGCCTCTTCAATGATGGTCTCCTCTGCGGCCGTCGCCGCACGTGCCGCCCCCGCTCAGACCAACATGGTCGCCGCCTTCAGCGGTCTGAAGTCCACCTCTGCGTTCCCCGCCACCCGCAAGGCCAGCACTGGCCTCGCCAAGCTCCCAAGCAACGGCGGAAGAGTTCAATGCATGAAGGTATATAATTTCAATAAATTAACCGAACACCACCTTCCTTAGTATTGAAAATTATGCGACTCTTTGACACTTTGTGCGACGATGCAGGTGTGGCCTATTAGGGGTGTCAAGAAGTTCGAGACCCTCTCTTACCTTCGTCCCCTAACCATTGAGCAGTTGATCAAGCAGATTGAGTACCTTCTCCGCAGCAATTGGGTTCCCTGCTTGGAATTTTGCCCCGTAAGTAGTCACGGGTAGTTCCCTCTCTTGTTTACAAATTTGAAATCTCACACACAAATTAATTTTGTTTGTTTACAAAGAAAATAATATTTGGAATCCACGGAAACAAACAACCCCTTAATTAAATTAGCCACGTACGTACTCATCAATAATAATACAACTGACAATTAATGTAGGAGGGATTCGTGAAACGTGAATTCCACGCCTCCCCAGGATACTATGACGGCAGATACTGGACAATGTGGAAGCTCCCCATGTTCGGGTGCAACGACCCCATCCAAGTCGTGAAGGAGCTCGACGCCTGCAAGGCCGAGTACCCCGATTGTTTCGTCCGGATCATCGGATTCGACAGCTACCGTCAAGTGCAGTGCGTCAGTTTCATCGCCTACAAGCCGCCTAAGTACTAGTTTCCGATTGATCATCATTTGGATGCGTTTTCCTTTTCAATTTCCAATATTTGTTTTCGATCTGCTGCTTTTTTTTAACTTGTTTGCTTGTTGTTGGTCTTATAAGTAGCCGCTCTCACTCCAACGGATGAGAGAATTGTATTGATGATATATACATGTATGTTGGTGATGAGCAACTTATAGGTCCGGCTACTGGCTACATGATGATATATGAATGAATTATGTTGTCTTATAATCTATGTCGTCAGTTTTTTATTTACACGGATCAACCGTTCGCTAGCTTTTTTCATTACGTTAGTTTGTGAGTTCACTCGCAATACACATGCCTAACGCAGATTAAAAAACGAGAGAGAGAGAGAGAGAGAGAGAGAGAGAAGAGGGGGAAAAAAGGGTAAATGGACTAAACTAGTATAGGGTTTTTAGATTATAAAACTATATAACTCTCAACTCTCTCCACAATTTTGAAATTTGGTGCAGTGAATCTAGTGATAGAGATCTTTAACAAGATGTCGGAGCAGCATAAATTCAATTTCTACCATTTACAAATTTAAAGAAAATTTTTAGGAAGATGATATCGCTGCTCTGCGCATAAAAAAAAGTCTCTCAATCCGTAGGGACATGTTAAGAGTGTAAAAATTATAACCCTTAATCCTCACCATAATTTCAAAGTTCTGGTGTAGTGGAATAAGTCATTTGAAACGGAGTCGGGTAAATTTTAGTCCTCTCGAGTGTGAATAGACCATTGTGATTATTTTTTCATTTATAAATATCTATCATGAAACATATGGCCTGGACTTCTGTCGATCGAAGATGAGGAATGAGGACCATTCATGATGGTGTGGTGATGATTATGATAAAAATGAATAACAAAAATTTAGATATTTAAAAAGAGAATCAAAATGATTTTGGTATTGCTTTCCTAGATCTATGGGTGGTCTCAAATGCCTTGAGAACAATCACGATAATTATGAATTTTTATTTTTATTTTCATGAAATTTCTTTAAAAAGTATTGAAAGTGAATGTTCACGGATTTGGGCTACTACCATCTTTTTTCTGCCACCGACATTTGTGCAATGATCAATCCATTTGACTTGTTTTGCCAATCGTTTGAATCCTAGTTTATCAATGCAAATTGGATTTGAAACGTGGACTTCTTGCACGAAATAGATAAGTTATAACATAAGCTCACCGCTATTTACACACATAATAATACAAATCGCAAATTGATTAAATACATAGATCAGATCAGTGAAACAAATGCTAAAGGAAAAATATTCCGGTGGACAAATAATGTATTTGATCAAATGTTCTAACATTTGGAGATTTTGTATTCAATACATAGATTGATTAAATACAAACCTCAAATTGATCAATACTCTCTCTCTCTCTCATCTTGATTATGCTATTTAGTCATGTTCGGAGCTTCCAAAGGTACGTGACACCACCTATTTCTTGTCACCAAATACATGGGACACATGTCACACTATCAAATTTAAACAAATGCAAACATTATAAACTCAGTGGACTTAGTACAATCAATGCAAACAGTTAGAGTATCAATACAAACAAAATGAACAATACAGAGAATATATAAATCTATAATCATCGACTTCGTTTTTTTTTTTTCCCCCTGACTTGGCGACTTCAAAGTTAATGTTCATGATTGATCCTTATCGATAGTGCTTCCTAATATCTCCTAACGATCTCCACTTTGATTTTGCGCTTCAAGCACAAAATACATGAAAGCTACTATGAATGAAATGCAGATGACAGAGATATTGGAGGCGACTACGACAAGAGAGATCTCAATTCAATGTTCAAACATACTTTCTGGATTTGCCATCAAAAGTCGTATTTATGAAGTTTTCAGAACCGGGAGATCATCCAATCAAAACGTGTCTTCTCTGAAAATTTTAGCAAAAGAAACGATAAGGAATATATTGGGCCGGAGAGGTACATTAAAAAGTACCGAATGTGTACTGTTTACCTGGGAGCTTATTGCATTGTAAATGAAGAATGATAATGGACGCGTCCGGCCCAATAAATCATGTAAAACCCAAAGTTTCTTCGCCTAGTGAACTAGCGCTTGCAATGGGCCTACTAGGTTTTCAGGCTGGCCCGTCCGTCAGTGATTTTATACCGACTTTGATGTCAAAGGAGGAACACTTACGCTTTGGAGGAAAAGAAGGGAGAGTTTCCTAAAATATATATATATATAAAGACCAAATTACCATGTGTTGTGAATATAAAATAGCCAGCGGCTGGAGAAAAAAAATGGTAGAATGATGAGAAGGGGAAAAAAAAAAGAAGAAGAAAATTGAACTGAAACTTACGCGCTTTCTGATCAAATAAAGAAAGATGACAACTTCTTAAAAGCGGGTGAAATTTAGAGACTTCTTTATAAAAAAAAGAACATCTTTTTAGAAAAGGGATAAATTTTAGGGTCTTTTTATTTTTATTTTTTTTATTTTTGCCAAAGAAAAGGGCGAGGTGAGCCTCCTTAGATTTAAATAAAAATTCTTTATACTATATTGAGCATTGCTCCAATTAATTCAAGTATTTCTAGTTCAGCAATTTTTCAACTATTTTATTGCTTTTGAGTGTGATGAGATGATAATATCTTTTGCACTCTATTGAGCCCTTCATCTAGAGAGCAGTCCCGCAGTCTTTAGTTCCTTCAAACTTCATATTGGGGATCTATCTGATTTTATAGGACGTGAACATGAATATATACAAATATTTATTTTCATTATATAAACCAAATATATTCTCCTTTTTTTTAACCGAAAAACCTACTCCTATCAATGATAGTTCTTCCACCCTAATTCCTACCCATGTGACTTTTATTGGTACCACACTCAAAGTTCCATGGTCCGTACAAATCAAGCAGATCTAAAACACACCAACCCTAATAATTTGAGGAGGAGACCAAAACAGAAAGAAAGATCAAATCCAACTCACAAAATCTAGACATGTTGGCCCTCTCTCGGTCAAGGCCAGCCTGTACCCAACTTCAAAACTTTTCCCAACAACTAAGAGCCAGTCCCTACGGCCCAAATCCCTATTCAAACCTCTATTTCAACTTTCAAGTCAAAATTCCTAAATACACTCTTGTTATAAATTGTTTTTTATTTTTATTTTTTTAAGGAATCCTTGTTATAAGTTGTAGGAGCAGCTTGCATCCAATATGAATTTATAGGATAGACCCAAACCAGAAAATTATATTATATTCTCTTTAAAAACTAGGGAAAATTGTGTCAAGGCCCCAAAGTCCAAAACTTACGTATCTGCAGTATCACCTTTTTTGTGATTCGGTACTCAAAAAAATCCCATGGCTGCAGCGCTTTTGGTCGTGAGTGCATCTGCATTAAGCGTGGAGAGAGAAAGAAACAAAAGACCCCAAAATACCCTTGTCTCCTCCATTCTTTTTCTTCTAGATCGATGCCATGACTCATTCCTCCTCTCTCCTAACCCATCTCCTTCCTCCTCTCCCCATCTTTCTTCTTTTTCTCTAAGACAGACATCCTCTCTCCACCACCGCCGATCTTGAGTGCACACTCGGCCATATTTTTCGACCACAAAGGCGAAGAGATGGCAAAGAACACTACGGATGAGGCTGAGAGCCCAGTTCGAATTCGTTGGCGATGGCGGGCCTTTTCGGCGTCGCTAGAAGGGGCCCACAAGCAAATTAGCGGGCTATTGGACCCTCCGGTGCCACCGCCGATCTTGAGTGCACACTACGGCCATATTTTTCGACACTAAAGGCGAAGAGATGGCAAAGAACACGACGGATGAGGCGAGAGCCCAGTTCAAAGTTCGTTGGCAAGAACGGTTCATGTTAAGTCTATTTTGATTCATGTTAAGTCTATTTTGGTTCATGTCAAGTCTAACCGTTCATGTTAATTCTATTTTTGTTCATGTTAAGTCTAACTTGGTTCATGTTAAGTCTATTTTGGTTCATGTTAAGTTATTTTGGTTCATGTTAAGTGCAACTTTGGTTCATGTTAAGTCTATTTCAACTTAATTCTAAGTCTAATTTCATGTTAAATTTAATTTAATTCATGTTAAGTCTAATTTAATTCTATTAAAGACGCCAAAATGCCCTTATCTCCTCTATATGTTTTCATGTTAAGTCTAAAAATTAGACTTGACATGAAACATGTTAAGTCTATTTCAACTTAATTTGAAGTCTAATTTCATGTTAAATTCAATTTAATTCATGTTAAGTATAATTTAATTCAATTAAAGATGCCAAAATGTCCTTATTTCCTCTATATTTTTTCATGTTAAGTCTAAAAATTAGACTTAACATGAACCGGATTGCACTTAACATGAACCAAGTTAGACTTAACATGAACCAAAATAGACTTAACATGAAACAAGTTTGAATTAACATGAACCAAGTTGGATTTAACATGAACCAAATTTGACTTAACATGAACCAAAATAGACTTAACATGAACGAAATAGACTTAACATGAACCAAAATAGACTTAACATGAACCGGGTTGCACTTAACATGAACCAAGATGGACTTAACATGATCCAAGTTAGACTTAACATGAATGGACTTAACATGAACCAAGTTTGAATTAACATGAACCAAATTGGATTTAACATGAATAAAAATAGATTTAATATGAACCAAGTTAGACTTAACATGAACCAAAATGGACTTAACATGAACCAAGTTTGAATTAACATGAACCAAGTTGGATTTAACATGAACCAAATTTGACTTAACATGAGCCAAAATAGACTTAACATGAACGAAATAAACTTAACATGAACCAAAATAGACTTAACATGAACCGGGTTGCACTTAACATGAACCAAGATGGACTTAACATGATCCATGTTAGACTTAAGATGAACCAAAATGGACTTAACATGCACCAAGTTTGAATTAACATGAACCAAGTTGGATTTAACATGAATAAAAATAGATTTAACATGAACCAAGTTAGACTTAACATGAACCAAAATAGACTTGACATGAACCAAGTTAGACTTAACATGAAGCAAAATAGACTTAACATGAACCAGATTAGACTTAACATGAACCAAAATAGACTTAACATGAACCATTAGACTTAACACGAACCTAGTTAGACTTAACATGAACTGGATTAGACTTAACATGAACCAGATTAGACTTAACACGATCCTGGTTAGACTTAACACGATCCTGGTTAGACTTAACACGAACCATGTTAGACTTAACACGAACCAGGTTAGACTTAACACGATCCTGGTTCGTGTTAAGTCCACTTTCATTCGTGTTAGGTCTAATTTGGTTCATGTTAAGTCCACTTTCAACATTGAATTTCCTCTGAAGCGGAACCCGTTTCAATTGTGTTAGCTGCTTCTTCTTGGACTTTAGGTGGTACTAGAACTGGCGCGGGCGAGGCGAGGAGGAAGAGGAGTAGGGGAAGGAATTGAAGGGGGAGATGAAGTGCTTTTTGATGGTGTAATAATATTCCATATGTACGTGAAGGAGTAGTGGTTATTTACTACCGTGGAGGGAGGAACATGTGATGGAGACGGTGGAGGAGACACGAGAGTAGTGTCAGGTGATGGTGATGGAGGAGGAGGACGTAGTGTTGGCCGGGGCGAAGATGGAGAAGGGATAGGTTTGGACGATGGAGAGGGAGATGGCGCGGGTGATGGAGGAGGATGGAGAGGAGGAAGAAGGAGTCATGGCATGGAGATGGGTTATGACTAGAAGAGAGGAGGAAGAAGGAGTCACGGATCGATCTGAAGAAAAAAGAATGGAGAAGACAAGGGTATTTTGGGGTCTTTTGTTTCTTTTCTCTCTCCACGCTTTTGGTTGATGCACTCACGACCAAAAGGAAGAAGTGATTTTGGGATGCTTTTGAAATTTGAATCACATGGGAAAAAGGTTGAGGTCAGCAAAGACATGAAGTTTTGGACTTTGGGGCCTTGACACAATTTTCCTAAAACTAACTCAAAAATCTAATGGATACCTATTTGCGTGTAAATCATATGTTATCCAACATTCAATGTATATTTTCTGACATTTTAAATCTCAACAAAAATGGTGAATCTTTGAATTGGCTATTACATTCAATGTCCTTTCAAGCATGGTAGAAAAATAAAAGCAAAACAAAGCTAGTGTATCAAATGGACTTAAAGTAATATTTAGGAGTACGACCGCAATCATCAAATTAAACTTCTAAATTCGTCCATTTTCGAAAATAAAATGTCCAATGTTTTTGGTCAACTGGTACTATTTTATTTAACTTTACTAACTTGTAGCAATATAAATTATGTTCTCAGTTTTGGATATTTAAAATCATGCAATAAAACCTATTTTTGAAGTAAAAACATGACAAAACGCGCTTTCCAAAAAATATATTAAGATGCATACATTAGTATTTATGTGTCCTAAACTTTTTAGCAAAAAATGAAAACAACTCCCCCCTTGGCATTTCATGAGGATAAACATTGGACCATAGTCCTTGGTCAGCCCATACATAGCTGACAATTTACAAAGAAGAAATTATATTATGTCAAGATTATGTAATCAAATCTACTGTAAAGATCCATGTACACTATTCTACATGTCAAATATAATTTAAAGCATCCTATCAATCCATCATCCAAAGCCCTAAAATTAGTTTCGGATTTGGATCTAGTTAACGGGTTATTGGATTTTCCCTACCAAATCATCCATCACGTAGGGAGTGGATTATTTAAAAATGGGAGTGAGAACATATCGATAGCCATGCTTGAAGAACATAAATAAAGCTGAAAAAGAGAAGGTATCTTATTCCATGTGTCCCCTTCATGGGACCGACATGGACCAAACATCTCGACAACATCAAAAATATTCAAATTTTCTTGGTCTAAACTTTGTAATTAATTAGAAAATAATGACAACTAACCTCTCTAATTTCTATGTCATTTTACAATTAGTATAAGTTTTGTTGAGTAAGGTGTTGAAGAGTGGATTGAAAAAATAATTAAATTAGAGGCATGCACGTTGAAAGTTGGCTTTATTGGTGTGAACACACCAAATATTTGGAAATACCACTGAAATTGTTAATTTATTATTTATCCTTTAATAAGGATTGTACGCTAGGAGCTTTATAATAGTTGTAACTAAGCTAATATAGTGATATTTGAATAATAATTAAGGATATTGAGGAGACTCATCATGGGTGATCCGGAAAGTTGAAAGGTTCCACTAAACCTCTCACAGTCCTGGGTTAGAATCCGTGCTTGGTTGTCAAAAAAATAATATTCAATAGATTATTTTAAAAATTATAGACGTCTATTTACAGTGCTTACAGCAGTTGTACTCATTCCCAAATATAATTACTAATATATTCTTCGTGAATTGCACTCGTTCTCATTATTTATTAACATGTAATTAGCAAAATATAACACAAAAAAATATGATGATTTTAATTGAAGAAATTGGCAATGCGGACGGTTATAATCCATTTGAAATTATTGATGTGAAATTCCAACAAATCATGTGGATTATTCCAAAGGCTACGTTGTCAACCCCGGTATGACCAATCCCACTTAACTACCCTCTCCTTTTATTTGCTTCTATTCATCACGTTGTTGATTTTAATAAATTAAAAAGAAAACCAAAAGTTTTCAACCTAATCATGCGAGTTAGCTTAATATATTTCTAGCTAGTATTCCAGTTATTATAGGTTGCCTCAAATACTCAAATCCATATTGTTTTGGGAATTCTTTTTTAACTTGGTTTGGTTTGGTCAAGAGTCCTACTTACATTAGACTTTGCACAACCAATCATATTAGAAGTTTATTCCTACTTGGATTCTTGTTGGGATTTTCAAGGCTATATAAGAACAGTCTTTCAAGCCAATTAGATCATCAATCTTCAGAGCACCAATCAAGAAGAGAGAGTTCTTTTGTGAAGCCTATTTGGTATTTTCTCTTTTGTTCCTTTATTTGAAAGAGATTGTATTAGGCTTTTGGGGTGTGGTTTAGGATTGAGTGATTGAGAGATCTCCACATTGTATTCCTCACAATTAATAAAACTATTCTCCTCCTTCGCCCATGGACGTAGGCTACAAGTCGAACCGCGTATATCTTTGTGTTCTTGTGTTCTCGATTTTTTCGTGCTTTCGTTTCATTGATATTAGTTTATTTCTGGGGTTTGTCATAATAAATTGGTATCAGAGCCCTCAGCTATCGATCAGACGAGAAGATGATGAGAACCACTACGAAGTGGGATATCGAGAAGTTTGACGGCAACATCAGTTTCAGCCTTTTGGCAAGTTAGGATGATCGTCGTGTTGACACAGAGCGGATTGAAGAAGGCTTTGTTCGGGAAGTCAAAGAAACCGGCTACAATGGCGGAGGAAGATTGGGACGAGTTGGATGATAAAGCTCTCACAGCAATCCAGTTATGTTTGACAAACGAAGTTTTGCAAGAAGTTCTCATGGAGAAGACAACCGCTGATTTGTGGTCTAAATTGGAGGATTTGTATATGACAAAGTCGCTCACTAATCACCTCCTCTTGAAGCAGCGTTTGTACACACTTCGGATGTCGGAAGAAACACGCATCAAATCTCATATTGGTGAATTCAATTCTGTGATTACATATTTGAGTAAGATTGATGTTAAGATCGATGATGAAGATCAAGCCCTATTGTTATTGTCTTCTTTGCCGTCTTCCTTCAAGCACTTCAGGGATACTATGATTTAAGGTCGAGATTCTATTGGCATCAAGGACGTCAAAGAGAACTTGTTGAATAAGGAGAAGATCGACAAAGAGTTAACCACAAGCGAAAGTGGTTATAAAGCATAAAAATTTGACCTGCAGATATTGCAAGAAGAAATGGCACATCAAGACCGATTGTTACAGATTGAAGAACAAGAATAAACAAGAAGAGTATGAAGAAAACTCTAAGGAGGACTCAGCTGAAGTTGATATTGTTGAAGATGTGATTTTGTTGGTTACAGATGATAAAAATAGGAGCATAGATGATTGGATTTTTGATTTGGGCTGTTCCTATTATATGTGTCCTAATCAGGACTGATTCACCACTTATGAAGCTATTGACGGTGGAATTGTTCTCTTGGGGAATAACGCCTCGTGCAAGACTGTCGGGATAGGCACAATTCAGATTAAGTTGCATGATGGAGTCATCAAGACTTTGACTGATGTTAGGCATGTTCCACAATTAAGGAAAAATCTCATTTCTTTAGACACTCTTGATCATCTTGGGTGTAATTTTTCAGGCGAATGTGGAGTTCTTAGGGTGACAAAAGGATCTCTTGTGGTTATGAAAGGAAAAAAGATTGGCAGCTTGTATGTTTTGCAGGGTTCTACCGTTACCGGTTCGGCTACAGTTACATCATCGATATCAGGAGTTGATACTATCAGATTATGGCATATGAGACTTGGTCATATGAGTGAGTGCGGATTGGCCAAGTTGAGCAAGAAGGGTCTTTTATGTGGACAGAGTACAAGAAAATTAGAATTCTGTGAGCATTGCATCTTCGGAAAGCAAAAAAGAGTCAGCTTCAGTACGGCAGTACATCAGGCTAAAGGTACTTTGGATTACATTCATTCAGATCTTTGGGGACCTTCTCAAGTTGCCTCGAAGGGTGGTAGTTCGAGATATATGTTGACCTTCATTGATGACTACTTCATGAAGGTTTGGGTCTATTTTTTGAGACATAAAGATGAGTTGTTTGTGACTTTCAAGTAATGAAAGTCTTTGATTGAGAAGCAGACTGGGAGGTTGATTAAGAGGCTTAGAACTGATAATGGCCTTAAATTTTATGAAGGAGAATTTAATGAGTTCTGTAAGAATGAGAGAATCGTTAGACATCGAACAGTCCCTCACACACCGCAATAGAATGGAGTGGCAGAACGTATGAACAGAATCCTTTTGGAGAAAGCTCGTTGTATGATGTTCAATGCAGGGGTTTAGAAAAGGAATACTGGGCGGAAGCGGTGAATACGGCTTATTACTTAGTGAATCGGTCGCCATCTATTGCTATTGGTTGTAAAACTCTAGAGGATGTTTGGTCCGGTAAGCCTGCAGATTATTCTAATCTTAGAATATTTTAGTTGCCCTGCATATGCGCATGTTAGTCAAGGGAAACTTGAGCCTCGAGCAAAGAACTGCATATTCCTAGGTTATGCATCTGGTATTAAAGATTTTAGGATGTGGTGTCCTGATCCGAAGTCTCCTACGATTATTATCAGCCGTGATGTCACATTTGATGAGTCTGCTATGTTCCACCAAAAACAGTCACCAGTTTCAGTTGATGATAAGGCGTGTAGTACAGTACAGGACAGGTGGAGTTAGAAATTCGTGATTCAACTCTTCAGCAGGATAAGACTACGGGAGTTCAGCAGCCAGATCCTGTTCAAGTAGATGAAGCACCTCAGTAGCTGCAGGAAGAGCGGGAATACACTATTGCTAGAGATCGGTCTAGACGAGATATTCGACCACCGCGAAGATATAAAGATACGGTAGCTTATGCATTGTCGGTTGACAATTTTGTGCCCTTCAGCTATTCAGGAGCTACTTTAGGTGATGACTTCGCTAAGAGTTATGGTTATCGTGCAGACAATTCAGTCAATTTATTGAGGAGGTCTCTTTCAGCTGGCAAGTTCAAGCCGGGCTTAGACTTGATCGATACGTGTCGCACTTAGATGCCCTGCGGGGCTATTGGAGAAGGTGGAGTAAGTTAGCTTCTTTTAGAGTGAGGAATTTTCTACGTATTTGAGTCAAGGTGGAGATTTGTTATAGGTTGCCTCAAATACTCAAATCTATATTGTTTCGGGAATTCTTTTTTAACTTGGTTTGGTTTGGTTAAGAGTCCTACTTACATTAGACTTTGCACAACCAATCATATTAGAAGTCTATTCCTACTTGGACTCTTGTTGGGATCTTCAAGGCTATATAAGAACAGTCTTTCAAGCCAATTAGATCATCAATCTTCAGAGCACCGATCAAGAAGAGAGAGTTCTTTTGTGAAGCCTATTTGGTATTTTCTCTTTTGTCCTTTATTTGAGAGAGATTATATTAGGCTTTTGGGGTGTGGTTTAGGATTGAGTGATTGAGAGATCTCCACAGTGTATTCCTCACAATTAGTAAAGCTATTCTCCTCCTTCGCCCGTGAACGTAGACTACAAGTCGAACCGCGTATATCTTTGTATTCGTGTGTTCTCGATTTTTTCGTACGTTCGTTTGATCGATATTAGTTTATTCCCAGGGTTTGTCATAACACCAGTGCACCGTGCATGATACAAAAATTTAAGGACGCTTCAGTTTAATTTTTGCAAGAGTGAGAGCATTTACATTGATTCTTCTAAGGCTTTGGGTATCTTCATTATTTTTGACAAATGTACATGGTTTCTTTTAATATTTTTAAAATGATGACGCATTAGGATTTCTGAAATTTTGACACGTAAACCAGAAAGGAGATTTTTCATAATATATAGTATAGATTGATATGGTATTAGACAGTCTCCAACAATTAATATAGTAATTCATAATAAATTCTTACATGATAAACTAATTTTCTTAGGCCTATATGTGCTCATGGCTTAACATAAAATGCCACAATGCTCATATGATCCGTTAATGCTAGTACGATCATATCCTTATGAGAAACTAATATTAAATTGGACTAAATTATTAGATTTCCTTCCCAGAATATTCATTGGGAAATCCATCTTAATTTTTTCTTTCGCCCTTTTCCTTTAAATTACAAGCTAACAAACTGTATAATACGATATATTTGACGTGAAATCTAATAGGCAGTCATCTATAGAAACTATATAGAAAATCATGTATGAGGACATCACGATAAATATTATGAACAAATTCTAAATAATTTGGTGAACTATCAATATGGTACTATGATTATATTGATACAATATGCATTGGTGACGTATTGATGCAAAATTCTAATTGGACTGATATAATATTCTTATTGTATATATTAGTATTGCAAATTGATTAGTTGATAGTGGACACATGTCTTAGGTACGCAAGATATATTGGCTTGTTCCTCTAAGTACGGGCTACAAGTGTGTTAACTTTTATTTTGTTGGGTTATATAAGTGCAAATTAGGAAAAATTTGAGAAGGTCTCTAGATTATTTAGCCAAATTGATACTTATAACTTATAACGATACAGTACTTTGATTTCACTCATAAATATTAGTGATGGTGGCGATAAAATATTCTGACCACATTGATACATTACTATGATTTTATTGATAATATTATTGTATTTGTTTATAATTGATAGAGAAACATATGTGATTATCTACTTTATTCCTTATGATTTCCTAGAGAGAGTATTTTTTCTTCCGTATTTGAAGATAATGTAAGGGATCTCCCTTCTACACTCCTAGGCTACAAGTGTTTTAACTTTAGTACTATAGCGTGTATATATAATAAATATTTATCGTACCTTTATCTCGCTTTACATCTCTAGCATGCCATAACATTAGATTTTTGAGACTCCCAAGCATCAACCATCTTGCTCTGACAAAGCATTAAAGTGAGGATGAGGGGGGTGAGAGAACCAACCACATGACATCAAACAGGGAAGAGTTCCTAAAAATTAGCTGCAAAGATATTTTAACAGGCTATTGATAGGAGAGAGAAAGAGATGAGAGAGAGAGAGAGAGAGGAGTCAGCAAAGCACATGTCCCCTTTATTTTAGCCCCTTCAATAATCCTTGTCCACAACTAGAAAAATTAATAAGAAGAAGAAAGAAAAACGAGTGGATGGCCAAGAGAGAGGAGAGGAGAGAGAGAATATTGGTAATTTGTCAGTATTTTTTTTCTTTTCCACCTACATATAAGTCACAGCTGGGTACAACCTTCGTGGGACCCACTTGCCATATGAAGGTGTTTGGTAATCTCTGTGAATATATGACTTTAAGACGCTTTTCGTTTAGAATCCCATAATTTCAATATTTGCATATTGTCATTTGAAAATCTGCCCTTCTATGTAATGAATTTTGAGAAACAAACAAAGAAAAACACGAAATTAGGATTGTTCGGAAATGTCCAATGAAAGGCGACTTTCCCTACATATTTTGATAGATAACAACGTCTATTTTTCATTGAGAAAGAAGACATGTCAAGAGATACTTACATAAAACATACGTTTGTTCCAGAGAGAAAAAATACCTTGCAAAATATAAAATTAAGTTGGCTGATCCAAAATACTGACTTTAAACATAAGAAATTATTTTCAATAAACTAGATAAGAGAATACAATAAGTTCCACATCGGAACTGTTATGTTTAACTAAACCTGTCACATAGCTCTAATAAAATCACATGATATATGTTTTTAACAAGAAAAGGGGATGTCATGTGATGAAGTGGCTCTTATATACTAAGATCAGAGTACCAAATAGATGTCGAGGATGATGACTAGCATGTTATAAAGATTGTTAAGATGTTGGCGGAGATCTTGATTGAGAAATTAGCATGACCTGTTTCTCCGATCTTTTTACCCCGCCAGTTAAACTGTGTGCACAAGCAAAACATCAGCGAGTTGAGCAGCGGCAGAGCTACATAGTGTTCAGCGGTGTCAAGTGACACCACTCGAGTTATATTTTTTTACTTATATTTACTGCTTAGGACACCACTGAGAATAGGATAAAACACCACTATGAAAGTTAATTTGTATATTATCAATATGAAGTATAACTATGATAAACTATATAGGGACACCACTGGGATAAAATTCTGGCCTTACCACTAGACTCAAGCTAGGTCCCAGTTAAAGTCCCTCGAACGACCAAGTCATAGAACTATATTTGAAAGAGACAAAATATAATGGTTAAAACTTTGGAACGTAAAAGATAGTTGCCTAGGGAGTCTAAGTTTCGTGTAGCTTATATGGACAATGAGTTCTCTTCCTCAACCTTGACGTCCCCCTACATCCTTTCTCTCTACTAGGCGAAGAGGTGTCTTAGATTATGAAGGACGTGATTTACCTTGAAGTCCCCCTACATCCTTTCTCTCTACTAGGCGAAGAGGTGTCTTAGATTAAAAAGTGACAGGGCTGCCGCTAACAAGCTCTTACAGAGCAACCTACCATCGACAAAAATGATGGTGAAGCAATGATTGCCATTCGCAAGTTGCCATACATATGCCTTGTCAAATGTGCCTTTGGCGAGCTGAGCATGATGGTTAACCTAAAACGATTTTACGATTGGTGATTTTTTTTAATAACATCTAAATTTTAAAAAAGATTACTTAAAACAAATTATAGATAGCTATTTTGCCTATAAAAACTTACAAGTATAAGAGTTTTCTTATCTTTTTCCATTAAACATGTTTTAAAGGACACTAGCAATATATGACTCAATTAGCAATAATAAACATTCTTCAGGATCTGTATTCTCAAGTAATAGATACAAAGGTACATGCTATTTATTCAATGACTTTAAATAGAAGGCATGTTTGATTTCTATGCAATCAGTTAGAATAATAGAATCCAAGGAGATGTACATATCCAAAGGTTGCTTGTATTATCAAATAACAAACGTAAAATGCAAGGACCCATTTGCAAAATGTGCGAAGTGATGTTTTCCAAAATAGGAAGTAAATATACTCAAAAATAAAATAATTTAAAAATTAGCAGGTATTTTGTTTCTCCTTACCACGTACCCATACACGGTCCTTGATTTCTTTCATCACCGCCATTATCTTATCTTTTTCCCCACCCTTTTTCTATATAAATCCCCTCTCTTCCTCCTCTTCTCCTCTCCTTCTCCTCTCAATTCTCTCTCTCTCTCTCTCTCTCTCTCTCTCTAAGGAGGCTGTAGCTGAGGTATAATCTCTCTTTATATTTTTATGATTAACTCTTATAAACCCCGATCTGTTTAAATTCCTGTTCTTCCTCAAATTCATTATTTTTCTTCAAAATCTCTTAAAAATCTGATTTTGTTATGGACCCATACGGCAGTTTTTGGATCTGACCTCAAAACCCACAAGATCTAATAGAAAATTTTCTCTGTCCAGGCTTTTTGATCAGTAGATCTCAAAACGAGGAACAGGTTAAGGATGAAGAGTTTCGCGATGAAGCAGAACGCTTTTGCTGCGTGCGAGGAGATGAGAGGCTCTTCTATCCCTGTTTTCTGTCCTAAGCCTCGTCGGGTGGGGCAGCTCGCTGTACCCGACCCGTTAAGACCCATACGATGGCAAGCCAGGTAGTTATTCCCTTTTTTTTCGCTTTTTATTTATTGAGAAGACCCCCTCAAAGTTGGACCTTTGCCTTATCGTTGGTTTTTTTTGGCTAATTTCTTGCAGTCCTCAGTCTGATCTTTGTGACAAAGCTGGCGCTGAGCTTCTTGATATTTTTCTAACAAAGGTGGGATTTTAATTTTCCAACGGGACCCTTTAATTTATGTGCAAATATTAATTTTCGAAAAGGGTTTTAATGTAAAGTTTCGTAATTGCAGGGAGGAGAAGTGGCGATGTCGCCCCCATTTTTTGCGGGGTCGCCTCCGACCAGATCCGCTAACCCAGTAGTGAACGACGCCCGTTTTGCTGAAGAGAAGCTCGAACCGGTTTCGATTTCGGGTTCGGGTTGCGCCCGAACCAAGTTCGGGTTCAAACCAGCTCCGGTCCGAATCGAGGGTTTTGAATGTTGCCTCGACCGTGACCGCCGTGGGACCCACAGCATCTCTGCCATGGCCTAGATTTTTTGAACCTGAGGAGTTAATTAACACAATAGGAGTGAGAAGTTAAGAGGGGGTTATTTGCAAACTTGTGCTAAGGATTATTGTAAATTAGTCCAAATCTTTGGTGAGTTTTTTTTTTGGGGGGCTCTACCTCTCTAAGAATTTGTAATTAAAGATGTATGTGTAAATAAGAGAGAGATGAGCATGGGAACTTTTCTTTTTATTTTATTTTATTTAATTAGTTTATGAGTCTGTTTTGAGGGAAATGGGAGCCTTGAATTTGTATAAAGAATGGTAGAAAAATGGGCTCCTAAGGTTTTTGAGTTGTGGAACAAGTGTATGTATATATAAATGAAATGGAATCTATCATGGAGCTTTTGTCTAATATTGAGTTTGTCGTGTTGTCCTTTCACTATTGGCTTTGATTGAGATTCTTGTGAACGTGGGAGCCTAGGTGTAGGTAGTGGATATGTTGGGGTTTGGTCCGTGTGGTTGTGACAAGTTTGGTGAGAATTGATTTTATATGATCTCAAAAGCAATAAGCCAAAATAAAAGAAAATTAATGTGATTGAGTTCACGCCTAAAAATTAAATAAGATATTTAATTAGGTAAAACAAGTGTAGGTGTGGGTTTTCCTCGTGTTAATACTCTCGATGTTTCCAAGGTATTCAAGTCTATAAAATACAAATTGTTTGGTAGCAAGAAAAGAGATGTCCGTGCGAGAGGAAAGATAATGACTAGGATTCTGAGTGTTGAGATAGGAAATGAGAGGGGCATTACAGAGAAGAGTCCGACATGAGCAAGCACGGGCCAGAGCGAGCCATAGATTGGTTACAACTAAAGTCGAAGGGAGAATGCTTTTCAATGTAAAAATGACAACCTCTTTCCATGAGGTTTATGACCGAGTCATATATGCACATACGTTTGTTGTCCGCCTCTACAAGAAAAATTTTCTTTGTCCGCCTCTACAAGAAAAATTTTCTGAATCCGTCATTGTTCGACATGACATGGGGGTGGGAATAGCCATCCCTTGCACCCTTGCGATACGATGAGAGCGGTTGCATTTATAGCTGTCAATCATCTTGTCATGTGTTCTTTAGCAAGTTGACTGGGGATAGGAGATTTAGTCCTAAAACCAGCACAGGATTGATTGTTAGTTGTGTGTGGGAGGTAACACCATAACAGTTGGAAAAAGCATCAACACAAATAATCTCTCACAAAATAATTTTTACAATTTTTTTTTTTTTTTACTTTAAAAATATCAGATTGTGTTTGACAATGATGGTATAACATTGAAACTTTTATCTTTGACGGTCTTAATTCTTTTAATTGGACTATATGAGCAAAGGTAACTTATTGTTAGAACATAAAATTATACTAATCAATTCTTATCACAATTTCAGAATTTTGCGATAGTGGCAATCTGATAGGGATTAAGAATAATAATATAAGCCTCACTAGCATAATTCACCTAAATATTAATTTAAGTTTTCGTGCATCAAGCATGCTACTTTTATATGGAATAATAATAGTTCAAGAATTGTAATGTTGTTGGTAAGATTACACTCTCAAATGCGTTGGTTGAAAGTGGCTTTCAATTGTATATTGATTCCCATTGATTTTGGGTAGTTGAAGCCACATGAGTGCACTTGCCACCATCACATGGACTGTTTGCTTCGTAAAATAAGGAGGTTGGTTCTTGGATCTCACAAAGCGTACGGTGATATTTCCTTTTGTTTTGTTGGGTACGTTACTTTCTCATTGTATATTTTGTATTGTACCCACTCCAAATAATCCTATGGAGAGGCCCGTATAACACCATGCACGTATTTTACTATCAAAAAATAGAAAAATACCAAAAATTAGAGAATATCCTTCTACTATGAAACAAAGTTTCTTATGTCAAATTTCATTCAAAATGGGCTCCGTTTACTCCTTTGAAGTGGACGGTCAAAATTTACGTCAAATGGAAAGAAGACATTTTATTTCGACTTTGAGACCCAACATAATGGAATTTCACGGATTGGACGGAGATCAATGGATGCCTTTGGCAATCTCATTGATCCTGACGAGTTTGCGAGAGCTACGAAACAACTAGTCTTCTGCACGATTCTGAGTAATTTGAAGTTCCACCGAATTTGACTCCTACGAGAATAAACTCGTCCATGTATATACTAGGACCACCTTTAGGACCTCATTAGGTTCTCTACAATATTATATAATAAAGAAGTAGAAGATGACACTTGACTCGGTATGCTCTTACATCTTGTTTGGACGTGGGTTAATAGATGGAAGTTAAAATGAAATTTCAATTTCATCTTGTTTGGGAGTTTTTTTTAGGGGTTAGAGGATGGAACGGAAGGCTAAATTTCCTTCTATTTTCTCCCCTCCAATCTGGGGGGTAGAGTATGAAATGGAAACTAATGTAAAATTTTACAATGTGATAAGATAATTATACCCTTATGACATTAAAATCAATGGACAAGATATACTCTCATCCAATATGTAAGGATATTTATGTAACTTTGTATATATTCACTTCACTTCCATCATTTTTATTAGAACTCCCAAACAAGGTAAAACAGATTTACTTCCGTTCCCCTTACTAAACTCCCAAACAACATTTTATCTTTTCACTCTCATTCCCTACATTTCCTTTCCATTATTTAACTTTCCGTCCGTTCCCTTAGTAAACTCCCAAACAAAGGGTTACTCTTGTAGGTACAAAGAGGACGTGACATCCGTTCCAACAAAAATCCTACAACAAATGAATCAACTTTAAAACTTGCATTAGAGATATATGTGAAGTCATCCTTCGTGTCTATATGATTTTCTATATAAGAACTTTTTATATAATTTCTTTTGTTTCACCAATGGGGATCGCTACAAAAATTGCATTTTGCTTCGAAAAATGAATTTGTTAATCAAAATTAATGATGGTAAATTGTAGCAAATTGTCCATTGTTTGTTGATAAATTCTCTCCCTAATTGTTTGATCTAAACAATCAAGCTTTATCTTAGATTCTTACAAAACTACTCATTTTCTACCTAAACTTCTATAGAAAACTATTCTATAAGTAATTAGATAACAAGTTATATGAATAAAATCCTTCTTGCACAAATAAATAATCGTTTTCTAAGAGTAATCAGATAATAAATCATATAAATGAAAATCACCATTCTTGGTAAAACTTTGATAATGTCCAAGTGGCAGAAGATATTTTGGGCCCAAATAAAATTTGGACGGCAGCAAGCACTTAGTCAACTACAAAATGGCACTTGGAGCTTGGAGTATGAATCCGGCAACAAGAGAATTTTATATGCCATTTCAAATTTGGATGGATTAGGCGATTTTGTATAGAGATGTCCTTAAGCTAATCAATGACAAAGACAAGCCCTAAAAATAAATTAATTGGTATAAAGACACAAGAAGTGCTTTGTGTTTATTGAAAAGCCATGACACATATCCACTTTCTTGCTTCAAGGCAGTCCAAGTTAGGGCCACAAACACCAAATTAGATCATTTTCATTATGTAATCAAATTTCCAAGATGGGTAAATTAATAGCTTTATATGTAGATGTGGTGAATGTAAACCAAGTGTAAAATGCATACAAATATGTATGAACAAATCTTGGCCTTTATCCCTAGAGCCTTATTTTGATGCTTGAGATAAAAAAAGAGGCCATTTCTATTTCATTTGCAACGAGAATCCTCTCATCTACACCTATAACTTTTTAGTGAGAATCCTTGAGATTCCTATGCAAATAATAAAGTAGACAATTTTTTAAATAATTAGTTATATTAAATAGAGGAACATTCTATTTTTATTCTTTAACAGCTGCGAAGGGTGTAATTTGTATTTGACCATAAATTGTAAGATAAATAGCAAATATGAAGATTGCAATAGCAATTTTAAAAATATCAAAAATTCTAGGGGTTATACAAGTGAAGAACTATATTAAAATATCAAAAGTTTAAATACAAGCGGATTATGAGCATACTTTTGCCGCGTTATAAGCCATGAGACTCACTGAGTGTAGCGCGTTGTTTGGCTGAAACTATTATCAAAATCGACAATCGATGCTACATTTGAATCCCATGCTTATCTATTTAAAAATTTTAAATGTCCACTCCATTGTTGATGGGGGACTAAGTTTAGGGGCATTATTACAATCACCCCACCTTAAATACGCGACGTACTTGCGCGGTATGATAACTAGCATATCCTAGTATCACCACAATGCGATATAGACTCTAGAGGTAGCTCCCACCGCACTCACACAGTGTAGCACTTAGCCCCGCATAGCACTTAGCGCCACACTGTAGGCATCAAAAATTGCTGAAGAACCTCAAATATGACTAAATTATGAGAAGATCGAAGGACAACATCGTCGAAATCTCAAGAAGTCAACACATAAGAAGATTGTGTCTCGCTACAGTGCGAGACACTGGTTTGTGCCTCGCCATGAGCGAGACACTTGTTCATGTCTCGCTGATAGCGAGACACTTGTGTGTGTCTCGCTACGAGCGAGACACTTTGATGTGTCTCGCTACTAGCGAGACACTTGTTGGTGTCTCGCCACGAGCGAGACACCTTGATGTGTCTCGCAACTAGCGAGGCACTTACTTGTGTCTCGCCAAATGCGAGACACCCAGAATACTTAAACGGGCTCTTGAAGGGTCTAAATCAATGCTGATGGGGCCCACTTGACTTTATCAACGCAGAGACGTTCAGATATTTTAATGGGCGGTTACATCGCCGAAAATACCACTAGGCGTGATTTTAGGGCATTTAATCGTGCCTTAAAAGCAGCGAAACCGTTACAACGGTGAAGGGACGACAACGCCTGCGCCGGTCAATGGCGTATCTTGCCTACGCCCTTGACGGCGACCATTTCGCCGTGGCGAAGCGGCATAGCCTGGCGGCTTCAGTATGCTTGCTAAATGTGGAGCACTTATGACTTGTTTCTTCGTGAGGGCACGCTTCCCAAGGACTATAAATACCCCCTACATCCACTTGGGCGGGGGATCGGCATTTGTCAATCGTGAGATCAAACAAAAATCGAGCTTTTGTAAGGAGAGAGAGAATCCAAACTTCCAAAGTTCAAGAACACGGTCCAAACGGAGATTCCTCGAGGTTAAGCTTTGCCTTAATTCTTGGGAAGAGTAGATATCTTACTTTGCTAAGATATTTACTGAAGTTCTTGTTTCCTTTGCGAAGCATCAACTAAACCCCGTCGATTCGACGATCGCTGCACGGTGGTCCACGGATTACGCGTCCCCGGCACAGGAAAAGTCCCACAAAAACAGGAGATCTACACTTGTAGTATCTTTTGTTCGAGTTTGTAAGAAAGTTATCTAAATTCTTTGTAACTGAAAATCAAAGTGTAATTTTCTTAAGTTTTGTAATGGAAACGACAAAGAAATCAACTTTCGACTCAAACACGATGGCGACCACAGTGGGAGGCAACGGTCTCGAGCCCGAGATCGTTGTGTCGCAGCCTTGCAGCGATCAAGCCGACCTCATGGTCGATGGACTGGATTATTTCTTCGATCAAGCCAAGTTCGAGGAATATCTCTCCTCTTCTTCATCAAAGTCCTCCTCGCCCCGCAAGCATCGGAGGATTTCATCTCCAAAGAAGGAGGTTCGTTCTGTTGGGAGGCGCAATGAATCTCAAACAGAGGCGATTTCCCCTGACAACAACACCCCGGCGGATCTCAAAGCCGGGAGCTCTGCTCAAGTTGACTCTTTTCAGAAGAAGGAGTCATTCAACAAGATCTCAACCGCTTTGACGAAGAGGGCTCGTCAAAGACAATACAAAAGATGGCCCACAACTTGCCAAGGCCATGGAATCAGCAGGCGGAGTTCATTACAATACGAACTCACGGATCGAGGCGCCAAGAATCTATGATGCCTCAAGTTCAGCCCTCAACACTCCTCCCAAGGAAGAATGGGTTCTCGTCAAAAGGACCCGATTGACAAAAGGAGCGCCCAAAGCGTCGTGCGCATTGCTTTCAGCGCCGTGCCGTTGTTCGCAAGGCACAAGAGTCAAAATCAACCAGGAATCGACCCAAAATCACAAAATTTGGGTTCCAAAGTCGACGTCAAAATCGGCTCAGAGGTTGCCTCGCCGCTAGTCTGGTAGAGCGATTCGGTATCTCCGGCGCCCGTGAGCGACCTAAGGCGCCTAGCGGCGGCGATTATGCTTGTCAGCGCCCGGCGAAGCGATTAGAGCTACCTGCGTCAGCGGGCGGCGTGCTTCATGCCTTAGCGGAAAATGCACTTTTCCTCCTCTTCCGTCCACTTCTTCTGGCAATATACCAACGACGAATCCTTCAACTTCGGTGTTCAGTCGTCTTGGTCCAAAGTCGGGACGTTTGAGTCATTCAACCTGCACACAACAATGTCCTGAGCAAACTGGGACTTCGCAAGCCTCAAGAGTTCTTATCGCATCTCGTTTGAGCATCCCTAAGGGGGTCCACGAGGCTGCTGGAGGAAACAAAGTGACTCGCAAAGTCACAAAAAATGATCAAACCCTGGTAATTCATGCCGAAGCAACTTCAGATGATGAAGCCAAGCGACGGAAGTTGTCTCCCAGGTCAAATGGCCGACGTCCCCAAAAGAAAACGTGTCCTCCAGTTAAGGGCAACGTTATACTTGGGGGTGACAAACCATATCAACTATGCCATCAGGCTGGAGGTGGCAACACAAGAAAGAGAACGATTGATGAAATAAATTGTTCTTGTTCGTGTGCACAATTAATCAAGACGTTACTGTCAGGATGTGCCTGTTCCGAATCAAATGCTCAACCACAAAGAGCTTCAGTATTCGAGAGGCTTTCCCTGCCAGTAACGGAAGACTCGAAGCCGAAGTCAAGACGACCCCGAAGAAAGAGAAAATCTACCATCCGAACCATCTAACTTCCCGGTTACTATTAACATGGTAAACAAAGGGAAAGCACCGCGATTGATGAAGATCCTGACTTTTCCCCTGGAGGAAAGGTCGGGTCTCAGATTTCCCAGAGAATGTCCCGATTGCAATTGCGAGCTACGCGACGCATTGACTATAGAAGAATGCATGAAGGAGATTCATCCGAAGATGAAATTTCCGACGCCTGCTCAGCAATAGCTTCAGACGATACTGTTTCAAGTATGAGTCGTCACCATAGGGAGGCTTTTACCATTACTCCCGATGTCCTGGCTCAAATGTTACAAGAAGCCTTAGCCAAGCAAAGAGAAGAGCTTAAGGCCGAAATGAGAACAGAGATGGAGCTAGCTATGCAACAGATGAGGGAATTGCAAACCCATACGGTTGCACAACCTGGGTCTAGTCAACAGCCTGGATCTAGTCAACAGCCTGGATCTAGTCAACAAGGTGGAGCTATCAATCTTGATACCCATAATGTCGAAGACAGTGATTCGGAGATAGATGAACACATTTATGCCGATAAACCTCCTAAGAAAAAGGTGTTCGCTACCCAAGGCGGAAGTATTCCAATTCCTCTTACTAGGAATCATCCAAAACAAGCCGAGGATGAAAATGAAAAGATGAAGGAGCTTGAAGGCAAAATTAATGCTTTAATGACTGCTCAGGAGGTTAAGAAGACCGGAATTCCGTGTCCATATCCGAGAGAGTGGGATTCAATCCCTTACCCGCCGAAATTCAGTTTGATTAATTTCACACCTTTTGACGGGAGGGGTTCGCCTACACAGCACTTGATCTATTTCAAATCTCACTTGGGGGTGATCTCGGGAAATGAGCCTTTGATGATTCGGTCATTCGTCGGTACCCGCCGGGGGCTGCCCGATTGGTATCGAAGACTCAAAGCTGGGAGCATTAACTGTTGGAACGACATGGAAAGCTCTTTTCTCAGTAATTTCTTTGATGATGACACAGAAGTTTCCATTGGAACTCTCCTAGATGAGAAACAAAAAGGTGGGGAGACAATTGACACCTTCAGCGTTCCTAATAAAGCTATGAATTGCAGAGATCCAATTAAGAGTTCATATTGAAGACTTGCCACAACAATCTTTCTATAGAATTGTTGGAAGTCATGGGGGTTACACCACCAACCACTTGGAAGGAATTGAAACTCAATGGTGAAGAAGCGGAACGGTTCATCAGGAGAAAGAAGAATGAGAGAGGTGAACCCACAACGGTTCCCTCAAAGTCAATTTTGTGCCTCGTGGCAAAGGAAAGGCGCAAGCTAATGCTGTTGAAGCAAATCAGGCATTCCAACAGCAACAACAAGCTTCACAACAGCAGCAACCGCAATTGAGGTTTCAACAAAAACCTCAAGAATTGCAGAAAGCTCCGGATGCTAGGTTCCAAAAGAGTTATACTTTCAAAGAGGAAGAAGTGCCAGTTATCTTCAAATACCTCTTGGATAACAACAAGATCAAATTGCCTCCAATCACAAATCAAGAAGAGGCTAACAAGACCTCAGATCCCAAATACTGTGCGTACCACAGAAGGGTCCATCATCCGACCAAGAGTTGTTTTGTTCTTAAAGACAAAATTCAAGCTCTAATCGATGCGGGAATCATAACAAATAAGAAGGAGAAGAAAGTTGGTTCAAATATGGTGGCCATCAACTTTGGATCTCTACTACCCATGCCATATTCTGAAGATTGTCCACGAGGTTAAAGTCAAAGCGGTCAATGATGATCCACATGGGCAACGCCGAAAGGGTTGGTATCATACCACGACTCCTAATGGCGAAGTACTTTGGATTCATCGGATCTTATTCAAGATGAGCAATGGGCGGGTCTTCTTCAACACGGAAGTCAAAGCGTAAAGGCAAGCTCAGGCTCATATTTCGCAATTCCTAAGAGGGTGACTAAAAGCTCCAATTCTTTCATCATCCGAAAATGAACATGAAGTTCTCGTGTGAAGGTAACCCGGCTTATGCTACCGAAGTGGGCATAAATTCAGCTTATCAATACCCGAGAATTCGATTCGAATGCCAAAACTAGCGGGCTGGGGTGGCAATGACTCCACCAACACAACCCGAAAGTCGCAACAACAGAAGTAGCCAAAGAGGATACAACCAAGCGAAAGATAAACGACCTCAAGAGGTGCAAGTCGAGGCGGTCCGATTTAATCATCCGATTAGGAGGGACAAACCGGGAAGTTCTGGCTCATCATATCGTTTCGACGTTATGACCCAGTTGGCCAACATTCCAGCGAGGATAACTCTTTATGAGTTACTACGTCTTTCTAAAGAGACTAGAAAGCCTTACGAGGAGCGTTAGGCGATTGAAGCTTTATCACTCAAGTCAAGCAGGTTCCGGAGAAGACCGAACACTGCAACTTGGCAGCAACACAATTTCCTTGCATAACCTTTACCCGAGAGGATATGCAGTGAAAATTCAAGCATGACAGCCATTATACTTCATCGGGTACATTGGCTCGATTAGCGTCAGCGGGATTCAAGTTGATCACGGATCTGCGATCGGCATTATGCCACTCCGTTGATGTATCATCTTGGAATTCGGCTAGCAAGTTGGCTTCTACAGCACGGTGATTTATGGATTTAATACCGTGGTCGGACCTTTGGGTAAAATCCGGATAAAGTGCCAGCTTGGAGATCTCAAATCTGAGGTTACATGTTATGTAATCGATGCAGAGACTTCGTATAATCTACTATTGGGTCGACCTTGGATCCACGGTAGCCTTATAGTCCCATCCACATTACATCAGTGCTTGAAGTATGTCGACACTGATAATGTGGTCAAGACGGTGGTCGCGGATAAGCAACCATTTAAGGGGTTAGAAAATTATTTTCTTGACTCTCTTTGTATGGTCTTTGAATCCGATCTTGAACCATCGGCCCGAGTGCGGACGTAGAGGCGGATACGAGGCCGGGCTCGATTACGATGGAAACTTTGTATTTAATGACATCGAACCTCTTGTAATCGATCTTGACGGAGCTGAATCGTCAGGAGAAAGTTGTAACTGGCAGCTTGCCGATGAACATATAATAAATGACGATTTAGAGTATGTACATAGTGTTGATACTGTAATGCAGGTATTGTACAGGGATCATGATGTGCATGTACCGCTCTCGTCATTGAACCAGGTGAAGAAATGCCTTCAAAGTTCGACGGGATCAACATTCCTCCTTCCTTTGAAAGATGCAAAGCAAACAATCTTTGGAAAAGGAAGAAAATCTCCACCACAAGATTATTGTGAGGAATCTGAAGATAGCAACGACGATCCGTGCAAACATTTTTCCAAATATAGCTCACAAGCACCATTACATGAAGAAATGGGGATATAACCGCTACGGGCTGGTCTTGGCCGGACGGCGTTCAGTTCGCCTCGACCCTCTCATGTTCAAGGGAAAGCCCGATCGTTATTATGAATATAAAGAAGTGCGGGCTATGTTTCTTCATCCTCGGCGAATCTTTGTTGGCAAATTGATGATCATGACATTTCGTCGATTCTTCGACTTGGGATTGGATTTTAGTCTTGGTGAAGTGTTCAAGGGCTAATGTCCAATATGACCACAATAAGTCCCTACGATCACGAAGAAGATGATTATTTACCGAATGGGAAGACCCTTGGACTTTCCATCTGAATGTTCAGTTCGGAGATAGGTTTGAACAAAGAGAACCGCCTACCGAAGATGCAGTTGTTCAAGTTAATATGGGTGATGAAGATAATCCGAAACCCATATTCGTGAGTGGTAGTCTTCCTCCAGAAGAAAAAGAGGAATTGATTTCTCTTATTCGGGAATATATTGATGTATTCGCCTGGAATTATGAAGACATGCCTGGGCTTGATCCAGAAGTAGCAGTGCATCGACTTAATATCAAGCCAGAATCTAAACCTGTGAAACAACAACAATGAAGATTCGTCCGCAAATTATGGAAGCGATCGAGCTGAAGTTAAGAAGCTCATAAAATCGGGCTTTATCGGGGAAGAGCAACATCAGTTAGATTCATAAATATTGTTCTGTTCTAAAAAGAATGGGACAATTAGAGTTTACATCGATTTGAGAGATCTAAACTTGGCATGCCCTAAAGATGACTTTCCACTCCCATCCACGGGCGTCATCATAGATAATACGTGTGGGTTTGAAAGAATGTCATTTATGGACGGATTCTCTCGATATAATCAAATCAAGATGCATCCCGACGATGAGAAACATACCTCATTTGGGGCCTCTCGGCATCTTTTGTTATACCGCTATTCCCTTTGGTCCAAGAACGCAGAGCTACTTATCAACGGGCAATGACAAATATTTTGAAGATCATCTAAGAAAGACCGTCGAATGCTATGTTGGCGATTTAGTAGTGAAAAGCGAGATAAGAGCGATCATATTAAGGATCTCGGGGCGGTATTTGAACTTATGCGGGTCATCAATTGAAGATGAATCCAACTAAGTCATTCTTAGGAATGGCGGTGGTAAATTCCTTGGTTTCATTGCCACGCCAAAGGGAATTCATATTGATCCAGACAAGGTGAAGGCGATTAATGAGTTACAACCCCCGAAGAATCTCAAAGAACTCAGAGGGTTGCAAGGGAGATTGGCTTACATAAGACGGTTTATTTCAAACCTTGCGGGCAAGTGTCAGCCGTTCTCCAAGCTAGCCAAGAAGGGTGTTTCATTCGTTTGGGATGATGCTTGTCAGAAGGCTTTTGAAGATATTAAAATATATCTATCAAATCCTCCGCTCGCCGCGACCAAATCGAAGGCCGTTCTTGATTTATGTCAGAGCGACCAACCATTCATTAAGTGCTTTATTAGCACAAGATGATGATAACGGTCACGAACAAGCAGTATATTATTTAAGTCGGACAATGGTGGGCGCTGAATCTCGATATCCTGATATCGAGAAAGAATGCCTAGCTTTGGTATTTGCAGTCCAGAAAATGCGTCATTACTTGGTCGGACAGACGATACATGTCATCTCAGATGTTAACCCAATTCGAGTATTCATGACACAACCAGCTTCTTTGAATTGGCGATTAGCGAGATGGGCATTACTCCTTTCGCAATACGACATCCACTTCAAACAGCAGAAGTCGGTGAAGGGACAAGCGATTTGTGATCTTCTAGCCGCGCGACCCGTCAGCGATAAAGCTATACTTTATGAAGATTTACCTGACGAAACCTATGAGGTCAATCACACTTCTCATGAATATGTGTGGCAATATATACTGCCGGGCGTCCAGCGCAACCAATGTGGCGAAAGTGCTCCCGGATGTTCTAAGATTTCTGTGAGTCGGAGTTGTCTTAGTTTCCTGAGAAACACGTGATGCCTCGAGCTTATTCAGCGGTGAGCGTGCTCTAATAATGTGGCCGAGTACAATGCATTACTTATTGGACTCGGTTTTGCGAAAAGTGGGGTCGAATATCTCGGCGTTGAGATTCTCAACTCATAGTTAAGCAAATTGTGGAGACTATGAAGTTAGAACCGGTTTGATCCCATATCATGAAGCGGCAATAGATATGGCGAATCATTCAAAAGTTTCTTCATCGAATATATACCACGGCTTGAGCGCTTATGCGATCGCGTTAGCGGCAGGCGGCTGTTTCATTGGCGCCCCTCAAGCGAGCAATTCATCATCGTGAGGACACACCAACTTTTCATACCAGAATATATTTTGGGTGTCAAAGAAGCACATGCTACTTCAACAGGACTCGAACTTCGAGATTGGCGCTTTCCTATTATAGATTATGTCTTACACGGTATTTTACCGGAAGATATAAAAGAAAGGGAATCTATCCGAAGAAGAGCACCGAGATTCTACTACGACATCTCCGAACACTTTATCGTCAGACATATGATGGATTGTTACTCCGATGTCTTTCACCAAGGAAGCGGAAGAGGCACTTAAAGAAGCACATGACGGCACTTGCGGGGCGCATCAACCTGGTCCTAAGCTGGGAGATAGACTAAGAAGGTTAGGCTATTATTGGCCGACCATGATTAGAGATGCAATTGAATATGCGAGACGATGTCATGCGTGTCAAATACATGCAAATTACATGCATCGATAGGAAGATGCACCGTCAGCTACTTCTTGGCCGTTTGAAACATGGGGAATGGATGTGGTAGGACCCTGTTTGGGTCGAAAGTTGATTTCTTTGTCATTTCCATTACAAAATTTAAGAAAATTACACCTTAATTTTCAGTTACAAAGAAATTTCAGTAACTTCACAAACTCAACAAAAGACGCTACAAGTGTAGATCTCTTGTTTTCGTGGACTTTGCTGTCTTGGGGGCCAGCGTAATCCAGTGGACCACAGGCGGCGATCGTCGAATCGACGGTTTAGTTAGTGCTTCGCAAAGGAAACAAGAACTTCAGCAAATATCTTAGCAAGGTAAGATATCTACTCTTCTCAAGAATAAGGCAAGGCTTAAACTCAAGGAATCTCCGCGGATCGTGGTTCTTGAACTCCGGAGCTTGGATTTCGACTTTTCCCTTCGATGGCCGACCCACGAGTGGGCGTGGGAGGGTATTTATAGTCTTTGGGAAACGTGCCCACAAGTGTCATAAGTCTTGAAGATTTGCGATTAAGCGGGCGGCTTCAGTACCTGGCGCTAAACGCCTCGCTCGCTTGCGGCGTATCATTTTGCCTCGGCTGGCGGCGGTATAGAACACCCTCGGCCCGCCGTGGCGATGCCGATCCCCTTCTTTATAGCGGTTTTCTGCTTTTTGAGCGCGATTAAATGCCCTAGAATCACGCCTAGTGGGCGATCTTCGCGGTAACCGCACATCAAATGTCGAGCGTCTCTGCGCATTGATAAAGTCAAGTGGGCCCCACCAGCATTAATTTAGACCCTAAGAGCTGCGTTTCAAGTATCACGGGTGTCTGGCCTTTTGCGAGAACCGCGAAGATGCCACCAAACATAGCGAGACACATCAAGGTGTCTCGCTCGTGCGAGGCACACACAATGTCATGCCAAGCACATCAAGGTGTCATCAAATCGTCGCGAGGCACACACAAAGTCACCGCTTCTGGCGAGAGACACATCAAATGTCTCGCTGGTTCGAGACACAAACAAGTGTCTCGCGATCAGAAGCGAGACACAATCTCCCATGTGTTGACTTCTTGAGATTTCGACGACGTTGTTCTTCGATCTTCTCATGATTTAGTCATATTTGAGGTTCTTCAAGCAATTTTGATGCCTACAGATACCCTCCAAAGTTTTGGACTCCTCGTATTTTATCGAGGGGTCCGGAATACTTTGGATAAGATGCCTTTACTTTTGTTCATCGCTGAACTTTGTAGAAAGGCCGTGTTTTGCTTGGTTTCTCGAACCACGGCTCTGGCGTGTCGTGACCATATTTTGGGATCAATAAGCTGTTGCATTTGTATTTGAATGAATTGAAATGTAAAAGTCGATTTTGGACTAATCATCTTCATCTTGAAAGTCACCACTTGGTTCGCGATTGAAATGTCTTGAGAATCATTGAGAAAAAGCGTCGTCGGTTTTACGAATATCAGTTCGAGGAAAGCTTCTATATGTAATATCTGGAATTGTCCCTTAAAAGCCCTGAGAATGCAATGCGAGCATGCTTGAGCTTCCTGAGGCGATGTAATGGCACATTTGCATTAGCAATGAGTTACAAAGTGCATTAAAATCCGCGGTATGAAAAAGTACTTGACCCGGCATGAAGAGTGAACACTTTGTCTCAAGTTATTGCTTGTATGATAGATATAGGATTTTTGGCAAACCCTCACCATCAACGGATTTGATGAGCCTTTACCAACTACCGTTTGAGTTGGGCTAGCATGTAGATTATCCGAGTCCGCTCTACATGTTACGTTGTGCTAAAAGAGTGAATTCTCTTAGACTTTATGCTACGATATTGAATCGTGGCTCGGTCAATTATCAGGGAATTGATTACGGCATGTGTTAGATCGCGGACTTATCTCGATAAGGGGCGAGATAATATCCCTATGCATGAAGGCATAGTTTAGGTGTCATTAGGTAATGACATCTATGCTACGATATTGAATCGTAGGCTTGTGGAATTTGTGTTTTCTCTTGGGGAGCGAACCGTTGTGTCTTCTCTTGGAAGTAGCGAACCTGTTGTGTCTTCTCTTGGAGCAGAACCACATTGGGAGTAGACCTCTCATTCATAAAAGGAATCGAGGATTTTGGCCGTGGTCCTAGCGTAGGAAGGTTTGACCAAGTGGGAGTGAAAATTAAAAAATGATCCTAGCGTAGGAAGGTTTGATCGATAGGAGTTTTGAGACAATCCTAGCGTAGGAAGGTTTGATCGCTCAATCTTGAAATGGACCTCTCGCTCATGGAAGGAATCAAGAGGGATTTTGACCATGGTCCTAACTGTAGGAAGGTTTGACCCGAGCGGATATTTGAGACAATCCTAGCGTAGGAAGGTTTGATCGCTCAATCTTGAAATGGACCTCGTTCATGGAAAGAATCGAGAGGATTTTGGCGTGGTCCTAGCGTAGGAAGGTTTGACCGGGATAGGAATTTTGAGACAATCCTACTGTTGGAAGGTTTGATTGCTCAATGTGGAAGTGGACCTCGTTCATGGATTATCCACGGCTTTCTTACATAAAATTGGGGTATTTGGAGTCTGAGAGGAAGTTTATACTAAATACAGTGAGTCAAATTTGATTGACTTATTTGGCGTTAAGGCGCGGCTTCAACAAGGCTTGTATGATGGCCTTGAGAGCTAAGCAATCCTTTGTAGGATGGAGGATCCTCGTAGTGCATACGGTATTTAGGGTCCATTTTGTTAACCTCCTCTCGATTTGTAATTGAGGCAACTTGATTTTGTTGTTATCAAGGAGGTGTTTGAAGATGATTGGAACTTCTTCGTCCTTGAAAGAGTATGTCTGTGGAATTACGATTTAGAAGCTTTTGGCTGGCCGTTGTTGCGGCAGCTTAGCGACAATCCGGATGCCTTTCCTCTATTACGAGAGGAAAAATTTACGAGAATTGACCATCTTTTCGCCTCTTCGACTTTCTTCCTTCGAGGAAGCGTTGGCTTGTTCTCCTCGTATTTTTAGGTCTTTCCACGTAGTTGGTGGGGCGACCCGTGACTTCGGCAATTCTATAGAAAGATTGTTGTGGCAAGTCTTCAATATGAACTTTTGATGGTGGATCCTGCAATTCATTAGCTTTATTGGCGGAATAAACTTAGCGAAGGTGTCGATTGTCTCCCTTCTGCTTTTTAGTCTAGGAGAGTTCCAATTGAGACTTGATGTCGTCATCGAAGAAGTTCTTTGAAAGAACTTTCCATGTCCTCGGCAGGTTAATACTCGAGCCTTGAGTCTTATACCTGTCGAGGCGGCTCGAAAAGTCGGAAGCGAATGCCGAACCATCGAGGCTCGTTTCGAGATTACCCTAAATGTGATTTGAAGTAAATCGTGTTGTGAAGGTGACCCTCTCGTCAAGCGGTGAAGTTGATCAAATTGAATTCGGATAAGGGATTGAATCCCATTCTCTGGGATCACGGACCACGGGATACGAGTCCTTTTGACTTCTGTGTGGACATCAAAGCATTGATTTTATCTTCAAGCTCTTTCATCCTTTCGCCATCATCTTCCCCTTGTTTTGGATTATTTCCAATAGGAAGAATTGGATCATTTCCACCTTGAGCGGCGGTCAGACTTTCTTTGGAGGTTGATCGGCGTAAATGTGTTCATCAATCTCGAATCGTCCTCAACATTATGGTGGGTTACTCCACCTTGTTATTTGGATTACAGGCATTGGTGGACCGGTTGTTGTTACTGCTGTTTGGGTTTGCAATTCCTCATCTGTTGCATGGCTAGCTCCATCTCTGTTCTCATTTGACCTTAAGCTCTTCTCTTTGCTTGGCTAAGGCTTCTTGTAACATTTGAGCGAGGACATCGGAGTAATGGTAAAAGCCTCTGCGGGATGGGGACGGCCGCTGACATTGTGTCATCGGAAGCTATCGCCGAATTGATGTCGGAAGCTTCATCATCGATGACTCTCCTCATGCATCCTTCTATAGTCGATGCGTTGAGTAGCTCATAATTATAACGAGACATCTGGCTGGGAAATTGGTCTTGACTTTTCCTCCGGAGTGAAGTCGGGATCTGCATCCATCGCCGATCCTTTTCCTTTGTTCACCATGTTAATAGTAACCGGGAAGTTCATCTTGCGAATGGTGGATCTTCTCTTTCTTGAGTCGCCTTGACTCGTCTTCAAATCTTCGTTCTTTGGCGGGGAAAGCCTCTCGAATCTTGAAGCTCTTTGTGGTTGGCGTTTGACTTCGAACAGGCACATCGACAACAACGTCTTGATTAGTTGTGCACACGAGCAAGAACAATTTATTTCATCGATCGTCCTCTTTAGGTGTGTTGCCACTGACGATGGTGTGGTTGGTGTGGTTTATCACAAATTGCACTTCCACCCCAGTGTAGCGTTGTCCTTAGTGGAGGACCGTCTTCTTTTAGGGGCGTCGACTTTTGACTTGAGAGACAACTTCGTGGCAACCGTCATCTGAAGTTGCTTCGTATGAATCACAAAGTGCGGTTATCTCTCATGATTTTGCGAGTCACTTGCCTCAACTTATTCTTCTCGGCGGACTTCGTGGACCCCTTGTGGGATGCTCAAGCGAGATGCAATTGGAATTCTAGAGACTGAGATATTTGGCTTGCTCAAGACTCTTATTTGGGTAATCCAAGCATTTCTTCAACTTTGGAACCTTGCTTTTATTTCACAGTTTGTGGACCAAACGGTGAACAGAAGTTGGCCGGTTCGAACTTAAGGTTGATACCTCATCAGGTGGAAGAAAGGCGGAAAAGCCCATCTTTGTCAATGCATGGAGGGCCTGGCTTTTGGCGGTTGAACTATCTCGGCCAGCGGGCAGTTTACTATTTGTTGGCGGCGGCTTAAGCTGTCTCGGCGGCGGCGGCTCGAGCTATCTCGGTGAAGAATTGGCGGCGAAGCGATTTGGCGTTGACCGGGACCCAAACTTGGCGATTTTGAGCCGTTCTTTGGGTTGCTTTGGACTTTTGCGCCTTGCGAACAACGATGCGTTCGAGCAAAGCGTGCAGGCGTTTTTGTAGCTCCTTCCTTGTCAATCGGGCCCTTTTGGCGAGAACCCATTCTTCCTTGGGAGAGTCTTGGCAGTTGAGAGATGCGGTTTGTTGATGCCTTTGATCCGTGAGTTTTGATAGTGAACTCCATCAGTTGACTCGAGCCTTGCGGCTGGCGGGCCATCTTTTGGCGTCGTCTTTGGCGAGCTCTCTTCGTCGGATCGGTTGAGATCTTGTTGAGAGGAAATGGCCTCATGCATAGCGAGCGAAGATCGTTGCACATCTGTGAGCGAACCTCCCTCTTAGGGGATGAGATCCTCCGATGTTTGCGGGGTGAGGAGGACTTCGCGAGGAAGAGAGATACTCTTGAATTTGGCTTGATCGAAGAAGTAGTCTATTCCATCAACCATGAGAATTGACTGTCGGCAAGGCTGCGACACAGCGATCTCGGGCTCGAGACCGTTGGCTCCCCTTTGTGGTAAGCCATCGTGTTTGGTGAAAGTTGATTTCTTTGTCATTTCCATTACAAAATTTAAGAAAATTACACCTTAATTTTCAGTTACAAAAAATTCGATTAACTCTCTCACAAACTTCGAACAAAAGGCGCTACAAGTGTAGATCTCTTGTTTTGTGGGACTTTGCTGTGCTTGGGGCCAGCGTAATCGTGGACCAGAAGCGATCGTCGAATCGGCGGGGTTTAGTTAGTGTAGCCATAGAAACAAGAACTTCGGCAAATATCTTAGCAAGGTAAGATATCTACTCTTCTCAAGAATAAGGCAAGGCTTAAACTCAAGGAATCTCGCGTGGATCGTGTTCTTGAACTCAGGAAGCTTGGATTCGACTTTTCCCTTTCGATGGCCGACCTCACGCCTAAGTGGGCGTAGGAGGGTATTATAGTCTTTGGGAAGCGTGCCCTCTTGAAACACAAGTGTCATAAGTGCGAGATTTTGTAGTTAGCGGCGGCTTCGGTACGCCTCGCGCTAAACTACCTCGCTCAGCTGCGGCGATGTCGGCTTTACCTGTTGGCGGTATGGGCTACCTGTTGTTGGCGGCGATCGAAATCCTCCATTTCTTTGTAGCGGTTTTCACGCTTTTGGCGCGATTAAATGCCTAGAATTACGCCTGGTAGGCGTATCTTGGCGATGTAACGCCTATTAGCGATGTCGAGCGTCTCTGCGCATTGGTAAAGTCAAGTGGGCCCCATCGGCATTGATTTAGACCCTTTAAGAGCTTCGTTCCAAGTATTACGGGTGTCTGCCCGATTAGCGAGACACAGATACCGGCCGTCGCGAGCACACACAAATGTCGCTAATAGCGAGACACATCAGATGCTTCGTGCGAGAGCACACACAATGTCTGCTAGCGGCGAGACACATCAAGTGTCTGCTTCGTGCGAGGCACACTGAAATGTCTGCATGCTGCGAGAGACACATCAAGATGTCGCTTCGTGGCGAGACACAAACAAAGTGTCTCGCCAGCGTAGCGGACACAATCTCCATGTGTTGACTTCTTGAGATTTCGGCGGCGTTGTTCTTCGATCTTCTCATGATTTAGTCATATTTGAGGTTCTTGGCAATTTTGATGCCTACAGATACCCCTCAAAGTTTTAGGACTCCTCGTATTTTGTCGAGTGCGGAATACTTTGGATAAGATCGCCTTGTTTCTTGTTCAGCGTTGAACTTTGTAGAAAAGGCCCATGTTTTGCTTTAGTTTCTTGAATCACGGCTCTGTGGCGTCGTGACCATACTTTGGGATCAATAGGCATTTGCATTTGTATTTGGATTGATTGAAATGTTGAAGTCGATTTTGGACTAATCATCTTCATCTTGAAAGTCACCACTTGGGTTATAATTGAAATGCCTTGAGAATCATTGAGAGAAAAGCGTCGTCACGGTTTTGAATATCAGTTCGGGGAAAGCTTCTATATGTAATATCTGGAATTGTCCCACGAAGAAGCGGCGGGGCAATCGAAGTGTCTCGCTCAAAGGGCCTTGCGGAATGCAATGCGAGCATGCTTGAGCTTCGGAGGCTGATGTAATGGCAAATTTGCATTAGCAATGAGTTACAAAGTGCATTAAAATCGGTGGGAGAAAGTGTTTGACCCGCGGGGAAAAGTGAACCATTTGTCTCAAGTTATTGCTTGTATGATAGATATAGGATTTTTGGCAAACCCTCGACCATCAGCAGTTTGATGAGCCTTTACCAACTACCGTTTGAGTTGGGCTAGCATGTAGATTATCGAGTCCGTTCTACATGTTACGTTGTGCTAAAGAGTGAATTCTCTTAGACTTTATGCTACGATATTGAATCGCGAGCTCGGTCAATTATCAAGGAATTGATTACGGGCATGTGTTAGATCTGGACTTATCTTTGATAAGGGGCAGAATAATATCCCCATGCATGAAGGCATAGTTTAGGTGTCATTAGGTAATGACATCTATGCTCACGATATTGAATCGTGAGCTTGATCAATTATCCGCGGGAATTGATTACCCGGTGTGTGTTAGGCGACTTATCTCGATAAGGGGCGAGAGATAACATCTATGCATGAAAGCATAGTTTAGGTGTCATTAGGTAATGACATCTATGCTCACGATTTTGAATCACGTAGGCTTGTGGAATTTGTGTTTTCTCTTGGGGCAGCGAACCCGTTGTGTCTTCTCTTGGGTAACGAACCTGTTGTGTTTTCTCTTGGGGTAGCGAACCTGTTATGTTTTCTCTTGGTAGCGAACCATTGCGGGAGTAGACCTCTCATTCATAAAAGGAATCGAGAGGATTTTGACCGTGGTCCTAAGCGTAGGAAGGTTTGACCAAGTGGGAATGAAAATTTAATAATGATCCTAGTAGGAAGGTTTGATCGGGATAGGAGTTTTAAGACAATCCTAGCGTAGGAAGGTTTGATCGCTCAATCTGAAATGGACCTCGTTCATGGAAGGAATCAAAGGGATTTTGACCATGGTCCTAGCGTAGGAAGGTTTGACGGTGAGATATTTGAGACAATCTAAGCGTAGGAAGGTTTGATCGCTCAATCTTGAAATGGACCTCTCGTTCATGGAAGGAATCGAGAGGATTTTGGCCGTGGTCCTAGCGTAGGAAGGTTTGACGGGATAGGAATTTGGAGACAATCTAAGCGTAGGAAGGTTTGATTGCTCAATCACGGAAGTGAACCTCTCGTTCATGGAAGGAATCGAGAGGATTTTGATTATGGTCTTAAGCGTAGGAAGGTTTGACCACTCTCTGGAAGTGGACATCTCGTTCATGGATTATCCACCCGGCTTTCTTTGCAAAATTGGGCTCTTATATTCATTGGAGGAATTAGGAGGAAGGTTTAATCTCTTGTACTCATCGGAGAAGAATAGTTTATACTCGTATGCACATGGTCTGAGAGGGCGGTTTATACTCGTATACACAGCCAGTCTAGTTTGATTCAACTTATTTGGCGTTAAGGCGGCTTCAACAAGGCTTGGATGATGGCCTTGAGAGCTAAGCAATCCTTTGTAGGATGGAGGATCCTCGTGGTATACGGTATTTAGGGTAGAAGTTTTGTTAACCTCCTCTTGATTTGTAATTGGAGGCAACTTGATTTTGTTGTTATCAAGGAGGTGTTTGAAGATGATTGGAACTTCTTAGTCCTTGAAAGAGTATGTCTGTGGAATTCGATTTAGAAGCTTTTGGCGGCCGTTGTTCGCGACGTTTGACCAGGCGATCCACGATGCCTTTCCTCTATTACGAGAGGAAAAATTTATACGAGGAGTCGACCATCTTTTAGCCTCTTTTCGACTTTCTTCCTTAGGCGTTGACTTGTTCTCCCGTATTTTAGGTCTTTCCACGTAGTTGGTGGGGCGACCCCATGACTTCCGGCAATTCTATAGAAAGATTGTTGTGGCAAGTCTTCAATATGAACTTTTGATGGTGGATCCGCAATTCATAGCTTTATTGCGGAATCGCTTAGAAGGTGTCGATTGTCTCCCCACCTACGCTTTTAGTCTAGAAGAGTTCCAATTGAGACTTGGTGTAGTCATCGAAGAAGTTCTTTGAAAAGAACTTTCCATGTCCTCAGCCAGTTAATACTCGGCCTTGAATCTTGATACCAATGGCTGCTCATGAAAATGCAAACGAATGGCCGAACCATCGAGGCTCGTTTCGAGATTACCCCAAATGTGATTTGAATAAATCGGTGTTGTGAAGGTGACCCTCTCCGTCAAATGGCGTGAAGTTGATCAAATTGAATTTGGTGGGTAAGGTTGAATCCACTCTCTAGGATATGGACCCGGAATACGGTCCTTTTGACTTCTGTGTGGACATCAAAGCATTGATTTTATCTTCAAGCTCTTTCATCCTTTAGCCATCATCTTCCCCTTGTTTTGGATTATTTCCAATAGGAAGAATTGGATCATTTCCACCTTGGCGGCGGATCGCGGCTTTCTTTGGAGATTGATCGGTAAATGTGTTCATCAATCTCGAATCGTCTTCGACATTATGGGCGTTATGGTGGGTTACTCCACCTTGTTGGCGGGTTATTTGTTATTGGACCGGAGTTATTACCGTTTGGGTTTGTAACTCCCTCATCTGTTGCATGGCTAGCTCCATCTCTGTTCTCATTTGACCTTAAGCTCTTCTCTTTGCTTGGCTAAGGCTTCTTGTAACATTTGAGCGGGACATCGGAGTAATGGTAAAAGCCTCTACGGGATGGGGACCGACACTTGACATTGTGTCATCGGAAGCTATCGCGAATTGATGTCGGAGCTTCATCATCGGATGACTCTCCCTCATGCATCCTTCTATAGTCGATCGTTGAGTAGCTTCGCAATTATGCAAGAGACATCTGGGGAAATTGGTCTTGACTTTTCCTCGAGTGAAGTCGGGATGCATCCATCGCCAGTCCTTTTCCTTTGTTCACCATGTTAATAGTAACCCGGAAGTTCATCATTCGAATGGTGGATCTTCTCTTTCTTGAGGTCGCCTTGACTCCGTCTTCAAATCTTCGTTCTTTGGCGAGGAAAGCCTCTCGAATCTTGAAGCTCTTTGTGGTTGGCGTTTGACTCGGAGCGGCACATCGACGAAACAACGTCTTGATTAGTTATTGCACGCGAGCAAGAACAATTTATTTCATCGATCGTCCTCTTTAGGTGTGTTGCCACTGACGATGGTGTGGTTGGTGTGGTTTATCACAAATTGCACTTCCACCCCAAGTGTAGCGTTGTCCTTAGTGGAGGACCGTCTTCTTTTAGGGGCGTCGACTTTGACTTGAGAACAACTTCGAGTCGCTTGACCGTCATCGAAGTTGCTTCGTATGAATCACAAGAGTGCGGTTATCTCTCATGATTTTCGCGAGTCACTTGCCTCAACTTATTCTTCTCGTGACTTCGTGGACCCCTTGTGGGATGCTCAAGCGAGATGCAATTGGAATTCTAGAGACACGAGATATTTTAGCTTGTTCGGGACTCTTAAATTTGGAAATAATCAAGCGTTTCTTCTTGGAACCTTGCTTTTATTTCTGGTTGTGGACCAAGGCGACTAAACCGCGGAGTTGTCGGTTCCGGACTTAAAGGTTGATACCTCATCGGGAGAAGTGGAAGAAAGTGAAAAGCCCATCTTTGTCAATGCATGGAGGCTGCCTGCGCTTGGCGGCGATTGAGCTTATCTGGCGAGGCGGTTTACCCGCCTATTGTTGGCGAAGCGGCTTAGCTGTCTCCGGTGGCGGCGGCTGACTATCTCGGTGAAGAATTACGGCGAAGACTCTTGAAATTTTGGCGTTGACCGGGACCCAAACTTGGCGATTTTGAGCCGTTCTTTGGGTTGCTTTGGACTTTTGCGCCTTGAACAACGATGCGTGCTCGAGCAAAGCGTGCAGCGTTTTGGCAGCTCCTTCTTTGTCAATCGGGCCTTTTGGCGAACCCATTCTTCCTTGGGAGGTCTTGGCGGGTTGAAGCGCGTAGTTTGTTGGCGCCTTTGATCATGTGAGTTAGATGCGATAGTGAACTCCATCCGTTGACTCGAGCCTTGGCGGGTGTGAGCCATCTTTTGGCGTCGTCTTTGGCGAGCTCTCTTCGTCGAGATCGGTTGAGATCTTGTTGAGAGGAAATGCGCCTGCATGCATGGCGAGCGAAGATCGTTGCACATCCTGAGAACCTCCCTCTTAGGGGATGAGATCCTCCGATGTTTGCGGGGTGAGGACCGATGTGGAAGAGGAGATACTCTTGAATTTGGCTTGATTGAAGAAGTAGTCTATTCCATCAACCATGAGGTGGCGGTCATTGCAAGGCTGCGACACGATCTCGGGCTTGAGACCGTTGGCTCCTTTGTGGTAGCCATCGTGTTTGAGTCGAAAGTTGATTTCTTTGTCATTTCCATTACAAAATTTAAGAAAATTACACCTTAATTTTCGGTTACAAAAAATTCGATAACTCTCTCACAAACTTCGAACAAAAGCGCTACAAGTGTAGATCTCTTGTTTTAGTGGGACTTTGCTGTCTTGGGGGCAGCGTAATCCGTGGACCACCCGGCGGCGATCGTCGAATCGGCGGGGTTTAGTTAGTGCCATAGAAACAAGAACTTCAGCAAATATCTTAGCAAGGTAAGATATCTACTCTTCTCAAGAATAAGGCAAGGCTTAAACTCAAGGAATCTCGCGTGGATCGTGTTCTTGAACTCAGGAAGCTTGGATTTCGACTTTTCCCTTCGATGGCCGACCCCACTTGAAGTGGGCGTAGGAGGTATTTATAGTCTTTGGAAGCGTGCCCACAAGTGTCATAAGTCTTTGAAGATTTCGCGGTTAAGCGGCTCGGTACGCCTCAGCTAAAATTGCCTCCGCTCAAGGCGGCGATGTCATTTGCCTACGTGGCGGCGGTATGGAACTGCCTCGTGGCCGTCGGCGATCGCGATCCTTCATTTCGTAGCGGTTTTCTGCTTTTTAGGCGCGATTAAATGCCCTAGAATCGCGCCTGAGTGAAGTATCTTCGGCGATGTAACCGCACATCAAAGTGTACGAGCGTCTCTGCATTGATAAAGTCAAGTGGGCCCCACCAGCATTAATTTAGACCCTAAGAGCTCGTTTCAAGTATCACGGGTGTCTGCGGCTTTGCGAGACAGAATGAATGCCAAACATAGCGAGACACATCAAGGTGTCTCGCTTCGTCGCGAGGCACACACAAATGTCTGCTAACGTGAGACACATCAAGTGTCGCTCGTGCGAGGCACACACAAATGTCTGCTAACGTGAGACACATCAAATGTCTCGCTTCGTTCGCGAGACACAAACAAAGTATCTCGCCTTGTGGCGAGACACAATCTCCATGTGTTGACTTCTTGAGATTTCGGCGACGTTGTTCTTCAATCTTCTCATGATTTAGTCATATTTGAGGTTCTTCAGCAATTTTTGATGCCTACAGACCCATATTCCCCCCGTCAGCAAAAGGTGATCGCTTTATTTTGGCAATTACCGACTACTTCTCTAAATGGGCTGAAGCAATTCCACTCAAAGAAGTCAAAACGAGTACTGTCATCAAATTCATTAAACACCATATTATCTATCGATATGGTGTTCAGAAACGAGTGTGCATGATAATGGTCCTCAGTTCATCAGCAACGCCTTCGTCAGATTCTGCGGCAAGTTCAGAATACAAGACATTTCGTCCACAGCTTATAATCCCACCGCAAATGGTTTAGCTGAAGCCTTTAATAAAACTATCATCAAAATCTTAGCAAAGCTAGTCAAAACCAATAGCGATTGGGATGATAAGCTTGGTGAAGCTCTTTGGGCATATCGCACTCTGATTCGAACAGAAGCGGATTCACACCATATTCCTTAGTATACGGATGTGAAGCTGTTTTGCCTTTAGAGATACAAATTCCGTCACTTCGTGTAGCCCTTGCGATAGGGATGACAAGCGACGAGCAACATCAAAAGCGTCTTGAAGAGCTTGAGGTGTTAGACGAGAAGCGGCAGGAGCTCAACAACAGTTGAGCTATACCAAGCGAAATTTCCAAAGCCTTTAACAAGAAAGTCCGCTATCGGAGTTTCAAGGAAGAGACTTGGTACTTTCGCCGTCCGTGACAGATGATTCTCAATTCCAAGAAGAAAGGCAAATTCGAGCCCAAATGGGAAGGACCGTTTATAATTGATACGGTCTACTCAAATGGAGCATATCGCTTGATCACTCAAGATGGTGACAAGTTAATGATGCCAATTAACGGAAAGTTCCTGAAGATATATTATCCCTAATATATTCAGGATAATTCGTTTTCGCAGTATTGAATGATTTGACTTGTGAACAGTCACATTCATTAAGCTCTCATTCGGCTGAAAATCTTAAATGATTGAAGCCACCGATAATATTAACACCTATTATTAATTTCTTTCATGAAACAGGGTTCGTTTTCGCCCCAAGAGAAGACACAACGGGTTCGTTTTCGCCCCAAGAGAAGACACAACGGGTTCGTTTTCGCCCCAAGAGACACAAGCGGGTTCGTCTTTGCCCCAAGAGAAGACACAACGGGTTCGTTTTAGCCCCGAAGACACAGAGGTTCGTTTTAGCCCCAAGAAGACACAAAGGGTTCGTTTTAAGCCCCAGAGAAAACACACGCGGGTTCGTTTTAAGCCCCAAGAAGACACAACGGGTTCGTTTTACCCATTTCGCCAAGAGAAGACACAACGGGTTCGTCTTTGCCCCAAGAGAAGACAGCGGGTTCGTTTTAAGCCCGAAGAAAACACAATGGGTTCGTCTTTGCCCCAAGAGAAGACACAGCGGGTTCGTTTTAAGCCCCGAAGACACAATTCCAAAGTTTATGTATTTATTACATAGCTGATTATATTAAATCTCGCCTATTTATGCATAGTAGGTGTTATTCACGTCCTTAAATGGGAATAAGTCGATCTAACACGCCGTAGGGTAGTCAATTCCCGTGATAATTGATAAAGCCTACGTATTCAATATCGTAGTACAAAGTCTGAGAGAATTTATTCTTTTAGCACAACGTTATATGTAGAACGGACTTAGATAATCTACATGCTAGCCCAACTCAAACGGTAGTTGGTAAAGGCATATCAAATCCGTTGATGGCTGAGGGTTTGCCAAAAATCCTATTGAAATTATGTTTATTTGTTCAAAACAGAATAGATGAAAACATGATAAAAGAAATTTTATTTCATGTAAAAGTGAATTACAAAGTGTTGGCAAAATCTAACAAAAGTGTTCTATGAATATATTTGGCGGCAGCGGATCTGTTCTTCGACTCAGCTTCGATCACGGTATTCTTGTTCCAATTCTTTCTCGAGAAGGACTCGGAAGCATCATTAATAGTTAGAAGTTGAATAATCTTACGATCGATTCGTGAGACCTTTCATCGGATGCTTTCAATTGTTACGCGGTTTAGAGCAAGTCTTCTCGAACTAGCAAGATCAATTTCTTGAGGAAACGCAGCGCTTCTTCGGTATCTTCGAGAGCTTTCTTTAAGCGAGCGATCTCAAGGTCGTGCGTCTCAACAGAGCGGACCAAGTCAGCATTGGCTTCATTCCGTGTATTCAAGCTTGCCCTTAGACGCGCGGATTGAGCTTGCACTTGCTGTAGTTCTTCTTCAACAGTTCTTCGCTTGATTTCTCTAGCTTGTGTAATAGACTCAACTCGAGAAGAGATATAAGAAGAAGTACCCCCGGACCGAAGTCTCTGAAGTTTATTCAATTCCTGTTCTAGCTGGATCAGATCTTCTGCGATGGAGTTAGCCAAGTCAGGAAAACCCTCCTCTCTTATGAAACTTACATGCCGATCGAGGAGCCGCTTCGCTGAGCTGAAGGAAGAACCTTTATTCACGACCTTTTCAATCAATTTATTGAGAAGGAATGTGAAACCCTCGAGCTCTGCACTGATGACCATCTTTTCTGGATCCTCATCCGCCATTAAAGCTTTAATTGTGTCATACAGTATGGAAGGAGCCGCTGTGAAAGAGAAAGTGTAAGCTTATGAGGATTCCGAACTCAAATTTAAAAAAAAATCAAGATTGGAAGATATACCGATACGGCTAGAAGATCCTCCAGCAGGAGTTGTTTCCACACTCATCGATCCAGTTTGGAGAACCACCGAAGTTGATTCAATTTCAGGTTGGATAGCCGGTGGTCCTGGGTGAATAATAGGGCCTTCAATTTGAGTTGTTTGCTCCATAGTTGGTTGTTGGTCTAAGTGAACCATGGCCCGGTCGAGGTTCGGCTTGAGTAGTTGGTGGTCGGGTTGAACAAAGCGGACTCTCCGACAGCAGTGGATACAATGATGGACTCATTAGGGAGAACAAGGGGTTGAATCTCCAAATCTGAGACCCATGAGGAGTTTGTTCTCTGATAGTAGTAATGAGTCCTACGGTGAGAATACCATCAAGTGTCAATTATCCGTTAAAAAGCCGACAAGACTTGGGCGATAAGACGCATTACCCGGCGAAGAGCTAGCTTCTGATGGATTCCTTCGAGTAGATTCGATAGCATCTCGAAATCGGATGTGGATCAAATTAGAGAAAGAGATCATTTGGCGAAGCTTTGTTCAAATGACCCCTCGAAATTCTCTTCATGTGCGGGCTCCGTTGGCCTCGGCTTTCATTTGTGACATCAACAATACGCTCACGGGTGTTAGTATACACATATCTATATATATGAGAATCATAATAACATATATGTACATACCAAGAGCGGTTCCGTGGGTTCGATAGATTTATCAAGCTCTCCTTTGAAGGCGCTTCTCCCTCAATCGCTCTTCCATCACTGCGATTCTGATGTATTAGTGCTTCAATTCAATGAAGGAAGAACAAAAGTAAAGTTCAAATCTCATACCGGGGAGTTGGCTCGGTGGCTAGCAGCTTGCGCTCATTTCTTGGAATTTTTCTAAAAGAATATGAAGCGTTAGCAATAAGTGGAGGAACCAATTGAGACTCTTTCATGATTCTAAGTCGCCATCGGATGAAATGGTCGTACTGCGGCGGCACCTTGAAACGAAGGGGCGTCAATGTCGTAGCCGTAGTGGTATCTTGAATATCCCGATCCATAGCTTCAAGTGTTGGATCATCATAAGTGAACACTCTTGGAGGAGAAGGTTCATTTGGAACCTCGCCTTCTTGAATAAGAAAAAATGGAATAATTAATAATCATAGATGAAATGGTAAAGTCGAGATGATGAATCTGAGTCATACCTTCTCTTAGGCGGAAAATCGGTGTCTATCGCCTTAGGAGTTGGTGATTTTGGGGATTTCGTGCGATGAGGCCTATATGCGACCTTCTTCGTGCATTATTGCGGCGATAGAAGCGGGGAGTATGAGCGGTCGGTGATGGACGAGCCCTCTTTCGGATATAAGCTCGGTCATTTGCTTCTTCTTCTTCTACCTCTTCTTCTTCCCTGTCTCGACCGTCATCCGGTGAGGATAAGTAAAACGACCTTCGGCGAGGCCGTTTCAAAGGGCAGCGGAGGAGGTGGAACACGAGAAGAGGGTTTGGCTGGTACATCTCGTCGAGGCTGGAGAGCGGCGATGGCACTACAACTTAGCTCGAATTGGACCTCTGGCGAGCGAGCGATCGTTTCTTCTTCTTGAAGTGTGGGCTGTATAATCAAATTCCTCTTCTTCACTCTCTTCTTGGGTGACCTTCTTCTTGCCTTTTGATTTCTTTGAAGGACGAGCTCGTTTGGGAAACACGGGTTGGTGTAGGCTCTGTTATGTTCTACTTCCGTGGAGCATTAGCATAATGAGCCATTTGCGGTATAGAAAAGTCATCTGAAGCTTGGCTCGGCGGCGGGGAGGCCGAACTTGGCATTGGTGCGGCGCTTATGTTCCAATACGAGCGGGCCGCATCAATAAGACCTCCATGAGTCTTCATTCCCGATTTGGATTCCGATGTAGATTTGATCATAGCCGAATTGGCGGAGAAAGCGGCATGGGAGATAAGGCTCTATGTCGCGGGAATTCTTCACGGAAAATCGGGTAACCGATCACGAATGTTCATTAGCCATCGGAAACAACCAAGATCGAGAATAGTTCGACTTCCGCTAGGCCGTGACATCTACCGGCATGTCATCATATCGGCTGAAAAGTTCGGAAACATTTAAAGAATTCCCAACTCTTGGCAATTACGAGTTGGCGAGAGCCGGACCATCTGTCTCGCTTTCCATTTACATTCTTCCAATATCGTAAATAAAGGCGGTTGATAATCTACTATGTCGGGGCGTCATCGGATCTGGGCGATGGAGTCTGAGCGAGCCATCAAATAAGTATCACGGTAGTTCTACTTTGTGGTTGGGATGTCGCTAGAAGACCCTTTGTCCTTATGTAAAAAACCGAGACTATCCGTCGGAGTCCACCATGAATATCTGCCACCATTGGGAAGAAGAAAGGCGGCGACCGGTGACCAGCTCAACAATTGGGAAAAGCACTTCTAAAGGCGGGGCATCGAAGATTGGTGCGGACTACACATTTCTTCAACCGGATAGCCAAGTAGCCCGCCAAGAGAGTTTGTGGCTTGATGCGCTTTTGTAGTTGCCACAAGAAAGTCTCAAACCGTCCCCTTAGGAATTTTGCCCTCAGCATATGGGGTAGTGAAGGATTGGGCATTGATCTTTGCAATCAGCTTGTTGATGACAGAAGGAGTGGCGGTTTTCTGTTCACTTACATCCTCGTTATCCTCTAAGTTCTGGAATAGATAATCGGCGAACTGTTTATGACTAATCTGCGGAAGCCTCCTAGCCTTCCGTCCTCTGTCGCTATTGCGGCTTGATAGTGGCAAGTTAGCTCCCCGCAATTTCATAAGCGGTGATCTCTTCTCTTTCATTTCCTTCAATCGTCGATTGCCGGGAAAATATTCTTGATATGGTGCTTCACCCATTGGAAGACCGGAAACCTTCATCATTTCATGAAGTGGTAGACCCAATTCCCCATTTTTCGTCAGGAAAGTGTTGCTATCTGGGTTGTAGATTTCCAGCAATGCGAGGAAATGATACGAGCTGGGAGGAATTCCATACATGCTAGCACGGATGGGAACATATAATCAATTTCTTTGAGTTCCGACTCCATCGATTGAGAGCGTAAGCTGTCATCGTGTCCACCATCGATTCGTGATAGAATGTACCCAACGAAGCACCGATGAGATTTCTTAGGAGGCAACTCCTTCCTATTTTGGCTAAGCGATTCTTCAAGGTGTCGGCTTTGACCATCAGTTCATTATGAGGTGTCTTTGTCATGACCTACAAGGCGGGTAAAGCACGACGTAATTTTGTCACTAGAACACGGAGCGGCATCTTTACCAATATATCCGCGGTGTATGCGTTCCATATCCTCAGTCAACCTCCAAGACATATTCCTCTTAAGCGATAAATTGCGCGGCAAGAGTGAATGATCTTAGGGCAAATGGAGGTAAATAAAGATTAGAGCCATCACCTTCATACGACCATGGTTGGTCACGAGCAGATAAGGCTTCGGATCCATAGCAGAATCCCCAAATAAATAGCTTGACTTCCTCATTATCTCGTGGATCCGGCATTTTTTGTCGATTAGGCGTCGGTGATCATTCTTCGTAAATCACGGCGATCACCATGTTCTAACGCTTCCAATAATTACGAGGCATTTGGACCGGCGAGGAGCATCGGTCACTAGTGGCATCTCTTGAGAAGAGGAAAACAGTGTGCAATCCACTTGGCTCATGAACATTGAATGCCGTGGGGAAACTCAAGCGCAAAGCACATATACACTTATAAGTGCGGGGTCAAAATTAACATAAAAATGGCTAAGTGTTGGGGCGACTGCTTGCGGCGAGGCGATTCAAGCTGCGCCGCCAACGGCGATACAATCTCTTGTCACCATAAGCGGCGAGACGATCTCAACTGACTTCGCCCGAAGCGAGGCGGTTTCAAGCTACCTCGCCGGCCAGCCGAGACAGTCCCAACCGTCGCCCGGGCGAGACAGCCTCAACCGCCGCGCAAATACTGAGACAATGAAGCTTTGTTCGTTGATTTGTGAATGTTTTGGCTATGCAAAACACTTGTTTTAGCCAGATCCACACAAAGGAGGACCTCGACTCTTCTCAAATGCCTCATAAAGGAGAACAAATGAGGATTTTATACGATTCTATACAAAATGCAAACTTTTCAACCCAAAATAAATGCATATATTGAGAAGAACTCACCCCAAAAGGCGAAGCGATCGGTTCTTCGACATCGAGAGGTTTGGGGAACGGATTTGGCCTTGGGGACACGAGATCTTTGGAGACATGATAAAAATCGATTTTTGGCTTGAACAAGAGAAAAGCTAGGGTTTTGATGAAAATCCGAAAGCAAGAAGCTTGAAGAGGCCTAGGGTTTGATGAAGAGGGGATCTGACAGAAAGTCGGGGCTTCGGTTTGATGGGGAAAATCGATCTAAATCGATGGGATCCTAAGAAATCGAAGAAACCCTAGATCTAAAGAGGGTTTTCGAGCAAACTTGGAAACTTGAGAGAGTAAAAGGGGATTCTTGGGTTAGTAGAAGATCAAAATAGGGTTTGGGAAGGTTTAAGAAGATTTTGAAGTCTGAGGCGGGATATCGTATGGGGTTAAAACCTAGGTATCGGGTTTATAAAGGGGCACCGCTTCACTTTCTTTGAGCGAGACACCTTAGGCGCCTCGCTCAAGTTCTGGCGAGACACCTTAGGCTGCCTCGCTCAAGTTCTTTGGCGAGACACCTCATCTTTGCCTCGCTCAAACTCTTTGGCGAGACACCTCATCTTTGCCTCGCTCAAGTTCTTTGGCGAGACATCTCATCTTGCCTCTCACCGCCTCGCTCAAATTTTCTTAAGCAAGACATCTCATCTTTGCCCGCTCAAACTCCTTTAGCAAGACACTTGATTGCCTGCCTCGCTTTCTTCAAGTGGGACAATCCCAGATATTGATAATTATTCTCCGTACGGGATTCAAGGCAGTATATTCAAGATAAATTGGTTCCATATTACATACAGAAGCTTCCCTGGAAATCTGATATTCAGAAAACCAGATGACGCTTTTTCTCTGAATGACTCTCAAGGCATTCAATCGCAACCCAAGTGGTGACTTTCAAGATGAAGATGATTAGTCCAAAATCGACTTCGACATTTCAATTCATTCAAATACAAATGCAACAGTTATTGATCCCAAAATATGGTCAGCGACGACGCGTAGCCAGGGTTCGAGAAACTGAAGCAAAACACGGGCCTCTTCTACAAAGTTCAACGATGAACAGAAGTAAGGCGCATCTTATCCAAAGTATTCCAGACCCCTCGATAAAATACAGAGGAGTCTGAAAACTTTGGAGGGGGTATCTGTAGGCATCAAAAATTGCTGAAGAACCTCAAATATGACTAAATTATGAGAAGATCGAAGGACAACATCGTCGAAATCTCAAGAAGTCAACACATAAGAAGATTGTGTCTGCTTCTGATCGCGAGACATCGGTTTGTGCCTCGCCATGGCGAGACACTTGTTCATGTCGGCCGATAGCGAGACACGTGTGTGTCGCTCACGGCGAGACACTTTGATGTCTCGCTACTAGCGAGACACTTGTTGGTGTCGCCACGGCGAGACACCTTGATGTCTCGCAACTAGCGAGGCACTTACTTATGTCTCGCCAAATGCGAGACACCCGTAAAAGCGGGCTCTTGAAGGGTCTAAATCAATGCGATGGGGCCCACTTGACTTTATCAGCAGCGAGACGTTCAGATATTTTAATGGGCGGTTACGAAAATCGCCCACTAGGCGTGATTTTAGGGCATTTAATCGTGCCTTAAAAGCGTGAAACCGTTACAACGGTGAAGGGGCGACAACGCCTCGCCGGTCGTGAGGCAGCCCATCTTACCATGGCGGCGGCCATGCTTACCTCGCCAGGCCGACGACATAATAGCGAGCAGCTCGAGCTGCGCCTGCTTAACAAATGTGGAGCACTTATGACTTGTTTCTTGGAGGGCACGTTTCCCAAGGACTATAAATACCCCCTACATCCACTTGGGGGATCGGCATTTGTCAATCGAGATCAAACAAAAATCGAGCTTTTGTAAGGAGAGAGAGAATCCAAACTTCCAAAGTTCAAGAACACGGTCCAAACGGAGATTCCTCGAGGTTAAGCTTTGCCTTAATTCTTGGGAAGAGTAGATATCTTACTTTGCTAAGATATTTCTTGAAGTTCTTGTTTCCTGCGAAGCATCAACTAAACCCGTCGATTCGACGATCGCTGCCGCATGGTCCACGGTTGGCGTCCCGACGCGAGGAAAAGTCCCACAAAAGCGGAGATCTACACTTGTAGTATCTTTTGTTCGAGTTTGTAAGAAAGTTATCTAAATTCTTTGTAACTGAAAATCAAAGTGTAATTTTCTTAAGTTTTGTAATGGAAACGACAAAGAAATCAACTTTCGACTCAAACACGATGGCGACCGATTGGGAGGCAGCGGTCTCGAGCGAGATCGTTGTGTCGCCTTGCGGCGATCAAGCCGACCTCATGGTCGATGGTGGATTATTTCTTCGATCAAGCCAAGTTCGAGGAATATCTCTCCTCTTCTTCATCAAAGTCCTCCTCGCCCGCAAGCATCGGATTTCATCTCCAAAGAAGGAGGTTCGCTTACTTGGGGCGCAATGAATCTCAAGCAGGCGATTTCCCGACAACAACACCGGCCGGATCTCAAAGCGGGAGCTCTCTTCAAGTTGACTCTTTTGAAGAAGGAGTCATTCAACAAGATCTCAACCGCTTTGGCGAAGAGGGCTCGTCAAAGGCGTCAAAAGATGGCCCGACAACTTGCCAAGGCCATGGAATCAGCAGGCGGAGTTCATTACAATCTGAACTCCGCGTGATCGAGGCGTCGGCAATCTATGATGCCTCAAGTTCAGCCCTCAACACTCCTCCCAAGGAAGAATGGGTTCTCGTCAAAGGACCCGATTGACAAAAGGAGCGCCCAAAAGCGTCGTGCGCGCATTGCTCAGCGCCGCGTCGTTTCAAAGGCACAAGAGTCAAAATCAACCAGGGAATCGACCCAAAATCACAAAATTTGGGTTCCGAAGTCAGCGGCGGCAGTGTAAGCCATGTGACCCACTGAGTGTAGCGCGTTGTATGACTCAAATCGCTGCCAAAATCGACTGGTCAATGCTACAATTGAATCACATACTTATCTAAACACTTTAAATGTCCACTCCATAGTTGATGTGAGACTTGAGGGCATCACAAAAGGTATTATCTACGTACATTATTTTTCCAAACAGTAAACAATTCATGGTTTCTATATCTTTGAAATCTATGATTTTAAGAAATATGATAGCTATAAACTAAACTTTATCAATTTGTTGATGTAATCGGCGTCAATCATAGATATTAACTCTTAAAAGGACCGGAAACATTGTTATTGTAGAACATGCACAAAACATGCACAAGACAGTTTTGAGTTCGATGAGTCGACTACTAGGCATTGTAGTCGACTAATGCAGCCGGACGGCGAGTTTTGGGCAGGAGCAGTAGTCGACTACTAGGCATTGTAGTCGACTATCTAAGCCGGACGAAGCGAGTTTTGGTGGGAGCAGTAGTCGACTAATCGTATTGTAGTCGACTAATCTGATGTATTAGTCGACTAATCGGCAAGAGTGATCGACTAATCACGAAGCGGTCAATCACGGGTTTGGTTTTAAACCGGTTCGTTTAGAGTTTATATATAACCCTAAACGATTATTTGGAAGTTAAAAGAAGCGTTTTGGGCGGCTTTTGAGGGTTTTGTGCATCTTTGGAGAGGAGATTTTTGAGAGATTGAGAGGTTTGTTTTAGGGTTTCTTTGTGAGAACTTGTAATCCTAATTTGTATTCTCTCTTTCTATTAGTGAAAATCCCCTCCTTACCCGTGGGCGTAGGCAACTTAGAACCACGTAAATCTCGATGTCTTTCTTGTTTTTCTTTGTGTATTTGCTATCGTTTGTGGTGGTTTCTCCGGCGGTTCAGCGTCCAGCTAAGTTATATTAACCAATAAAATTCCATTATAACTTACCTAGGGCAATGACTAGAACAAAATTTCCATTTCCTATCGCCATGTTTGTCTTCCTTTTGTTAATCACCTAGCATTAGTACGACTACACTTAACTTCTATATAGAATTGGCACGACTACACTTAACTTATATATATCTAGGATGTGGACTTTAGGAACAAAAGCAACTTCTAAAGATAATAATAAAAGTAACCTTGAGTCACTTTCTTGTTAAAGGATGAACTAGGATGCTTGAACTTGTCTTCTTAGTTAATGGTAACTCTCTTCCTTAGTATTATCTAAACATGGTTTCCTTTTGTAGGGAACCTAGCAACTTTGGTATATAATTGGATTCTAGTGGAGGCTTTTACTTTTCAGGTCCTCTAGCAAGAATAAGTGCCGAAGATTTGAAGAAGGCAGCCGAAGCCGCCAGCTAAGCCGCTTCGCCATCGGGCGAGGTAGATCGGCCGCTTCGGCAAGCAGAGGTGATGTCTCGCCGACCGGGCGAGGCAAGGCCGCCCTTCCACCGCCAGAACGTTTTCCCGCTTTTAGGCACGATTAAATGCCCTAGAATCACTTTAGGGCGTGATTCTGTAACCGCGACATCAAAGTGTCTCAACGCTCTCTCGCATTGATAAAGTCAAGTGGGCCCCACCAAAGATTAATTTAGACCCTAAGAGAGCTCGTTTCAGTATCCTGGTGTTCGCCTTTATGCAGACACGTGTGCTCGCTTATAGCGAGACACATCAAGGTGTCTCGCCCGCGAGGCACACACAAGTGTCTCGCTAACAATGAGACACATCAAGGTGTCTCTCGCCGTATGGAGGCACACACAAGTGTCTCGCTAACAATGAGACACATCAAGGTGTCTCGCCGCTATGCAGACACAAACAAGTGTCTCGCGATCAGAAGCAGACACAATCTCCCATGTGTTGACTTCTTGAGATTTCGACGACGTTGTTCTTCAATCTTCTCATGATTTAGTCATATTTGAGGTTCTTCAGCAATTTTTGATGCCTACTGCACCCATATTCCCCGCCGCCAAAGGTGATCGCTTTATTTTGGCAATTACCGACTACTTCTCTAAATGGGTCAAGCAATTCCACTCAAAGAAGTCAAACGAGTAATCGCCATCAATTCATTAAACACCATATTATCTATCGATATGGTGTTCCGAGACTAATTGTGCATGATAATGGTCCTCGCTCATCAAGAACGCTTCGCCGATTCTCGCAAGTTCGTAATACAAGACATTTCATTCACGCCTTATAATCCCACCGCAAATGGTTTAGTCAAGCCTTTAATAAAACTATCATCAAAATCTTAGCAAAGCTAGTCAAAACCAATAAACGCTGACAGATGATAAGCTTGGTGAAGCTCTTTGGGCATATCGCACTACGCTCAACACCACATGATTCACACCATATTCCTTAGTATACGGATGTGAAGTCGCTTTTGCCTTTAGAGATACAAATTCGCCACTTGTAGCCCTTGCGATAGGGATGACAAGCGACGAGCAACATCAAAAGCGCCTTGAAGAGCTTGAGGTGTTAGACGAGAACGCTTGGGAGCTCAACAACGATTGAGCTATACCAAGCCGTAATTTCCAAAGCCTTTAACAAGAAAGTCCGCCATCGGAGTTTCAAGGAAGGAGATTCACTCGGCCCGGCCTAATCGATGATTCTCAATTCCAAGAAGAAAGGCAAATTCCACCAAATGGGAAGGACCGCTTATAATTGATACGGTCTACTCAAATGGAGCATATCGCTTGATCACTCAAGATGGTGACAAGTTAATGATGCCAATTAACTAAAGTTCTCAAGATATATTATCCCTAATATATTCAGGATAATTGCTGCAGATTGAATGATTTGACTTGTGAACAATACATTCATTAAGCTCTCATTCGGCTGAAAATCTTAAATGATTGAAGCCACCGATAATATTAACACCTATTATTAATTTCTTTCATGAAACAGGTTCGCTTCCAAGAGAAGACACAACGGGTTCGCTTCCAAGAGAAAACACAATGGGTTCGCTTTTGCCTCAAGAGAAGACACAACAGGTTCGCTACCAAGAGAAGACACAACGGGTTCGCTGCCCCAAGAGAAAACACACACGGTTCGCTACCAAGAGAAGACACAACGGTTCGCTTCCATTTCGCCCCAAGAGAAGACACAACGGGTTCGCTTCCAAGAGAAGACACAACGGTTCGCTACCAAGAGAAAACACAATGGGTTCGTTTTTGCCTCAAGAGAAGACACAACGGGTTCGTTTTCGCCCCAAGAGAAGACACAATTCCAAAAGTTTATGTATTTATTACATAGCTGATTATATTAAATCTACGCCTATTTATGCGTAGTAGGTGTTATTCCCGCCCAAATCGAATAAGTCACGCCTAACACACGTAGTCAATTCCCGTGATAATTGATAAAGCCTACGTATTCAATATCGTAGTACAAAGTCTGAGAGAATTTATTCTTTTAGCACAACGTTATATGTAGAACGGACTTAGATAATCTACATGCTAGCCCAACTCAAACGGTAGTTGGTAAAGGCATATCAAACTGCTGATGGTCGAGGGTTTGCCAAAAATCCTATTGAAATTATGTTTATTTGTTCAAAACAGAATAGATGAAAACATGATAAAAGAAATTTTATTTCATGTAAAAGTGAATTACAAAGTGTTGGCAAAATCTAACAAAAGTGTTCTATGAATATATTTGACGGCAACGGATCTGTTCTTCCAAAGCCGAAAGCTCACCCTGGTATTCTTGTTCCAATTCTTTCTCGAGAAGGACTCTGGAAGCATCATTAATAGTTAGAAGTTGAATAATCTTCGATCCAGCTCGCCAGACCTTTCATCGATGCTTTCAATTGTTACGCGGTTTAGAGCAAGTCTTCTCGAACTAGCAAGATCAATTTGCGGAGAGCACGCTTCTTCTGTATCTTCGAGCTTTCTTTAAGCGATCTCAAGGTCGTATGCCTCAACAGAGCGACCAAGTCAAGATTGGCTTCATTCCGTATTCAAGCTTGCCCTTAGACGCTGGATTGAGCTTGCACTTGCTGTAGTTCTTCTTCAACAGCTTCGCTTGATTTCTAGCTTGTGTAATAGACTCAACTCGAAGAGATATAAGAAGAAGTACCCCGGACCAAGTCTCAAGTTTATTCAATTCCTCGCTCTAGCCGGATCGATCTTCTCGCGATGGAGTTAGCCAAGTCGAAAACCCTCCTCTCTTATGAAACTTACATGCCGACGAGGAGCCGCCACTGAAATAAGGAAGAACCTTTATTCACGACCTTTTCAATCAATTTATTGAGAAGGAATGTGAAACCTCGAAGCTCGTGACCGATGACCATCTTTTCGATCCTCATCCGCCATTAAAGCTTTAATTGTGTCATACAAGATGGAAGGAGCCAGGAAAGAGAAAGTGTAAGCTTCTGAGGATTCCGAACTCAAATTTAAAAAAAATCAAGATTGGAAGATATACCGATACGGCTAGAAGATCCTCCAGCAGGAGTTGTTTCCACACTCATCGATCCAGTTTGGAGAACCACCGGAGTTGATTCAATTTCAGGTTGGATAGCCGGTGGTCCTGGGTGAATAATAGGGCCTTCAATTTGAGTTGTTTGCTCCATAGTTGGTTGTTCGCCTCGTGAACCATCAAACCGATTCAGTTCGCTTGAGTAGTTGGTGGTCCAGTTGAACAAACAGACTCTCAAGAACAAGTGGATACAATGATGGACTCAAGAGGGAGAACAAGGGGTTGAATCTCCAAATACGAGACCGCAGGAGTTTGTTCTACAGTAGTAGTAATGAGTCCTACAGGTGAGAATACCATCAAGTGTCAATTATCCGTTAAAAAAACCGACAAGACTTGGACGATAAGACACGCATCATTTAAGAGCTAGCTTCTACAGTAGATTCCTTCTGAGTAGATTCCGATAGCATCTCAGAAATCAGATGTGGATCAAATTCAGAGAAAGAGATCATTTGAGCGAAGCTTTGTTCAAATGACCCCTCGAAATTCTCTTCATGTGCTGCTCGTTGCCTCGCTTTCCTCACGTGACATCAACAATACGCCTGGTGTTAGTATACACATATCTATATATATGAGAATCATAATAACATATATGTACATACCAAGAGCGGTTCCGTGGGTTCGTGATTTATCAAGCTCTCCTCACCAAGTCGCTTCTCCCTCAATCGCTCTTCCATCACCGCAGCTACAGTATTAGTGCTTCAATTCAATGAAGGAAGAACAAAAGTAAAGTTCAAATCTCATACCAGAGTTGGCTCAGTCGGCTAACGCTATGCCATTTCTTGGAATTTTTCTAAAAGAATATGAAGCGCTAGCAATAAGTGGAGGAACCAATTCGACTCTTTCATGATTCTAAGTCGCCATCCGTGATGAAATGGTCGTATTCGCAGCCGCACCTTCGTAAACCGAAGGGACGCCAATGTCACGGTAGTGGTATCTTGAATATCCCGATCCATAGCTTCAAGTGTTGGATCATCATAAGTGAACACTTGGAGGAGAAGGTTCACCGAACCTCGCCTTCTTCGATAAGAAAAAATGGAATAATTAATAATCATAGATGAAATGGTAAAGTCCGAGATGATGAATACGAAGTCATACCTTCTTCCGAAAGGAAAATCGTCTATCGCCTTAGGAGTTGGTGATTTTGGGGATTTCAGACGATGAGGCCTATGTACGACCTTCTTCAGACGCATTATTGCCCCGCGATAGAAGCGGAGTATGAACGGTCGGTGATGGACGAGCCCTCTTCGAGTATAAGCTCGGCCGCCGCTTCTTCTTCTTCTACCTCTTCTTCTTCCCCGCCTCGACCGCCATCCGTGAGGATAAGTAAGAACGACCTTCGGGCGAGGCCGCTTCAAAGGACGCCGGAGGAGGTGGAACACGAAGAGGGTTTGACCGGTACATCTCGCCGAACCGAGAGCGGCGAGGCGATGGCACTACAACTTCGCCCGATTCTGACCTCACGAACTAAGCCGCTTTTCTTCTTCTTCGAAGTGTGGATCAGATAATCAAATTCCTCTTCTTCACTCTCTTCTTGGGTGACCTTCTTCTTGCCTTTTGATTTCTTTGAAGGACGAGCTCGCTTGGGGAAGCACGGGTTGGTGTAGGCTCTGTTATGTTCTACTCCGTGGAGCATTAGCCGCAATGAGCCATTTGCGATAGAAAAGTCATCCAAGCTCGCCGGCAGCCAGGAGATCGAACTTGGCATTGGTGCACCGCTATGTTCCAATACCAGCGCTGGCACCGCCAATAAGACCTCCATGAGTCTTCATTCCCGATTTGGATTCCGATGTAGATTTGATCATAGCCGAATTGATCGAGAAACGGCATGGGAGATAAGGCTCTATGTCGCAGAATTCTTCACCCTAAAATCGTAACCGATGCGTAATGTTCATTAGCCATCGAAACAACCAAGATCCGTAATAGTTCGACTTCCGCTAGGCCCAGCAAAGATCTACCAAAGATGTCATCATATCGGCCCGAAAAGTTCGAAACATTTAAAGAATTCCCAACTTGGCAATTTCAGTTGGAGACGCTTGCACCAATCGCCTCGCTTCCATTTACATTCTTCCAATATCTCAGAATAAGGCGCTTGATAATCTACTATGTCGGGGCCGCCATCGATCCGACGATGGAGTACGAGCCAGCCATCAAATAAGTATACGGTAGTTCTACTTTGACAGCTTGGGATGTCGCTAGAAGACCCTTTGTCCTTATGTAAAACCGAGACTATCCGCCGGAGTCCACCATGAATATCCGCCACCATTGCCTAAGAAGAGAAAGGCGACGACCGGTGACCAGCTCAACGGCCGGGAAAAGCACTTCTAAAGGCGTGGCATCCAAGATTGGTGCGGACTACACATTTCTTCAACCGAGATAGCCAAGTAGCCCGCCAAGAGAGTTTGTGGCTTGATCTCGCTTTTGTAGTTGCCACAAGAAAGTCTCAAACTTCGCCCCTTAGGAATTTTGCCCTCAAAGATATGGGGTAGTGAAGGATTGGGCATTGATCTTTGCAATCGCCTTGTTGATGATGTAAGGAGTGGCGTTTTCTCGCTCACTTACATCCTCGCTATCCTCTAAGTTCGAATAGATATCGGCGAACCGCTTATGACTAATCATGGAAGCCTCCTAGCCTTCACGCCCACCGCCGCTATTGCGCCTTGATAGTGGCAAGTTAGCTCCCACGCATTTCATAAACAGTGATCTCTTCTTTCATTTCCTTCAATCGCCGATTGCCGGAAAATATTCTTGATATGGTGCTTCACCCATTGGAAGACCGAAACCTTCATCATTTCATGAAGTGGTAGACCCAATTCCCCATTTTTCGCCGAAAGTGTTGCTATTCGGGTTGTAGATTTCCAAAGAATGCGAGGAAATGATACGAAGCCGGAGGAATTCCATACATGCTAGCACGGATGGGAACATATAATCCATTTCTTTGAGTTCCCGACTCCATCGGCCGAGAACGTAAGCCGCCATCCGGTCCACCATCGGTCGGCAGTAGAATGTACCCAACCGAAGCACCGATGAGATTTCTTAGGAGGCAACTCCCTTCCTATTTTGGCTAAGCGATTCTTCAAGGTGTCAGCTTTGACCATCAGTTCATTATGAGGTGTGCTGTCATGACCTACAAGGCCCGGGTAAAGCACCCGAACGTAATTTTTGTCACTAGAACCTGGAACGGCATCTTTACCAATATATCCGCAGTATGCTCCATATCCTCACCAACCTCCAAGACATATTCCTCTTAATCGATAAATTGCGCACCGCAAGAGTGAATGATGCCGCAAATGGAGGTAAATAAAGATTAGAGCCATCACCTTCATACGCCCATGGTTCACCAACAGATAAGGCTTCGATCCGCAATGTAATCCCCAAATAAATAGCTTGACTTCCTCATTATCTCGTGGATCCGCATTTTTGTCATAAGGCCGGTGATCATTCTTCGTAAATCACGATTTATCACCATGTTCTAACGCCCAATAATTCGAGGCGATTTGGACCGAAAGCAGGAGCATCACCACTAGTGGCATCTCTTGAGAAGAGGAAAACACGAGCCGCGGCAATCCACTTGGCTCATGAACATTGAATGCCGTAGGGGAAACTCAACCGCAAAGCACATATACACTTATAAGTGCAGGTCAAAATTAACATAAAAATGGCTAAGTGTTGGGCACCGACCGCCAGCCGGACAGCTTCAAGCCGCCGCCAACGGCGATACAATCATAATCGCTCGCAAACAAATGGAGACAGCTCGAACCGACCGCCGTATGCAGACAGCTTCAATCGCCGCCAAATGAGACAGCCCCAACCGCCTCGCCGAAGCTGAGACAGCCTCAACCGCCGCAAACACGAGACAATCAAGCTTTGTTCGTTGATTTGACAGATGTTTTGGCTATGCAAAACACTTGTTTTAGCCTGATCCACACAAAGGAGGACCTCGACTCTTCTCAAATGCCTCGCAAAGGAGAACAAATGAGGATTTTATACGATTCTATACAAAATGCAAACTTTTCAACCCAAAATAAATGCATATATTGAGAAGAACTCACCCCAAAAGACGAGGCAATCGGTTCTTCGACATCGAGGTTTGGGGAACGGATTTGGCCTGGGGACACGAGATCTTTGGGAGACATGATAAAAATCGATTTTTGGCTTGAACAAGAGAAAAGCTAGGTTTTGATGAAAATCCAAAGCAAGAAGCTTGAAGAGGCCTAGGGTTTGATGAAGAGGTTTCGATCCGACAGAAAGTCGAGAAAGCTCGGTTTGATGGGGAAAATCGATCTAAATCGATGGGATCCTAAGAAATCCGAAGAAACCCTAGATCTAAAGAGGGGTTTTCGAGCAAACTTGGAAACTTGAGAGAGTAAAAGGGGATTCTTGGGTTAGTAGAAGATCAAAATAGGGTTTGGGAAGGTTTAAGAAGATTTTGAAGTACAGGAGGCGGGATATCGTATGGGGTTAAAACCCTAGGTATCGGGTTTATAAAGGCTGGGCACCGCTTCACTTTCTTTGAGCGAGACACCTTAGGCTGCCTCGCTCAAGTTCTTTGAGCGAGACACCTCATGCTGCCTCGCTCAAACTCTTTGAGCGAGACACCTCATGCTGCCTCGCTCAAACTCTTTGAGCGAGACACCTCATGCTGCCTCGCTCAAGTTCTTTGAGCGAGACATCTCATGCTGCCTCTCACACTGCCTCGCTCAAATTTTCTTAAGCAAGACATCTCATGCTGCTTCGCTCAAACTCCTTTAGCAAGACACTTCAGATTGCCTCGCTCGCTTTCTTCAAGTGGGACAATCCCAGATATTGATAATTATTCTCCGTACGGGATTCAAGGCAGTATATTCAAGATAAATTGGTTCCATATTACATACAGAAGCTTCCCTGGAAATCTGATATTCAGAAAACCAGATGACGCTTTTTCTCTGAATGACTCTCAAGGCATTCAATCGCAACCCAAGTGGTGACTTTCAAGATGAAGATGATTAGTCCAAAATCGACTTCGACATTTCAATTCATTCAAATACAAATGCAACAGTTATTGATCCCAAAATATGGTCACGATTTCGCCAGAAGGTGACAGCCTCAACCGCCGCAAACACGAGACAATCAAGCTTTGTTCGTTGATTTGACAGATGTTTTGGCTATGCAAAACACTTGTTTTAGCCTGATCCACACAAAGGAGGACCTCGACTCTTCTCAAATGCCTCGCAAAGGAGAACAAATGAGGATTTTATACGATTCTATACAAAATGCAAACTTTTCAACCCAAAATAAATGCATATATTGAGAAGAACTCACCCCAAAAGACGAGGCGCCGGTTCTTCACATCGAGGTTTGGGGAACGGATTTGGCCTTGGGGACACGAGATCTTTGGGAGACATGATAAAAATCGATTTTTGGCTTGAACAAGAGAAAAGCTAGGTTTTGATGAAAATCCAAAGCAAGAAGCTTGAAGAGGCCTAGGGTTTGATGAAGAGGTTTCGATCCGACAGAAAGTCGAGAAAGCTCGGTTTGATGGGGAAAATCGATCTAAATCGATGGGATCCTAAGAACCAAGAAACCCTAGATCTAAAGAGGGTTTTCGAGCAAACTTGGAAACTTGAGAGAGTAAAAGGATTCTTGGGTTAGTAGAAGATCAAAATAGGGTTTGGGAAGGTTTGAGAAGATTTTGAAGTACAGGAGGCGGATATCAGATGGGGTTAAAACCCTAGGTATCGGGTTTATAAAGGCCGGGCACCGCTTCACTTTCTTTGAGCGAGACATCTCATGCCGCTTCGCCAAACTCTTTGAGCGAGACATCTCATGCCGCTTCGCCAAACTCTTTGAGCGAGACATCTCATGCCGCTTCGCCAAACTCTTTGAGCGAGACATCTCATGCCGCTTCGCCAAACTCTTTGAGCGAGACATCTCATGCCGCTTCGCTCAAACTCCTTTAGCAAGACACTTCGATTGCCTCGCCGCTTTCTTCAAGTGGGACAATCCCGGATATTGATAATTATTCTCCGCACGGATTCAAGGCGATATTCAAGATAAATTGGTTCCATATTACATACGTAGCTTCCCCGAAATCGATATTCAAAACCGATGACGCTTTTTCTCAATGACTCTCAAGGCATTCAATCGCAACCCAAGTGGTGACTTTCAAGATGAAGATGATTAGTCCAAAATCGACTTCGACATTTCAATTCATTCAAATACAAATGCAACAGCTTATTGATCCCAAAATATGGTCACGACGACGCCAGAGCCGTGGTTCGAGAAACTGGCAAAACACGCCTCTTCTACAAAGTTCAATGATGAACGTATGGCATAAGATCTTATCCAGTATTCCGCACTTCGATAAAATACGAGGAGTCTCAAAACTTTGGAGGGGTATCTGTAGGCATCAAAATTGCCGAAGAACCTCAAATATGACTAAATTATGAGAAGATCGAAGGACAACATCGCCGAAATCTCAAGAAGTCAACACATAAGAAGATTGTGTCTCGCTACTAGCGACACTTGTTGGTGTCTCGCCACGAAGCGACACCTTGATGTGTCTCGCAACTAGCGAGGCACTTACTTGTGTCTCGCCACGAAGCGAGACACTTTGATGTGTCTCGCTACTAGCGACACTTGTTGGTGTCTCGCCACGAAGCGAGGCAAAGATAGCGAGGCAGCCGAAGCCGCCGCGCTTAACCGCAAATGTGGAGCACTTATGACTTGTTTCTTCAGAGGGCACGCTTCCCAAGGACTATAAATACCCCCTACATCCACTTGGGCAGGGATCGGCATTTGTCAATCGAGATCAAACAAAAATCGAGCTTTTGTAAGGAGAGAGAGAGAATCCAAACTTCCAAAGTTCAAGAACACGGTCCAAACGGAGATTCCTCGAGGTTAAGCTTTGCCTTAATTTGGGAAGAGTAGATATCTTACTTTGCTAAGATATTTACCAAGTTCTTGTTTCCTTTGAAGCATCAACTAAACCCCGCCGATTCGACGATCGCCGACGGTGGTCCACGGATTACGCTGGCCCCCAAGACAGAAAAGTCCCACAAAACAGAGATCTACACTTGTAGTATCTTTTGTTCGAGTTTGTAAGAAAGTTATCTAAATTCTTTGTAACCGAAAATCAAAGTGTAATTTTCTTAAGTTTTGTAATGGAAACGACAAAGAAATCAACTTTCGACTCAAACACGATGGCGCAATTACTGGAGGCAACGGTCTCGAGCCCGAGATCGTTGTGTCGCAGCCTTTGCGATCAAGCCGACCTCATGGTCGATGGATCGGATTATTTCTTCGATCAAGCCAAGTTCGAGGAATATCTCTCCTCTTCTTCATCAAAGTCCTCCTCGCTAAGCATCGGAGGATTTCATCTCCAAAGAAGGAGGTTCGCTCGCTGGGAGGCGCAATGAATCTCAAAGCAGGCGATTTCCCGACAACAACACCCGGCGGATCTCAAAGCCGAGCTCGCTCAAGTTGACTCTTTCGTAAGAAGGAGTCATTCAACAAGATCTCAACCGCTTTGACGAAGAGGGCTCGTCAAAGACAACGTCAAAAGATGGCCCGACAACTTGCCAAGGCCATGGAATCAACAGACGGAGTTCATTACAATACGAACTCACGGATCGAGGCGCCGCAATCTATGATGCCTCAAGTTCAGCCCTCAACACTCCTCCCAAGGAAGAATGGGTTCTCGCCAAAAGGACCCGATTGACAAAAGGAGCTACTAAAAGCTGCCGGCACGATTGCCGCCAAGACGCCGTTGTTCGCAAGGCACAAGAGTCAAAATCAACCAGGGAATCGACCCAAAATCACAAAATTTGGGTTCCCGACTGTGGTCAAACGGCAGCGACCCACTGAGTGTAAGCCATGTGACCCACTGAGTGTAGCGCGTTGTATGACTCAAATCGCTGCCAAAATCGACTGGTCAATGCTACAATTGAATCACATACTTATCTAAACACTTTAAATGTCCACTCCATAGTTGATGTGAGACTTGAGGGCATCACAAAAGGTATTATCTACGTACATTATTTTTTCCAAACAGTAAACAATTCATGGTTTCTATATCTTTGAAATCTATGATTTTAAGAAATATGATAGCTATAAACTAAACTTTATCAATTTGTTGATGTAATCGGCGTCAATCATAGATATTAACTCTTAAAAGGACCGGAAACATTGTTATTGTAGAACATGCACAAAACATGCACAAGACAGCCAGTTCAAGAGTCGACTACTAGGCATTGTAGTCGACTAATCAGCAAATGACGTAAAGCGTGTTTTGCCGGGAACGAGTAGTCGACTACTAGGCATTGTAGTCGACTAACTGCAAATGACGTAAAGCGTGTTTTGCCGGGAACGAGTAGTCGACTACTAGGCATTGTAGTCGACTAATCGTATTGTAGTCGACTAACTGGCAAGAGTCGACTACTAGGCATTGTAGTCGACTAACTGGCAGATTCAATACGGGTTTGGTTTTAAACCCGTTCGCTTAGAGTTTATATATAACCCTAAACCCGATTATTTGGAAGTTAAAAGAAGCACGCTTTGGAGCAGCCTTTTCGAGGGTTTTGTGCATCTTTGGAGAGGAGATTTTTGAGAGATTGAGAGGTTTGTTTTAGGGTTTCTTTGTGAGAACTTGTAATCCTAATTTGTATTCTCTTTCTATTAGTGAAAATCCCTCCTTACCCCCGTGGACGTAGGCAACTTGCCGAACCACGTAAATCTCGTGTCTTTACTGTTTTTGCTGTGTATTTGCTATCGTTTGTGGTGGTTTCTCTCGACGGTTCCGCGGTCCGCGCGCCCAACAGTTATATTAACCAATAAAATTCCATTATAACTTACCTAGGGCAATGACTAGAACAAAAATTTCCATTTCCTATCGCCATGTTTGTCTTCCTTTTGTTAATCACCTAGCATTAGTACGACTACACTTAACTTCTATATAGAATTGGCACGACTACACTTAACTTATATATATCTAGGATGTGGACTTTAGGAACAAAAAGCAACTTCTAAAAGATAATAATAAAAAGTAACCTTGAGTCACTTTCTTGTTAAAGGATGAACTAGGATGCTTGAACTTGTCTTCTTAGTTAATGGTAACTCTCTTCCTTAGTATTATCTAAACATGGTTTCCTTTTGTAGGGAACCTAGCAACTTTGGTATATAATTGGATTCTAGTGGAGGCTTTTACTTTTTCAGGTCCTCTAGCAAGAATAATTGACAAAGACATTTTTTTAATTGAGACAAGGTTCAAAGGATATAGTCATGTTGTATAAGGGCCTGTTTGGTTAGGTTGAAAAGGCCTTGAATGGGAACCCAATTCTTTGACATAGGTTGAATCCGTCAGGAATTGATGTATTTGGGTTCCTAATCTGTGTTTGGGTGTCATTTTAGGATAAGGTGGAATCAAGCTAAAACGTCAGCAAACGTAAGCTAGAAAAGGAAAACCCAATTCCGAGCTTTTAGAGCGGAATTGGGTGGAATTGAGGTAAAATAATAATAATAAATTTGGGCGCCCTTATTTTCATTTCTATTTGTTGAATTCTCTCTCTTGGGTTCCAAACTGAGGAATGAGAAATTACTGTTTTTCATTCTTTTATTTTAGGTTGATTTGGGTAAAACAAACAAGGAATAGAATTTGCATGGAAAATACCAGAAATTACTATTCCACATAGAAATGATAATTCCTATTATTTGTGGAATCAAACCAAACAGGCCCTAAGAAACAAACGGAAAATCCAAAATCAAAGCAACTTCAACATGACATTTTGAAAGTAAATTTGGTCATTTTAGTAATAAGCAAAGTCAAAAGGTAGTGTTATTATCATAAATGTATAGTCAAGTACAACTTCTACAAGTTTGAAAAGAAATGTTAGTTGGACGTATTCTTTTGTATTATGAGAGTGTAGCTATTTATATTCTAAACTGTTTTATTAGCGTGTACATGCTCTAAATTTTATAAAGTTTATTTCTTCGGTATGCTTAAGAGAATCTTAGTATTATATGAGGATAGCTTATGTACGTTTTGTTTCGGTTTAACTAAAAACTAATTTGCCCTTCAAATTGCAGGCAAAAAAGTAACTGTCTTAGATTTTATTAAAATGTAAGTGCTAATAAAATAATTTAGAAGTATAAGTAGATGCACCTGATAGTATAAGGGTTGTATGTGTAATCTTGACAAAAGAAAAAAAGAGTGCGGACTGCTTTTTGCTCCGAAAAAAAAAGAAAAAAAAAGCCCTTTCTGCCGCTATTTGCTTTTTGTGGTTCGTATTTCAAGTTGGATGTAGCCTTTGGATTGTAGACAAACTTGCGTTCATGTAGAGCGAATGAGGGAAAGGAAGCGCGCTTTCCTCCCTCTTTCGTTGAAGGATAATTTGTTCGGTTTTGTGGATGGAGCCCTATCATGGGAGGGGTCCACCACAGTAAGAATACTGTGAATTGGGGCATTATGTAAAGAGTTCACATTTTAATTTAAAAAATATTTTTTTAATGATCCGACTATGTTTCATGCTGATTATAAGCTTTTAAATATCACTTTCACATGAAGTTAGCATATTCGTAAAAAGAAAATTTTAAAATTTCATGGTCTACAATTCGAATTATCTTTACGTGAAATCATGATAGCAACAGATTCATGCAGACATTAATTCACAAAAGGTAAATTACGGAAAATTTCCATAAGTTATCAGGGTTATTTGTAAAACTTTTTAGATGAAAATATTTCATGAGAAATAAAACATAGATAAAAGAGTTTTCTTTTTAACATACAATTTAGCATAAGAAATCAGAGTCTCATGCCATACTTGTGTGTTCTCATAACATTAATCAGTCAAAGCCAAGATAAGCCCATATCTTTCAAATATTCTTATCACATCAAAATCATGCACCATGTATGAGACCATCATTCGTTGCCGTGTCAATCTCTAACCAAACGGGATAAGAATAGCGAAAAGATGAAGAGAATTTATAGCGTTGAGCTTCTTTTTTTGTCGGAAGCGGATGCAAGCTCTAGCAACTTGCAAGAGAGTAGGATTCTCAAGGGATTTTGCTTATTCTATACTTGTTCTATTCTCTTAATATTTTTGTGTTATTGAGCTCTCTCTTTCAATATATCTCTATCCCTTTTTTGTTTTTGTTGTTGGATGTATTCTCTTTTTAATGTTTTGAGATTGCGTTGCTTGGATTGTATTTGTACACGACTCTAGAGTTTTGTTTACTTGGCGGGAAGTGGGAGCTTTTCATATTGATACCCACTTTAAACAGTTATTCTCCAAATGGACGTGGAGATCTAGGATGGAGACACAAAAACTTTTTCATTATTGGAACTCAGGGCTTGTTTAGTTGCATATATTTTGAAGGAAAAATATGGAAAACTATCATTAACTGGGATTCACATTTAACATTCCACTACACACATTTAACTCATCTCTAATAGTTGTATCATGCATTACGACTATAAAATTACAACTCTCAATCTTCACTATAGAGTTGGAGTCTGTTTTTTGGTTAAAGGGAAATAGAGTTGCATCATCAAATGTTATCGCCAGATTTCTAGTTTTAGATTTGATTGACAGCAAGGTAGTTGAAAATGATGATTAGATTTACCGTTTGCAAAAAAAGTTGTAGTATTTATTGATGCCAATTTCTTGCAAGAAATGTTCAAATCCTTTACTAAAAAGTAAAATTTAATGTCTTAGCCATCAAGTTATTTGAAGCAAATCTGTGAATATACATCATTCTACAATTTTGGATAAATAAACACTTGAATTGCAATCAAAAATATTTTTTATAATAAAATATGCAAATCACTTCTTTTGCAACTTACCAAACACTAGAAAATGAGGGAATCTATTCACACATCAATTGTTTTCTTCTTTTTTCAAGTTGAACCAAACTAAGAAAAGTGGTGGAAAGTACTCTCACCCCATATTTTTTGGTGAAACAAACACAATAAACACTTTCCATGAAAGTGAAGGAAACACAAAAAAGTGAAGGAAAATCGTTTGTGGAAAATGAAGGAAAGCAACCAAGCAGGCCCTAAGAAAAATCCGAAGGAAAGCATAAATCTCCAACTACTGATAAGGTCCTGCAATCCAAATATTGATATTTTAAGCTCAACATGTTAATTTCTTTGAATGAAAACTGTTAAGCCCTTCTTTCATAATTTGGAACTGGGCTTGCATTTGACGCAGAAACTTGGGCTTGATTTGTGAGATTAGTCCTGGGCTTATGTAGGCTCATGCTATCCATATTAAATTGCAATTGTTTTCCCAACAGAGATGGACCAAAGTTAATGATTTCATTAGACGTGCAAATATTGGGCTTGGGCTGAGTACAGTTTATTATACATGGATCTTTTTCCCGACTCTTTTAGTGGACACTTGTTTCCTAAAACAATCTAAACTAACTCGCCTCTAGCCATGCCCCAAAATTTACTACAATTATATTCAGCTTTTGCTCCCAACAACAAATTAAACCCTGACTTGGATCTAACGATTATGTCAAAGCCTCTAATTTTTTCTTACCTTTTTTTTTTTAAAGAAAATCCACTTTTAGTTTTAAAAAACCAGGAAAAGAAAAATCTCTAAGGGCAGCTTTAGTCAATATTGTTTTAAAATATTGAAAGGAGACAGAAAAACTACGAGGAAAAAGAAAAAGAAAGAAAAGAACAAGGAAAAAATAAAGGGTTTTTCCTAGAAATCACCTTAATTATAGGGTAATTATACGGAAACCACATTTTATTTTCAATTTATACATAAACCACCTTAAAAGTTGATTTTTGTTGCAATCAACCACCTCCTAATCAAATTTTCACTAAAAACTAAAAATAAGCTTTAAACATTCAACTTTAAGGTGCATTGAGTTGTATCCTAATAAGATCCAAATACTAAAAAGATGTGTCATGTATATTGAATGTGAGTTTTTTAAGGGTAATTTTAGATTTTAAGTGAAGAATTTGACTGGGAGGTGGTTGATTGCAACAAAAATCAACTTTAAAGGTGGTTTATGTATAAATTGAAAATGAAAGGTGGTTTCCGTATAATTACCCTATTATTAATGTGGTTTCTAGGAAAAAAAGCCCAAAAATAAAAGAGAGACTGTTGATGTATATAATCACAGTCACTAACCTCGGTGTGAGTTTAGCTTTTAAGAGAGCGGAGTCCGCCTTCTCTCCTAATGTCCGGTGACGCTGCTCCGGTCAGGGGGTTCACCTACAGCCAAAGAAAACCTGTGGAAGAGACGGAGTTGGGATCTCCGATGGTTCCTCCGACGGTCAAGTCAGTAATAGGGAGAGAGAAATCAATAGAGTAGGAATTCACTCAGAAAAAATCACTTACTTGGTTTGCTGTTCACGTTGCTACTTATACCTAGAGTCGTGGGGGTATTTTCGTCTCTCCATTGGGTGAGAAACTGCTGATGAGTCAGTCCTCTCTTCCACGTGTGGGCCAGTGATTGGCTGAGCACCTCTTTGTCTGCTACGGTGGCTAGCCTTTATAGGTGTCAAGTCGTGGGTAATTTGAGGGTTAGTGTGGTCTATTCACCAATAATGGGATAGGATTGACGGCGCCTGTAGCTGCATGGGTCCGAGGTGCCTTAAATACCGTGAGAGATGGAGGAGTTAAGGGGCTGTCAGTGCATTTAATGCGATGTTGATGGGCTCGAGTACTGTATAACCGTCGTTTAGGTGGAGGAAACCACATAGGATGAGAGAGGGGGGAGCCGCGGCCGGGCGGCTGACTCGTGCGACCTCTTGAGGCGTCCCCCTTAGTGTAATCAGTTGAAGGGGACGACTAGTACCGCTCTTCGCGCCGTTCCAGAGGACGGACGGCTGAGAAAAGAGGGGCTAGGTTCGCTTCGCATCGTCTAGAGAGGCAGACGACTGGTTGGAAGGGGTTATGATAGATAACAGGTTGGGAGGACGACTAGTACCGCCTTTCGCGTCGTCCCGGGGGACTAGCGGTTGGAAGGCGATGGCTGGTCGTCCCCCGTGTCGCCCGGGGGGACAAGCGACTTGGAAGGATAGCTCTGAGGCAGTCAATTGGTTGGGCGGACGACTGGTACCGCCTTTCGCGTCGTCCGTGGAAGAGGGTTGTTGATGGGCCGACCTATACCACCTTTCGCGTCGGCTATGGAGATAGCCGTTTAACGGACCGCGGCGAGCATGGTAAGCGTAGGCCGCCCCGTGGGTCGGGTGTGGAGGTTCATGTCGCTCCAAGCTGACAAGCAAAAATGTTTATCCATATTAACACTTGGTTTTCCTCTTTAATCACTAATTAGAGGTTATGACCATAACAGAGACTAATTTGAGAAATTTGTGTATCATTCATCGCCCATTTAAAACATGTACTCAGCATTTGAAGTTTGCAAGACTAAAAAGCTAAATTGTATGCATAATTTCAGAGATTAAACTACTATGAGTTGCAACCATCATTATTATCATCATCAATAATGAAACCCTCCAAATCATGAAGGTCCTTTGCAGTCGGAATGCCGCTAGACCCAAAATGCGTGACACTACAGAACGTCTTCATAAAATGCTGCATTTTCAACAATCTCAAAAGCAAGCCGCTCAATCTCAAAAATCAATAAACAGACACACGAACTTGTTGGAAAATAGTCTTGTATTTCAGGATATTCTTATAGGATTGGGGATTAAATTTGAATGGAAAAAATTAATTACGATTGGAATTAAAATTCTAATTAGAAGAGAATTAGAATTGATAATCGAAGTCAAATAGTCATCCTACATGAATTCAAGAGAGGGTAAAGCTCTTTAAATACCCCTTGAGATGTTTATTGTTAAAAAAATCCATAGAAAAACTAAGGAGAGTTGTATTTTGTAAAAGAGAAGTAGAGAGAACTAATAAGAGAAATCTAGGGCTTGTGAGAGATCTTTTGACGAGATTGAGAGAGACGTTCTTGTGGAATATATCTTAGATGACAAGAATAATTTATCTTGTAATTTAAAATCTAGAATAGAAGAAGACTCAATTCTCTCCCTACGAACGTACGGGATTGCCGAACCACGTAAATTCAATGTCTTTATCTCTTGATCTATTTTCTGCTATGTATTGCTATTTTCTTTAATTCGAATAGCTTTTCTCAATGTTTCCACATTGCCGGGTAATCAATTGGTTTACAAAGAAGGGGGAGATCTAATCAGGGTGTTCGGTGATGCTTCCACATGCTATGCTTCTGCATAGATCAACAGTTGGTGCGCAATGATCGGTGTTAGACTACAGGTAGTGTGCGCCAACAGAACTTTCAGTACCGCATCCTCAACATTAACATTAACACTCTTGCTTTGTGATCTTTCTCCATTTTCGGTCCTGAAAATTTCCTCCCTCATGTCAAGTTCTTTAATCTCAGCCTCATTTTCACCTTGTTGTCTAGAGCAAGATCTAACTGCTCTTGAGCAAATAATGCATGCATTTGTCCTGTACTTCAGGAGGAATTTCAGGATAGTGTCTGATGTAGGGACAGTGTCTGACGTGTCCACTTGGGATTTGTGCCACTGAACCTTTATACACTTGGCGGATCCGGGAAAAATATCTTTACAAAATTTACATATGAACATTTTT